>JAKUBZ010000013.1:77185-204678 GCA_030567055.1 Petasospora taoyuanica
AAGCTCGGAAGTCAGAGGGACGGGCCAGGGTCCAAAAAGGGGTCTTATTCAGATATTTGTAGGGACGTATCTGTCTTTTCTCTCTTTTCAAGATATGAGTAGAGAGTATATATGTGGCAATGCTTATACATACGGTGGACTGACGGGCGCATGTGTGCTATGCATATATATATATATATATAAAGAGTTAAGATTGCAGGTACCTCGAGTCTAGGCCACCTATAATACCTCAATGCCCGGCCTTATATCCAAGATTGTCAGCGGTCACCCAACACACATAATAATTCACCCACCACGGATTAACAGAAAAGCCCCTTAATTTATCCAATTCCGTATGCATTACATATATGTGTGATAAATAGTAGTCCAAATTCCCCACACTCGCCGCATCTTTCGGGGAATCTCCGGAGAAATTATGCACTTGATCGCAGATCTTGGGAATCGGCGATGAATTTATTTAATTGGCCCCCCTCACGGGGCCGGTGCGCTTCGTAGAATTGTAGTAATTATTCAATTGGATAGAAATGAGATATTTCGGAGTGTAAACTTGGAAGGATAAGGATTCTCACACACACAATAAGCCAAGTGATTCAAAGAGCATTGTCTTTTTCTTATCCAACTAAACCGTACCTTGTCCCCTTTCCTTGGCTCACCTCTTTAATTTTCAAGGGGCTGGGGTGCATATGGTGCCTTAAAGCGGGGGCGTAGAAAAAGTCTCCGGTGCCCCCTGTCCGCCTTCCTTCCGTTCGGAGAAATCAATTGGTTCCATCCATGCTCGATTCAATGCACAACTTTGGCTCGGTGCGGCTAATTGCCAATTACTCCCCCCTAATTTGAACTCTTGTGCGTATGAGGCAACTATAGTCGTCAGGTGGCCCTACGATTGGAGTTAAACAACGTATAGTGTGGCAGACTCAACAGAGAGTATACAATTGAATAGATAGATGCATGGATACATAGATATATATAGATATACATAGCATGTAGTATGATCACCCAACAGACTACTAAGCAGTTAATTCAAACTCAGAAACTCAACATATATACACCCCGGTGCTGAGTTGATCCAAGCCCCCCAATATGCATTGCATTACTCTTCGACTGACTACAAATTACTAAAGGTGGAGGTAGACCAGTGGGGTGATGGGACTAGTGCATTCAACTGTGCACAATTGAATTATAATACACCCCACATACAAAACAACCACCGGGCCGGAACATCTACATGCACCCCAGATCATGCGTCGAGTGGGCAAACCGAGGCCTTGACCTTGAGTGGCTATATAAAGCACTGTGATTGTCCCTCTTTGTTCATATATGCCTTTGTAACAGAGAGAGTACAAGACAAAGATGTTCAGACTCAGCAAGGCCGCATGCTTGGCCATCTTGGCCGCAGTCACCTATGCAGATGACCTCGCTGCACAAGTCGAGGCAATGGAACTCGAGTTTGCCTATGGGGGTTCTCCATCTGTGTATCCATCTCCAGAAGCCGACGGAGTCGGTGACTGGGCAGACGCCTTTACAAAGGCCAAGCAGATGGTTTCACAGATGACCAATGACGAAAAGAACAACTTGACGTACGGGTACACAACTACGGACAACTCATGTGGAGGTATGTCTGGAGGTGCCCCAAGACTTGGGTTCCCAGGAATGTGTCTTACCGATGCTGGTAACGGTGTTCGTGGCACTGATTTCGTCAATGCTTACCCTGCGGGCATCCACGTCGGTGCTGCCTGGAACAAAGCCCTTGCACAACAGAGAGGTTACTTCATGGGCAAGGAGTTCGACACTAAGGGTGTCAATGTCGCCCTAGGACCTGTGGTGGGTCCCGTAGGCCGTATTGCCCATGGTGGTCGTAACTGGGAAGGATTCTCTAACGATCCGTACTTGACTGGGTCCCTCGCTGCTGTCACTGTCGAAGGTATGCAGGAGACTGTCATTGCCTGTGTGAAGCATTTCATTGGTAACGAGCAGGAGACGATGAGAAACCCTCCACTGGAGTACGTGAGTTACAACTCTTCGATCAGTGTCGATATTGACGACCAGACGATGCACGAGTTGTATCTCTGGCCATTCCAGGACACCGTGAGAGCCGGTGCAGGATCTGTCATGGCCTCGTACAACAGGATCAACGGGTCGTATGCTTCGCAGAACTCCAAGACTCTCAACGGTCTGCTTAAGGGCGAGCTCGGGTTCCAGGGCTTTGTCGTCAGTGATTGGGATGCTCAGCACACTGGTATCGCCTCTGCCAACGCTGGGCTTGACATGGCCATGCCTGACTCCACGTACTGGATGGATGGCAACCTCACGCAGGCAGTGACGAATGGGACGATGTCCCAGGAGAGATTGGATGACATGGCTACGCGTATTGTGGCTGCCTGGTACAAATACTCCAATGAGAACGCCACGGGCCAGGGAATGCCTTATTCTCTGTTGGAGGAGCACGACGCTGTCGATGCCAGAGACCCAGCTGCAAAGCCAGTGCTCTTCCAAGGTGCAGTTGAAGGACAGGTTCTGGTGAAGAACGAAGGCGCACTCCCATTGGAGTCCCCTAAGCTGCTTTCTGTGTTTGGCTATGACGCAGCAGTTCCACAGATTGGTACTGTTAACGAGGAACTGAGCACTCTTTGGTCGTTCGGACTGTCCAGTGCGCAGACTTATCCTAACGGTACAGCCATCACAGCTACTGGTATTATGAGTCTCTTCCTCTCTAGTGATGACCCATACGCTGAAGGGCCGGGAGTTGCACTTAACGGTACGCTGATCTGTGGTGGTGGCTCAGGTAGTAACTCTTTCCCTTACTTGGTTGCCCCATTGGACGCATTGGTGCAACAGGCTTATGAAGATGACTTTTCTTTGGCATTTGACACAAAGTCTCAGGACCCAGACGTCATGGCTGGTTCAGACGCATGTCTTGTCTTTGTCAATGAGTTTGCATCGGAAGGTTGGGACAGACCATACCTCGCAGATTCATACTCTGACACTCTGATTGAGAACGTTGCATCTAAGTGCTCCAATACCATTGTTGTCATCCACAACGCTGGTGTTCGTTTGGTGGACCGTTGGATCGACAACGAGAACATCACCGCTGTCATCTATGCCCATTTGCCAGGCCAAGACAGTGGTAAGGCCATCACCGAGGTGCTCTTCGGTAAGCAATCGCCATCTGGCCGTCTGCCATATACCGTGGCCAAGAACGAGTCAGACTATGGTGACTTGTTGCTTCCTGCCTATCCAGACCCAGAGACTCCATATTTCCCACATGTGAACTTCACCGAGGGCGTGTATATCGACTACAAGCACTTCATCAAGAACGATATCGAGCCCCGCTACGCATTCGGTTACGGTTTGACATACACCGAGTTTGAGTACTCCCAGCTGAACATCACCGCCACAACCGCCAATAAGGACGAGTATCCACCATCCCAAAACATCATTGAGGGCGGTGTCGCCTCCCTGTGGGACATCATGGCCACCGTCACCGTCATGGTCACCAACACCGGCAACTACACGGCTCAGGAAGTCGCCCAGCTCTACGTCGGTATCCCAGAGGGCCCTGAAAAAGTCCTGAGAGGCTATGAGAAGATTGCCATTGCTCCTGGTGAGTCTGCCCAGTTCGTCTTCGACCTCACCCGTCGTGACCTCTCCACTTGGGACGTTGTCGCTCAGCAGTGGAAACTCCAGAGTGGTGACTACTCTCTTTACGTCGGTAAGTCCGTTTTGGACATCCAGCTGGAGGACTCCCTCTTTATTTGATAACTACGTCACTTTCTTTCACACGCAACGGGCACTGCCATCTTCAGCAAGCGATATAAATTTATATATATATATATATATATATATATATATATATATATAAATATAAATGAATAAATCGATTGAATGCAAACTAGAACATCGTATCAGCGTCCAAATGCGGAAACACACGACGATAAGTCTCCGCCAGAGTACTGGAAGTAAACCGTGGACTGGTCTGTGGAATCTGATCGTATTCATTCAACAACAGCAACAACAGCAGAATCTCATCCTCGTACTTGGTACACCTGGAGCTCAACTCCTCGTTCACCTCCAACAGCTTGGCAATCAGTTTGTGGTCCATAATCACTTTCTCCCGATACTTTTCAATCAACTTCTCATGGTAGTCACAGAGAACAGTCCATTGTGTCATGGGGACAGATTCACTCCCAGCGACGAGCTCTTTCAACTGCTCGAGACTATAAGCCATCGCACCTTCCTCCACCACCAGCTGTGCTCTCAACGCGTCTTGTAACGCCAGCTCCATCATATTTAGCATCTCATCGAGTTTCTTCTGCTCCTCTTCCTCCTTCTGGATGCTCATAACAAATGGCTTTACATCGTCCTTCTCGGTCTGAATCACAGACTCATGGACCAACTTAGGGGACCGGTACCCTGGTGAAGTGTTCCAAACGGAAGAAAAATTTTCCCTGGACTCACCTGAGCGGAAGATACCAACGAACGACGATGAATTCTTCAATGGACTCTCGGTCTCACCCTCACAGGCAGCACTGCCACATCTCTTTTTAGACCCGGGTCTCGACGATTTTGAGCTCCCAGCCTTGAAAGTAGCACATTGGCTGGCTCTTCTGCTCTGTGAATACGTAGGTTGTGCGTAATTGGGGAGTCGTGGGTCGTAATCTGGGTCCTCCTGGTGGAATGAGCTTCTGCGAGATCTGTTGCTGGGTGGTCGTGGTGGAGGCATTGTGGCGTGTGATTTGTAAAGGTATCCCGTATGATATACCGTATGATTCTGTAATGTGATGTCTCTGTGTCTTTTGAGGAATCTCACTTTTATCTGAAGCAGCATATACGTGTTTGTGTCCACATATATCACACAGATCACAACTAACTCCGAGATGTATTAATCCCGAGCTCCGATGTCCGATGTCCGAGATCTCCCAAAGTAATTGGGGGCCACCCACAAAGAAGAAGGAGATAATCTTAAGAAGGTATTGATTGAGTTCTCATCGACAAAACATTGGAAACCGCACCAGCGTACTCTGAACTCACAGAGCCAAATCAGTAAACAGACTGGTTAAGCTGAGGATGAGAAATTGTGATTCCAGTCTCCATATAGTGGCTTATCTTCAAGCACATTACCTTTCGAGTGTGGTCACCAACTTGGATGTCTGTAGCACCATCTGCTTAGAGACCTTGGACACCAAGTCGGCGTATATGCCGTTAGCATCTGAGCTCAGGCCGTGTACCAATACAACATCATTTTCTTCCAGCGCTTTGTAGCTTCGTAGTTGGACTTTGTAACCCTTGGTGTATGGTCTCATTGGGACCACTTTACCACCTGATATGACTCCGTGGAGCATTTGGCTCCCGAATATCAAACACCGTTCGATATCCTCATCACTGGGTGTGTCCTCTTTGTGGAAGCTCCTTAAAGAATGGTACCTCTGTTTGACCTTCATCTGTGCATCCCTGTTCAAAAGATTCTTTATACTCCTTCTAGAAGTATCCACAAGTTCACCAAATACCATCGAATTCACCATATTCAATACTGTAAACATATCAGAGTCTGGAATTACCAGGCGTGGGTCGATTTTGTCATCTCTGATGTATGAAGAAAGAGAATGCGTGCCGATCACTTCAATAATGGAAATCAGACGTACCAACTGTTTGCTTCCTTTGGAGCCCTGTGATTTCCAGAGCGCCAGATAGAGCGATAGTAGAGTAGTATCAGGTATTACAAACTGTGTGAGCCATTGGGCCGAGTCTGTGAACGTCATAGTATCAAGAGAGATAAGGCCAAGGTATGCCATGTAATCCAGTGCCCTTAGTGTAAGTTCCCTATGATGTGCTCTCAAAAGGTGCAACTCATGGAAAAGCACGCCAAATTTAGCACAGTTGAGGTAAAAAGGAATCAAATCGGCGCACTGATAATCCATTGTAGAGTCGTCCTCTGTCCATAGACAAAAGTAGTAACCTTCTGACAAGACACTCATCTGCTGATGGATTCTCTCCCTCGAGCTCCTTTTGGTATCTGTGTATATCCAGCCATTGACATCGCTCTTGGTGATAGATATCCCAGTGTCTATGATGTATTTCAGTCTATGATCTCTGTCCAAAAGCGGTAATGCGTCTGTTGATAGTACAATACTCTGTGATCCTCTGTGGTACGCCTTGGTATCGACAATGGTGAACTTGTAGGGGAGATCTCTAAGCAATTGACTCACGGAGGCAATATTCTCCCCTGGGCATAAAACCATTAGGTCATTCTCGGTGTCTTTCACTAAAATGTCCTCCACTGTTCTCTTGAGATCTGCCCTGTCAGAGTACAAGAGCTGTGCTTGTGATGGTGGCACAACGTTCAGCAAACCAATAGACAACTCATCCTCCTGTTGTAAATACCTCATAAGCAGACCACAATTGTATTCAGAAGCCATTGGGATCACCAGTTTGGAATGAAGTCCCACCTTCTTAGCAATTGCTAAGAACAACTCGCTGGTGATGCTTCTTGTATCAACACCGTCCAACAGTACAAAGTCATACCCTTGAAAGACACCATTCGAGATAGCAGCACAGTGGATGGCACATTGATATGACATTTCCACTGATTCTCCCTTTTCAAAGAGTTCGATGGCATCTTGAACGTCGTTAGAAGCATACTGGGCATCACTGATGTAAACAGTACGTGATTGATCAACTCTTTGTAGTATTTGATACACCAGGGGAAATGAGAAACCCAGGACAAACACCACTTGGTGGGCCTCCAGTAGAGAGCCAAACTGGACAAAGTTGTCCTCCAACAGCACACTTCGGGGCCCCATCTGTACCTCTCTCTATAGCCTCGAGTATTAAAGTATAAGTCAAGTGTAAGTCTTCGCGCTTCTACTACTATATATATATCAGATCAGTATCAGACATTGAGGTATATACAGGCGTCTAGTCTAATATTCGGTGTTCTCCGGCTTGAGACCTCTCTCTGTGCCATGGAATGGGATGCCATAGGCACTCAGCAGCGTTCTGGCCTCGGAATCGGTCTGTGCCGAAGTAGTCAACGTAACGTGGAAACCAAACGTCTTTGGCCAGAGGTCCTGGTTGGCTTCAATTTCAGGGAAGAATCTCACGTCCTCTGGTCTCAGCCCAAAATGGATGTTCCCTGTGCCATCGCCAGACTTGTTGGAAATGCCCTTGTACTCTCTAATACGCGGCATCACCACTTCTGTAAGAGTAGATAGGAACTGGCTCATAGGACGGCCCTTTAGAGTGACACGCGCACCCATCTGGTAGCCCGCACGTACTCTCCAGTGCAGCACGTTTGTCTTGGAGTAGATAGGCTGTGGCTTGGCCCCAGTGATCTGCTGCAATTGTACCAGGGCACTGAGCGCATGGTTGGAGTTGTCTTTGGCCTGTTCGACATAACAGTTGATATGCACCGCCTGGACCTGTGGGATGTTCTGCACAGTGTGTGGCTTCACGTCAGGGGTCTCTGCTGCAGAGCCACTTGGCTTTCTGAGGGATCTGTTCAAATGGAAGGGAGACGAACCATCCCATTGTCTTCTCTTGTTACCTAACTGCGTACGCTCGTTGTTGTGGGTGTTGATAAGCAGCAGGTCCGACTTGACAGTGTTCTCGTAGTACTCATCCACACGGTCCTGATAAGTGGCCACTGGCCTATATGCCGGAGATCTGATGTCGTTCTTGGAATACTTCAATCCTTGGAACCGAGGACTCAGCTTGTTCTTGTCAATCTTGACTCTATGGTGCACCGGTTTGACGATGTTGCACCCTGGCTTTCCCAGGGCAGCGCTTGTAGTCGAAAACAGACGGACGCACACTCCTCTGTACATCTTTAGATCTCTTCACTTGCCCTTGTTTTTTTTGCCTGCCAAAGTCTTCATAGAACCAATGGTACATGGCTCTACCAATTAGTACTCGTCGATGGAAAAAGTCGCGCTAGAAATCCGAGGGTGGAAAATTTCATATTCCGGGGCAGATTCCCTATAGTGGGAAAATTTTTAAGACACAAAGGGCATCTCTATACAAACCTGGCCCAAAGGGAAAACACACACAGATACACACAAAGAGCAAAGATGGCCAAGAAGGACAAGTCCGTGAAAGAGGAGTCTGAGGACAACTACGAGAAGAGACTGCCTGCTGTGCTTCCATTCGCCCAGCCTCTGGCCCCAAAGAAGTTGAACAAGAAGGTGCTCAAGACTGTGAAGAAGGCATCCAAGGCCAAGCACGTCAAGAGAGGTGTCAAAGAAGTCGTGAAGGCGCTCAGAAAGGGGGAGAAGGGCCTTGTTGTCATTGCCGGTGACATCTCCCCACCTGATGTGATTTCACACATCCCAGTGCTCTGTGAGGACTCTGCTGTTCCATTCTTGTTTGTCCCATCAAAGGAAGACCTTGGTTCCGCTGGTGCTACAAAGAGACCTACTTCTGTGGTGATGATAGTGCCAGGCGGTGGTAAGAGCAAGAAGAACGCCGACAAGGCTGACGAGTACCGTGAGTCCTTTGACGAGGTTGTCAAGGAGATCCCAGCTCTCTAGTCCATGTCTTATGTCACGATATATCTGTATACTACTACTTATGAACGCATTTTTTCGGTTATTTTTTTTTGTTGTCTAATAAATAGGCTCTCACTTGGCGAGTTCTGACTTGACCCAACCTTCAAGACCACCCTTGATGATGATATCCTGAAGATTTGTACCCAATTCACCAACTTTTTGCTGGAGAACAATCGAGCCTTCGCTGTCCTTGACGGTGACAGTGGCAGAAGAGACATCCCACTTGAGGAACCATCCAGTGCGGCGTGTGAGCTCCTGAGGAGAATCCTTGTACTTGTCTCTCAGCATGTTGATCAACGCTGGGATCTCCAACGTTAGAAGAGCGTTATTAATGGAGTTTCTGGAAAAGATGTTACCAAACGAACCCGAGACAACGAGCTTCATGTCACGGGCCAAGATGGCTGTAGCAGCCTGTTCACGGGAAGAACCAGTACCAAAGTTGAACCCAGAGATAATGATATCGCCGGCATTCGTCTTTGCCCCAAACTCAGGGTCGTAGTTCTCCATACACACCTCAGCCATCTTCTCTCTAGAGACATCGTCCTGGTAGGTGTACTTCCCCGGGTAGATACCATCGGTGTTGATGTTGTCTGCGTCACAGAGGATCAACTCACCTTCGATAGAAGTAGGGAAGCCATCGAGGATACCACTTGAAGCCCCGGACTCGGCATCATCGGAGGAGGAGGCTGGCAACTCGTTGATAGTGACGCTCTTCTGGATACCCTGGGCACCATTCACTGGGCCACCTCCGATCTCCTCTGGTCCACCGATCTTACCGAGCACGGCAGAGGCAGCGACAACCTCTGGAGAGGCTAAGTAGGCCAATGCGTCCTTAGAACCCATTCTGCCCTTAAAGTTTCTATTCGTAGCGGAGATACCAATCTCGCCCTCTTTCAACAGCCCAGTGCCGAGGCCGATGCATGGACCGCAACCAGCTGGCAATGGGATGGCACCGGCTTCCAAGAGTGTGTTCCAGGCACCAATGTCCTCAGCATCCTTCTGCACGTTTGAAGAGGCGGCAGCGATGTAGAACTCGACGCCCGGGGCGACCTTATGGCCCTTGACAACATCTGCGGCGGCCTTGATGTCGGAGAGACGCGAGTTGGTACACGAGACCAGATAGGCCTTGTTGACCTTCATCTCCTTTGCAGAGAGGTCGGCCAGCGAGTTGGAGATCTTGACCGAGTTTGGACCAGAGATGTATGGCGAGAGCGAGCTGAGGTCCAGCGTCAAGTGCTTAGCGTAGTAAGCGTCCGAGTCAGGCTGCACAGCATCGTCAATCAACTGCTGGACGGTCTGTGCATTGACACGAGGATGTGGTTGTGGAAGCACTTCGAGTCTCTGCTTGTACCACTGGATAAGCGTATCGTCCACTGGGAACACACCGGAAAGCGCACCCCACTCGGTGGTCATGTTGGCGATGGTCAATCTGTAGTCCACCGAGAGCTCATCAATGTGTTCACCCACAAACTCAATGGCGTGGTTCAGCACTTCGTCATTGTTGAAGGCACCGCACAACGCGACGATGACGTCTTTACCCGTTACTCCCTGTGGGAGTCTTCCCTTGAGTTCTACTTTCGCCACCGGAGGGATCTGCCACCACGTTTGGCCAGTGGCCCATATAGAAGCAGCATCGGTTCTTACAATCGGAGTGCCGAGGGCTCCAACACCACCATAAGTGTTTGAGTGCGAATCGGACGCCACTGTGAGGTTCAGTGGGAATGCGTAGCCCTCCTCAATCATGATCTGATGCCCAATACCACGGCCAGCTGGGTAGAAATCCACACCTTGTTCCCTTGCAAACTGCTCAATGTTTCTGTACTTCTCCAGATTCTTCTCTGTCTTGTTCTGTACGTCGTGATCCAGCGTCATCACCACCTGTCTGTTGTCCTTCACGGCCTTGGCTCCCAGTCCCTTGAACTTGAGGGCAACGGGCCACGAGTTGTCATGCGACATACAATGTGCTGGCTTGATAGAGACGTAATCACCAGACTTGACGAGTTTACCCTGCGGCAGACCGACAGCATACTTCTGTACGATCTTCTCCGTGAGGTTCTGCCCGAAACGATGGGCAGATGTCGAGAAGCCACGGCGGAGATTATTCATCTTGGTCTTTGATCCCTCACTCCCTTCTTTGAAGTTTGTAGAGAGAAGTAGTAGTAGTAGTAGTAGTGAGAGATGACCGGCCTTTTTCCACGATGAGTCTGGAGTGTGCCGTCACCGGGCCGGACCGGCGCGATGCTTTTCGAGGCCAATCAGCGTCTGAGGATTACGCTATGAAAGTGTTTGTGTGGGTTTTGTGAGCTTTTTTTTTTAGTATATGAAGGTGTGTAAAGGAAAATTTTGATCATTCCATACATTGAAGTTCATAAGTAACTCATCCAAAAAAATAATTTTGAAATCAATTGTATGTTAATAAAACGTGTGAATGTAGTGTAGTCAAACATAGCAGATATAAGTGTGTGTCCCCTAGCACTATCCATATCAAGCAGTTGCCCTATTTCTCCATTTACTCCCATATCGCGAATTTCGATCCTTTTCAAATGACACGAAACTTGAAATCGTTGGCGGGAAACAACAAAACATTTGAAGAAAGTTATCAGCTCGTCTAGAGATAAAAGTGAGTTCTACTTGTGTGTGTGTTTAGAGCGTGTGTGTTGATATCTGCTATCTATCTACCAGAGCATCATCCCAATTCCAAGCGCCAGAATACACCCAAAGAATTGGGCAATTGGAGCTTCAATCCAAACACACAGACATATATACACCCCCAACACCCAAGCATAAACAAGCAGCGGCCAAAGACTAACAAAAAAAAAAAGCCCAACAAAGATGTCAGACGTCGCGTATACACTCGTCTACAACCCAAGCCCGGCATCCAATGCCTCGGTATCGGACTACAAGGCACTGCTGGAAAAGGGCAAAGACGAGTCCAAGATCGATGCCATGAAACAGATCTTAGTTGCCATGCTCGATGGTAACCCAATGCCCGATCTGCTTATGCACGTGATCCGGTTTGTGATGCCCTCAAAGAACAAAGAGCTCAAGAAGTTACTGTATTTCTACTGGGAGATCGTGCCAAAGGTCAATCCGGACGGTAAGCTCAAGCAGGAGATGATCCTTGTGTGTAATGCGATCCAGAGGGATTTACAACACCCGAACGAATACATCCGTGGTAACACCTTGAGATTCCTCACCAGACTACACGAGCCAGAGTTATTGGAGCAGTTGGTCCCAAGCGCACGTTCTTGTTTGGAGCATCGCCATGCCTACGTGAGAAAATATGCTATCTTTGCGATCTATTCGATCTATTTGGTCTCCAACCATTTGATCCCAGATGCCCCAGAGATTGTCAATGACTTTTTGATCACCGAGACGGACCCAACTTGTAAGCGCAATGCCTTCATTTCTCTTGGTAACCTGGACAGAACCGCTGCTCTTCGTTATATTCAGGAAAACGTTGCCAGTTTGAGCAACATGGACCCATTGCTACAGCTGTCCTTCATCGAGTTCATTAGAAAAGACAGGGCACCAGAGCTCAGGGCAAGATACATCAACTTGCTCTCGGAGTTGCTGGAGTCCTCCTCGAACTCTGTGGTGTACGAGGCGTCCTCCACTATTGTCGCCCTAACCTCCAACCCATCGTTCGTCTCACTCGCTGCTAACAAGTTCATAGAGCTGGCCATCAAGGAGTCCGACAACAACGTCAAGCTCATTGTGCTGGAGAGAGTCCATGACATCCATAAGAAGAACCCGGGCATCTTGGAAGACGTCACCTTGGATATCCTTAGAATCTTGTCTACCCCAGACGTGGACATCCGTAAGAGAGCCTTGGAGATCTCTTTGGAGTTGGTCTCTAGTCGCAACGTTGACGAAGTGTTGAAGTTGCTCAAGAAGGAGTTGCAAAAGACTGTCAACTCTGATGCAGACAAGTCTGTTGAATACCGCCAGATGCTCATTTCTGCTATCCATCAAACTGCTATCAGGTTTGTCCAGGTGGCAGCGTCTGTTGTCGATCTCTTGCTTGAATTCCTTCCAGATTTGTCTACTACCTCAGCTACTGAGATCTTGACATTCATCAAGGAGGTCATTGAGAAGTACCCAGATCTGAGAAGCTCTATTGTCAAACGTTTGGTCAATTCATTGGAACAGATCAGAAGTGGTAAAGTGTTCCGTGGTGCCCTATGGATCATTGGTGAATACGCCATTGAATCTTCTGATATCGAACTTGCTTGGAAACAGTTCCGTGTTTGTATTGGTGAAGTTCCTATTTTGCAAGCCGAGAGAAAGCACCATGGTTCTAGTGATGAAGATAAAGAAGACCAAAGTAAGACCACCAATGGTTCTTCTCATAAGCCAGTGGTGTTGGCCGATGGTACCTATGCTACAGAGTCTGCCTTTACCGCTGAGAAGCATGTCAAGCTGGAGTCCCGTCCACCACTACGCCAGTTTATCCTCGATGGTGAGTTCTATACCTCTGCCATCTTGGCTTCCACTTTTGTCAAGTTGATGTTGAGAATGGAGGATGTCTTTGAGAAGAAAGAAGTGCTAAATGCAATGAAGGCAGAGGCAATGCTTATCTTGGTTTCCATTCTTAGGGTTGGTGACTCTACGTATGTGACAAAGAAGATTGACGAGGATTCTGCCGAGAGAGTCATGACTGCTATTTCATACATCGCAGAAGGTAAAGCGAACCAAAAGTTGCTTGAGACGGCCTTTTTGGAAGCCACTAGGGACGCTTACGTTACACAGCTGCGTACTGAGGATAAGAAGAGAGCACAGAGAGATGCTGATGAATTACAGAAGCATTCACAACAGGTTGATGAAGTTATCCTGTTCAGACAGTTTGGTAAGTCCGAGTCTATTGATGATGTGGATGAAGACTTGACGGCAGCCACTGGTATCAAAGTGGAAGAAGACTTGTCTTCGAGACTCAGCAAGATTGTGCAACTCTCTGGTTTCTCTGACCCTGTGTACGCTGAGGCATATGTCAAAGTGCACCAGTTTGATGTTGTGTTGGATGTGATGCTTGTTAATCAGACCACGGAGACACTACGTAACTTGCACGTTGAGTTTGCAACGTTGGGTGATTTGAAAGTGCTGGATAAGCCAACGACTCAAAACATCCCACCACATGGATTCTTTAAAGTACAGACTACTGTCAAGGTCACCTCGGCAGACACAGGTGTCATCTTTGGTAACATTGTGTACGACGGTGGTCATGGGTCCGAAAACAAGATTGTCATTCTGAACGATGTGCATGTGGACATCATGGACTACATCAAGCCTGCCAAGTGCTCTGAGAATAAGTTCCGCACGATGTGGAACGAGTTTGAGTGGGAGAACAAGATCGTCATCAAGTCGCAACTGCCAACTCTCAAGGCGTACTTTGATGAGCTTTTGGAGGGCACCAACATGGCATGCTTAACTCCAGGTGCCGTTATCGGAGAGGAATGCCAGTTCCTCAGTGCCAATCTCTACTCGAGATCCTCCTTTGGCGAGGACGCTCTGGCCAACTTGTGTATCGAAAAGCAGTCTGACGGCCCAATCATTGGACATGTGAGAATCCGTTCCAAGGGCCAAGGGCTTGCTTTATCCCTCGGTGATAGAGTCGCTGCCATTGCGCGCAAGACCAACAAGGCCAAGTTGGCTCATGTCTGAAGTATAAATAGAAAATGAAAAACACAAATTTCGCGCTTGCGGTTTAGTACTTCTATATATATATATATATATATATATATATTAAAAGAGCCAGATGAACGTGGAAGACCTGTTGAACTTAGTGAGGAGCCCGTTGGCTTCAGGCTCTCTCCTGCTGTGTATCCTGTGAGTGGTTCTGCCTACATGATGCAACGACCTGTGGTAAACTAACTTTTTTTTGTGAAAGCTACACTACGCCCAAATGGGTAGCGCGTGTTCTCTTAATCATCTCTCTTGTGTTCCTGCTAGTAAGGAGCTTCAACGAGTGGTACAAGTCTAGAGGGCCCTGGACTCCTTTGGGAAGCTCCGACCTTGCGGTGATAACAGGCGGCTCTAACGGCCTGGGGCTCGAGCTCGTCAGAGCACTCCGGGCCAAGGGTGTGCGATGTGTGGTGGTGGACAGAGAAGCCATGAGTGAAGACTTGGGAGTGGATTTTTTACAGTGTGATCTCGGTGATAAAAGGAGTGTGATGGAGACAATCGAGACTGTGCGAAGTATTCTGGGACCCCCGACTGTGCTGGTAAACAACGCAGCTGTGAGGCATTCCGAGACATTACAAGACATGACTTATGCTCAGATCGAGGACGTTATAAGAATCAACACGATGGCACCACTAATACTGATGAAGGAGTTTCTAAGCCAAGAGACCCGGCTCTATACGGTGAATGTCTCCTCTATCCTTGGAATGGCGAGTCCTGCACACTTGTCGATCTACTCAGCGACAAAGGCATCTCTCATTTCACTTCATGACAGTTTATCGCATGAACATATGGATAGTACAAACAAACGGTTTCTCTTGGTGACACCTGGACAACTCGATACGCGGATGTTTCAAGACGTTGTGCCACCAAGGCAATTCATCGCACCTGTGGTTAATGCCCGTTGTTTGGCACAAAGAATTGTGGAATGTGCCGATAGAGGCGAAAGAGGCACATTGCATGAGCCTTCTTATACTTACTTCATCCCGTTGTTGAGGCTGTTGCCCTACTCTATAGCAGAATACTGTCGCCGGTTCAGCGAGATGGACAGCAGTGTGCATTAAATATAGGCTCGTGCGTGATATGTTATTTATATATATTTTTTATTTATTTATTTACTCTTGGAATCGTCCAGTAGCTGTCCGTTAAGCCATTGTTTGAACGAATCGTCGTACAGGTTTCCAAACTGGTCGTAGATCTCCTTGAAATCAATCGACGCTTTCGAAGTAACCGGTTTAGAGCCCTTGGTGGTCTGCTTGATCACCAGATTGTAAATAGGGATGTTTTTATCCACTGTTCCTGAGATCTCCAACTTCTGTTTGCCCTTTTCACCTTGGAAGACAACATCCCTCTCCATGAGCTTCGCATGTGCCATATAAAACACATTCAACACAAAATATGCCACAACCAACGGCAAAGTGTACGTATCAGCTGTTTGCCTATCACATTTCTTCTCCAAATAAAAAGTAATAGCACAAACACCACACATCAAATACCCCAATGCAAGCTTGATATCTCCAGTCCAATGCGATTGTTTGTACCCCATCGATGCGAGCACAACTGGGAGACGCTCATCTGCAACGTCCCTGAGAGACTTGACAGAGTGTAAGTCGGCTGTTTTGTATGACATTGGTGGATTTCCTTCTATATGGTGTCGAGGGGTTTTTTATAGGGGAAACGTGTTTATTATATACGTACGTGCCTAAAAGTGTGTGTGTGTAAATATGCACAGTGATTACATAATCTCCGCGAATGTGTTTTTTATACTATACCATCTATTGCCCACTTTATATGAAGCTCTATATATATATATATATGTCTATATAACCCAAAATACACTCACGGATTCGTTTGTATATATCCAAGCCATAATGGGACTGTATATACCGCCGAGTGGCTCCTCCTCATCCTCATCTTCCAATAACACAGACTCAAATGACTCCAAGGGATCCAAGGGACCAAGGGGGTTTGCCAAGGTCGCCTTCTATCCCAGACCCAGTGTTGGACTTAAGATATGGGGGCCTCTTGTCCCAGCATCGGACTGTTTGACGGGTTTGTATGGTATTACGGCATTCCAGACGCTCATTGGTCTCATGATGTGGCGTACGGTGAGAATACGGTGGAGAGATACGTCCATTTGGGGACGAGCCACCAAATGTATGAATTCCATTGCTGGTGCGTATGTGATATTCAATGCCGGGTTAGAAGTGTCAAGACTGGCATTACCATATGATCCGTGGTATGAAGAGGCCAAATCCGCAAGAGAGCATGCTATTGCACAAGGCTCGAGGCCCAACTGGTGGTTTGGACCATGGGACTATAAGCCAATGGGGTTTGACGAATGGAACGTGAAGATTGATAGGTGGATTCTCGAACAAGAGTCCAATATGGAGAGACAGAGCGTTACGCTAGTGGGGAGCCCCGAAATTGGCAAGTCTCTCGAAAAGATCAGACAGATCAACGCCACAAGACAGTCACAGATCCTTCAACAGCTACGAGACGGCTCTTTTGAAGATATATTGCCCAATTATCAGGCAAACGGGGGTCACACACAGCCAATGAGCAGAAGACTCGTACTACCACCAGGGAATGAACTAGAAGATGACTTAGACCTCGACGAAGTATGGACCTTGAATGATCCGTGGGAGTGGCTCGCAAGTGACGCTGATGTCTTCTTGAGGCTAATTCCTTGAGTCTATGATGGTGGTGTGTGTGTGTGTGTGTTGGTATGCAATGTAAGAGAACAATTTCCATATAAAAAATTACATAAGTAAGGATATAAGAAGTGCATATGATACCTTCCCCCTATAAGCATCCGGTAGCTGACATAAGCGCGATCGGTTGATGATTTAATCAACACAGAAATTTGACCCACCACTTCTTTTGTAGAAACAAACACAACACCACCAAGGGAAAACACGCAATTACGCCCCCCTTGAAAAAAAAATGAAGGTCTTTTGCGTGGTGTTCGCCCTCATATGGACCCTCACACAGGCGGTGTGGGACGACGAGGCATACATCACAGACTGGCATATCAAACAGCTCGGTGCCTTGAGTGCCGTATTACCGCCGACAAATGGTATAGTGACGGTGCTCAGTTCCCACAACATTCTGGCAGGAGTGTATGAGGCGGATATCCTGTGGAGGGTGCAATTGAGCGGCTCGAGTGCGCTGGTATGCGCTGGCCATGGTTCTGTGCTCACTGCGACGAACCACAAGGACGGACAGAGTGATGTCAAGCTATGGGATTCCACCACGGGACTGCTGATCAAAGAGGTGAGCGCCTTTAAGCACCAGGTCGTAGACTTGGAGTCTCGGGAGAACTCTGCCGTTGTTCTGCTGATTGACGGCTCCATCCACCTGTTGGACATCAGTGCGGGCGAATCTCGCCAGGTGGGTCATCTGGACGCCTTTGACGAGGCCAAGGTGAACTTCTTGAGTACAGGCAATGCAATGGTGTTGTTCAAGCATAAGAATTCGAACAAGGCCGGTTACTTATTTGTCAGCGACGCCGGTGTGCAGAAGCACGATCTCCCATTCGGGTATGAGTCCGTTGTGGAGTTTTATGGCTCCAAAGTGGTGTCTACTGTGAACAACAAGCACTACGCTTTGAAGATTGATAGCGAGACAGGTGAGCATTCTGGAGCGGTTCAATTGCACAATGGTAAGATCGTACTTGCTGCCACGGACTCGTTAGTGGTCTTGGAGGCCCATAGAAACTTGGACTTCTATACTCTGCAGGGCCAATTGCAATTCCGTATCCCCAATGTGTTCAAGTACGATTTGCAGTTTGTTGATGGCATGTTTGTGATGTACACCGAATATCACTGCAATGTCATTGACTCTACCAGTGGTGCTGAGCTGCACTCATACTTCCTGGGGCATGACAAGTTGGTGTTTGAACAAATCGAGAGAATCACTCCTCGTGTGGATGGATCCCTCGTTACTTCGCTGTTTGAGTTCTCCAATCAAACATATGCCCTGGTGGAAAACTCTGATGTGCAATGGACAAGAGATTATTCTCTCAGTAATGTCATTGACCACTTGGTTGTTGAACTGGAAGAGGATACTCATTTGGAAGAGGAAATCAAGCTGGAAGAAGAATTACCAGTGTTTGATGCATTATTGTTCAGATACAAACGCCATTGGAATGACCTTTTATCGCTAAAAGATCAAATAAAGAATTCTATATGGGATCTCCAGATGCATACCCCAAATGATGAATATTTTGGATTCGTCAAGTATTTGGTTCTTGCCACTAAGAGCGGATACGTTATTGCAATCAACACTTTGAATGGTCACAGAGTATGGACATTCGACTCTGGTCATAAAGATCTGTTATCCTTGGAGTTAATCGAGGGCAATATCTATGTCTTTACTCAATCAGGGCAGAGATTCATATTGGAACCACAGACTGGTGCATTGTTAGAGACTCAGTTGTTACCAGAGAGTGTCAAAGTACGCAGTCTTCACCAGGGAAGTGATAGTCTATTGATTGAGACACCCCACGGCCTAGATTTGATCTTGTCCAAGGAGACAGAGGACTCGTTTTTGGTAAAGCACGATAAGGACAAAATCTCTGGGTATAAAGTTCAGAACAAGTGTGTTTATCAGACATGGTCGTATGAAACCTCTGTTGATGAAGAGATCTTGGGGTATAGTGCTAAAGAACCCGAAGAGAAGACATCAAACATTGGTATTGTCCTAGGTGACAGATCGGTACTATACAAGTACCTATACCCAAATGTTGCATGCTTTGGTGTGTTGAACCACAAGACACAGACTCTTTTCGTCCATATTGTGGATACACTCACTGGTGAGTACTTACACAGTCAATACCACCAGAATGTGGCATATGCTTCTGCATTCCACTGTGTCGTTGGAGAACATTGGGTTGTTTACTCTTATTACTCTACGGAGCCTACCATTGGGCAAAAGTTGGTGGTGGTTGACCTCTTTGAATCGCTCGTTCCAAACACCAGAAGTGAAGGATTGAGTATCAAGACTCAGGCTTTTATTATTCCATATAGAGTACGCGCTATGGGTATTACACATACCAAATTCGGGGTGTCTACAAAGACAGTTGTGTTATCGCTGGACAACAACCAATTGATCTATCTTCCAAAGCATGTGCTATCCTCTCGAAGAGTGAAAGACCGTGATCTTACCGCTGATGAGAAGTTCGAGTTTATGCTTCTGCCATATAACCCATTGATTGCATTAGATGATGGCAGTGTACTCACACATGAAAGAAGCGTCATGGGAATCTCTAAAGTGCTGAGTTTTGCCACGAACTTGGAAAGTACGAGTTATGTATGTGTCTATGGACTCGATGTCTTCTGTACCAGAGTCGCACCGTCTTCTCAGTTTGACAAGCTTACATCAAGTTTTGATAAGATGAAGATGACATTGTCTCTTGGTGTTTTGTGCATAATCGTTGCTGTTCTCAAGCCTATGAAGGACTCCAAGGAGTTGAAGAAGCTATGGATCATCGAGTCGCAGTGATACAACAATATAAAAAAAATGAAAATGAAAATGAAAATTCAATGCAAGAATCTAAAGTCAGGTGAAACCTTGGTATGGTCATTGCCCTTACCCAATTCCTTCTCCCAGTCCATGGTACCCATCTCTATTCTCTTGTTCAAAAGCACCAGGCGGGTTCTCAAGACCAAGGCCAAGCACATGGCACAGACGAGGAAAACCATGTTGCACACAAAGGCAACCAAGTAACGTGGAGCACTGGAGTCTGGGTACAGGTATGCGTTCCAAATGGACGTTGTGTTGGAGAGACAGTTCATCGTAGACAGAGCAATGGCTCTCTTGAGTGGTGGGCGTGGCACACAGTTGGACATCCATGAGAGGATTGTGGTGAAGGAGCAGTATAGAGATGGGATCATGAGGACCATGGCAAAGTAGCGGGCACCGGTGTTTGTCGTGGCCACTGCGATGATGAAGGATATCATTGCACTGATCAAGGGGGCCACAACGTGCCAGAATCTTTCGCCTGTCTTGTCCGCGTGTCTCGCCCATAGGAACGTAGCCACGACTGCAATCAAGTAAGGAGGAGCTGTGAGTCCAAGGGTGGTAACTCTGCTGAAGTTTAAGGTCTCAACAACAGATGGGAAGAAGTTTGTGACACCACAGGCAGCGACGAGGAAGGACAAAATGCCCGTGCAGGTCCACACTTTGACATCCTTCATTGCCAGCAGGAAAGTTGTCGCATAGGATTCTTCGTTCAACTTATCGGAGTCATCCTGGCCCACTTCCACGCGGAGCCTCCACATAACCAGCGCACGCTCCTCCTCAGTAAGGAATTTGGAGTTGTGTGGCATGTCAGGGAGGATGAAGTAGGCGAATGGGACTGTTGCAACGGTGATGGCGCCCTCGATGATGAACAGCCATCTCCAGGATCTGAGGCCACGCACACCGTCCATGTTGTCGATGATCCCGGCAGCAATGAGGCCCGAGAGCGCACCAGAGAAGAGAGAGCCGGAGTACAGAACGGCGTTTCTGAAGGACAGCTGGCGTCTGGTATACCAGCAGGACAGGTAATACAGGGCCGAGCCGAAAAAGCCTGCCTCGACGAGGCCCAGGATGACTCTGATGGCCAGCAGGCCGCCGTATCCCTGGACGGCACCGGTTAGTGTGGAGACGATAGCCCAGGTGAACATGATAAGCGTGATGAACAGCGATGGTCTGCCCCACTTATTCATGAGCATGTTGGCAGGGATCTGCATCAGGATGTAACCGACAAAGAGGATGGAGATGCACGTCTGGTACTGGTTGCCTACAAGGCCCAGGTCCTCCTCCAACCCACCGAGACGGGAAGAGGCAATGTTGTTGCGGTCGAGGTAGTTGAGGATGTAAATCCACACCAGCGTTGGGAGCACTCTGAGGTCGATCTTACGAGTGACTGTGTTGTGCAGTTTTTCGAGCTCCTCCTCAGTGTAGTGCTGGAGGATCTCTGGGAGCTCGAGGTTCTTCTGGAGTGTCTCGCTCAGCGGATCTGGCTTGAGCCCCGAGTCCTCTTGGATGCTTTCCACATGGGTGATTTCGCCCTTGTCGTTCATCTTTGTTTCTTTGTTTGCAGGTGCAGAGAAAAGAGTGAGAGGACGCAAAGGCTTTGGGGAATACTCTGCTTTTTATACACCCCCGGACCTACACAACTTACAGTTCAAGCAGTTTATGATGGATCGGCTATTTGTCGACCGTCACCGGGCCTGATCTCAACTTAAAAACAAAGGGCGGCAATCATCCGGGGTACACCAGATAGGCTATTTTTCCCGGGGTGCATTGCGCATAAATCTTGGGGGGATGTGATTGCTCGTGGGGAATCTCTATAATGTTTAGAGTTTAGGCATATAACCGATATATGAGATATATGAGATATATGAGATCGTGGCTTTCGTATTAAGGTGTATTTTACATCCTGGTGCCGTAGCATATATCATTAATCACTACAGTAGTTCATACTATATAAGGCAACCCCGCAAGCTGAAACGCGCCTTCATGCACGTCGAGTTATTCCGGGTTCCGGCGCCAAGGGGAGCGGGAGGGGGGAGGGTGTAACTTTATATATATCGACACTGAACAGCCGTGTGTGAGTGTTGATATGATATTCTACAGCATCCAATCCAAGTATATAGAGAAACATATCCTAATTATGACTTTGTATAGCATACAGCGTATATTTCCCTCTTTTTTTTCTGATCTGAACAGTCATATTGCACTTTATGTACTGTCATTGCCTAATAGGGAAAGCGTAAGAGAGAATTCGCGTGGTGCTTGCTTTTGCTGCTATAGACGACACGGCACTATTTTTGTACTTCTATTGCTTAGGTGGGGTAACCGTCTACTTAGCCAAATCATACCAATCTCATGTATTACCAAACCTAAGCTCTAACAGATGGAGCGTAAGTCTTCTTCTCCTTGCTAGCTCTGGAGTACTGCGAAGCTCTCTTAACAGCAACGGCTCTCAAGTCGTTTCTGTAGCCCTTGACCAAGTTGGACACGGCCAAGGCGGTCTTTCTTGGAGACTTGTACTGGTTGAAAGCGGCAGTGGCAACGCTCTTAGCTGGCTTGTTGGCGTTCTTGGCAACCTTGGAGACAACGGTGATCTTACCGTTCTGCTGGGAGATACCGATGGCCTTCTCGTTAACCAAACCGGAAGAGGTCTTGGTGTTCTTACCAGAAACGTTCAATGGGTCACGGGAAAGGACAACGTTGGAACGCTTGACCAAAAAGGAAGATTGCTTAGAGGTGACGGCCCAGATAAAGTCGCTGATAAAAGTTAGTACTGTGTCCTTGTATATAACATCACAAAAATGTGTGCATGTATGTATGTGTGTGTGTGTGGTGTGTATATGGCAGTGGAAAGATAGCATAAATGACATATGGTGAATGGGAATACATCATGGCAGTCGTTCTTCATCTCTATATCATCTCTTCTTAGCTCCGTTTTTTATTCTTTTCATTCCTTCTGCAAATTCCAACTTCTTCAATCTCCACAACTTTTCATATTCAACTTCAAGTATCACGTATCACATTCACATTCCAACGTCCCCCAGCACAGCACAAAATCCAGACGTACCTAGAAACGTTAGACATTGTTGATATGTATGCTTTATATGTATTAAACAACTTTACTATTCAATTACGGTGTCCACTAATTCCTAATATCCACTTTTTTTTCACCACTCGCGCCCTGAAAATTAGGGCAACAAAGCACACCCAAACATTTTCAAAGAGTCTGCATCCCCTCCCCTTGTGTTGCCCTAATGGGTAGGCCACTGTGCGCGCAGCAACACACACCCAAGTTTTGCAAATTTCGTTGCTACTAGATTGCGAGTGAGCAGTCACACCGCGAAACTGTTCAATGTGTCATTAAAACACTTACATATAAAAAAAACAAGACATGAAATTAGAAATTGTATCAGTAACCAAACGTATAAAGTGTCATATAGAATCGTAGCAAGCGTATAAATATAGGAGAGGATATGTAAATGTGTGGGGGTTTAAGCAGATAGAACTGCAGATGTGGTGTTATCAAGTCCTTCCATCCCGTTGATTTTCAAACTGACATTAACAAAGAAATCAATCAATTTGGATCTCTTTTTGAAACTTAGTACTGAGCCATTGGTATTACCAAGCCATATTCTAAGCGTCGCACTGATTTCCTCAATCTTGAAGATCACATCTTTATCATTTTGGTAACCATCTGTGTTGTTAATCATTGATAGTACAATGATATACAAAGCAGTAAATCCAAGTAATGAAAAGTTGTTCAACTCTGTAGATTCAATCTTCAAGAGCCATTTTTGAGCACTGCGTATGTCCTTCTTCTCATACACACAGTTCTGGATGATTGAAGCGAGTAAGACCAAGATATCATCTTGCTTCACATCTTCTGGTTCTTCAGATTCTAACACATTCTTAAACTTGGCAATTTGATCATCTTGTGGTTTGAAAAGAGTAGTAAGCTCATAGTTTGACTCATCTGTTTGTAAATCTGTTATAATCTCCGGAATGGATTTATCAGTGGTGACGGTATCAATCATAAACTTGCGTAAGAATAGATTTGTTCTTGTTTCATCAACCATTTGATACAACAGTTGAGACACACAAGTGGACTCATGATGGAAATCACACTTGACAAACTTGGCAATGTATTCCTCATTGTTAATAGTCTCCGAGTTATCAAGGGATAATACACTCTTAAGCTGCATAGATTCATGGATACCTTCCAAAAGATGAATTCCCTTAACATAAGTCCACAGATGATCGACATACAAATCAACAAGACTCTTTATCACTGCATTGGCATGTGTATAACGCACTTTCAACAGCACGCATCTGAACATACACAACTTGACGTAGTCATTGTTGGTATGGCCTGCCTTTAGCGCATGTGTAGATAGAACCGAAGCAGAGTGTAAAACCCTAACGTCATCGACAGATGAGGCCACCACTGCATTCTTATTCTCCTTCTCCCTCTTGGCAAAGATCAATGGGAAAACGAGCTTCAACACGACAGCCATCACAAACACTGCCTTAAGTAGTACAAGCAACGGCTTCACGCCGCCCAGTTGCACTCCCGAGGCATCCACGCCAAACACCGGCAGGGCAAACAACGATCTCGTGTCGCCGCCGTTGAAGTCGTCGCTGAGGCCGGAGCCAACCATACAAGCAAGTCCTCCCAACAGCACCTTGTTACCCAACGAGAGGCCCCTGGTTGTGGTTGCCGGATCCGTGGTGGCCGTGGCCGTGGCCGTAGTGGTGGAATATGAACTGCCAACGGAGGACCCTGGGGTGATCTGCCCGCCGTAGATGTGTGCTCTGAGCGTGTCGTTGTCCTTCTTGAGCGCCTCGTTCTTGGTCTCGAGGTGCTTGATGTATTCGGTCGCCTTGGACAAGATTGTGGCCTTGTTGAGCTTCTTGGCCGGCTGGAGCCCGTCAAGGTCGTCATACTCCTCCTCATCGTCCACAAGCACACGCAGCGCAGGCACAGAGTCCCTAAGCGCCACGATCTTGTCGTTGATGTTGGTTCTGTACCGCTTCTCAATCATGTTGTGCGATGACTTCTCCTTCTTGGGCCCCCGCTTCGAAATCGACCCGCCATGAGGCACAGCATCTGCCAAACGCATATGCTGTTTGGCATTCGTAATCTTTGAAGGTACGCAGTTGTACGTACTGTTGTTGTTGTTGTTGTTGTTGTTATGCACTGGCGACCCGCTAGATGACACATCCGACAGAGATTCTTGCTTCACCAAAGGTTCTGCCATGGTGAAAGAACCCCCAGAGAAGTCAAACTCCGGGAACCCGCTGTCAATCTTGTGCAATTCATGAGGCGAACTCGAGTTTGACGTAGATGTGTACTCCGGTGATAAGATGTGCTGCTGCTGCTGTTGTTGTTGTTGTTGTTGATTCAATGGCAACAGCGCCTGTGACTGCGGCTGGCCATACAACGTTTGGAACACAGCGTCGTCGTCTTCTGTTGAGAGCGTTGTTGACAAAGACGGATTGTGTTGAATCTCTCTGTCACTGAATGACGCCAGAAAGGCGTCATAGTCTTCGAATGCGTATGCCATTGTTTCCCCCCCTTGTCAATAGACGAACGGCCCCAACTGGTTGTTATAGGACTTTGCAAAGTGTGCTTTCCCTATTGGAATCTCCCCCAATAGCAAACAAAATAATCAATCAATCAACCACGACTCATCTTCTGTGTTTTTTTTTTTTGACCCCCTTCTTCCGTTAACCGTTGGGGAATCAAAAGGGGTGAAACCCCGTTTAAGTGGCGTGGTTTTTATCAGATCGTACGATTTTTTTTTGTTTTTTGCCCTCCTACGTATTCAGCTGGAGCCAGTAATAAAAATAAAGAAAAAAAAAGCACTTGGTAGGGCCACAGGCGAGTTACGTAATTCCGTGGGGTTTCATACATACCTATATAGTATAGAACATTTATGTGTTAAGTTTATTTGATACAAAAAAAAATGAGTCACATATGGTTAACATTTAGGTTGCTTACTATTGGCTGGTTTTTTCAGTTATACACCATTGAGTGGTGATCTTCTCTCGAGTCTCGAGCCTTTTTTTTTTCAAATATACATTGCGAAATATACCCTTCAAGTTTCATCACCTCGTAATATATATATATATATATATGCCTTACAATTTCAGACAGAGACATCCTCGAGTTCTCAATTTAAGATTAAGATCCAAGCAAGCACTGATTATTATAAACTTAACACAACTAGCCGAGGCTATTGTTAACACCCCCCAGTTGGCATATCAAACAGTTTCGCGCTCTTGGAGTTCCGGCTATGCCTTGTGTTTGATTTCTATTTCTATATATATATATATATATACATGCAACGCTATTTAAAGCTCAGTGGATTTGCCTCGATGAACTCCTTGCCCTCCATATATGGTTGCAGTACCTTAGGAATAGCGACTTTTCTACTCTCCATATCGTAAAAGTTCTCCAATATGGCCAGTATAACTCTTGGTACTGCCATTGCTGTACCGTTAAGAGTATGAACAAAGTAACTCTTACCATCCTCTGCTCTATACTTTGTATGTAATCTCCTACTCTGATAATCCGTACAATTCGAAGCAGATGTGACTTCTCCAAATGATCCTCTACCAGGCATCCAAGCTTCAATGTCATACTTCTTAAAAGCTGGCGATCCCAAATCGTTGAATGGCATATTGATAACCTTAGCAGACAAACCAAGCGATCCAATGAGCTCTTCTTGTAGTGCTCTCAGTCTCTCCAGTTCTTCCGCAGAGTGTTCTTCCTTGGTCCATACAAACAACTCCACTTTACTAAACTCATGCACTCTGTAAAGACCCTTGGTGTCTTTACCTCTAGCACCAGCCTCTGCTCTGTAACTTCTGCTCACACCCACTGTTCTAATGGGTAATTGGCTCTCTTTGAAAGTAGTATTGATGCCCAACCCAGCTAATGGAATCTCCGCAGTACCCGTTAGACACAACTCACCCTTTGTCAAAGCATATGTTTGTTCTTCGTTATTTTGATCCCTTGGCTTAAACCCACAGGCATCAGCCACCTCATTACGTACGATCGAAGGTGGGATCACCATATGGAACCCATGCTTTCTAGCAGTGGATAGAGCGTATTGAATCAGTGCTTGCTCTAGTAAAGCACCATCTCCCAAGAGGTAATACCAAGAGGAACCACTCACTGTAGAGGCAGACACCAAATCTAAAACACCCAAAGAAACACCAACTTTATCGTGCTCTAGATCAACATTGGCAATGTATTCTGCTCTTGGATGAATCCATTGAACAATCTGCTCCTGGGAAGAAACAGAAGGATCAACGTCGTTCGGTACATTTCCTACTGCACTCATGAGTGCTATATCCATTGCTCTAAGCTCAGCAGAGAGTACTTTCTCTCTAGTTTTGTTCTCAATCTGTTGATCTTTCAAGTGGGAGATATCGCCATTCTGCTTCATCACCTGCTTGATCTGCGCCTGGATTTGGTTCTTCTCCTGAAGTAAAGAGTTGACTAATGATCTCAAGTCTCGCTGCTTCTCACACAATGGCTTGATCTCCTTGATCTGGTCCAACATGTGCTTGGGCAGTTCTCTCTTTTGTGATACTTCCAACATTGTGTCCATCCTCGAGACGATGCCTCTGACGTCATACGCGGGCTTTTTCAGCACCGCTCTTTCTGCCTGTGTTGTTATGAAACGTCTTGCAAGTGAATTTGCTGCCTTTGGTATATTCATTTCCTTTGACAATCCCTTTTAATTCCAACACTAAAACGCATCTCCATACCAAAAAAACCAGTTATACCGTTCTCCCCTCCCCAAGTCAAAATATACCACCGTCTTGCTGACCCGTTCCAGAATGACAGCCCTAGCCACACTAACTCGCGTGCGCGCACCGCATTAGCCACAAGCGCCACATCTAAACGTGACATCGCATCAACTATGGGGATCTCTCTCGACACTGGAAAACTCTCAGATTCCCCTATATTCTCTAGCTTCAGGATAATCAATCGATTCAATAGAACTTTCCAGAGCACATAATGAGCGAGGTCGACCAAAGTTGGACCAGAAAGGCCAAAGATATCACCGCAGGGTTTGCTGGTGGTGCAGTCCAAGTTCTTATCGGACAGCCATTTGATTTGGTGAAAGTGCGTCTGCAGACAGGTCAGTTCAAGACTCCAGTCGACGTTGTCAGCCATACGCTCAAGAACGAAGGAGTCAGGGCGTTCTATAAGGGAACGCTTCCTCCCCTGGCCGGTGTCGGGGCGTGTGTCTCTGTGCAGTTCTATGCGTTCCACGAGGCCAGAAGACAGATCTTGCAGAGATTCTCCTCGGGCAAGGAACTCTCTTTACCACAATTTTACCTGGCTGGTGCCTTTGCAGGTGTGATGAACACACCAATCACTACTCCGGTGGAACAGCTGAGAATCCTCATGCAGACACAGCCATCCGGTAAGAAGAAGATCTATAACGGTTCAAGAGATGCGCTCCAGAAGATCTATCAATCACATGGGCTCAAGGGCATCTTCAGAGGTTTCAACATCACACTGTTAAGAGAAGCACAGGCATACGGTGTGTGGTTCCTCACATATGAATTCCTTGTCCAAAGTGCGCTCCATAGAAATGGAATCGAGAGAAAAGACCTGTCTACTCCGGAATTGCTGCTCTATGGTGCCCTCGCTGGTGATGCACTCTGGCTTGCATCATATCCACTGGACGTTATCAAAAGTAGACTCCAGAGTGATGGGTTTGGAAAGAATGCCAAGTTCAATGGCTCTTTTGACGTTGCATCTCACTTGTATAAGTCGCAGGGATTCGCTGGGTTCTGGAGAGGTATTGGTCCCGCCCTGGTGAGAGCTATCCCATGCAGTGCTGGTACATTTGCAACAGTGGAGCTCACACTGAGACTGTTGGGTTAATGAAGCTATAATAGATTCCATATTCGTTATGAAGTTATAGACATACTCAGATGTGTACATGCCTTTGGATAAAGGTAGTGTCATCATCGGATCTCCCTGCTTTGTTGCTGTTATCAACATTCACTTTAACCTGTTTGTGCAAATATGTGATGAAATCTCCAAAGGACATAGTCATATCCAATGAACGATCTTCAACCAAACATTGGCCAAATTCAAACTCTGCGCCATCAATCTGGGATCTTACCAATTGGAACCCTAAGGAGTCCAAATGTAAGAAAGATTTGAAGTAAGACACCACATTGCGTGCTTGCAAGTTGATGTGCGACTCGAGCTCAGGCAATTCATTCATCAATGGTGATAACTCCTGGATAGAATCAACGTCAAACAAATCTCTGAGAAGCAACGGGTTAGCCTGGTTATGGATATAGAGGAACAGCCTCACGCCATTGAACACAAAGTATGCTCCACCAACAGCGATAGAAGATGCTGTGGCTCTCTTGTTCTGTGGCATCACAAATGCACCGTCTTGATCATAAGTACATTCAGATTCTTCCAATTCGACAAGTGAGATAATCGATGGGTATAGGTTATACATCAACGATTTCAATGGTAACGAATTCAACAAATGATAGTCATAAACAATTGCGTTATTTGTGACGTTTGTCTTGAACACCTTACGTTTCTGGAATCCATTCATCAACGCAGCAAATGATCCCAAACTATCAGGAACAATCAGTTGAGTTGGAAGAACATTAGCATGAGATACCAGCAATCTGTACTGTGTCAACACATCCGTGACCTTCTTTGTAGTGGAGAGCTTCACCTCAACAGGTGGTTGCCTGGAGATGTAATGCATGCAGTTCTTGACCATGATATCACTGACAGTATCCTGGTCAGCAAAGGAGAACACCGTACTCACTTGATTTGTAACAGACACCACAGAGTTGATTACTCTGACTCTTCTTTTACCATCAACGCCAGTGTAAAGCAAGGCCGTCTGGAAATGAACATTCTCATTAGTGTTTAACACAGAATCATAGGAGAACAACACAGAGAGCTGTTGTTCAGAGTGTAACACTGGAAGCACTGGGTCATTTGCGCCCTTGGCGTCAAAGTTACCGTAATAACTGGATACTTGGAGTCCATTGGAACAACGAACTTTCAACTGAGCCTGGTAACCTCTGACGTTCAGAATGGAGGACTTGATATCCTCGAAGAAAACTCTACCGTCTCTCTCAGGGTCGAAATTGGTGTAAAGCTTCACAACACCACCAGTCCTGAACGTAACATTTGCAGAGTTAATAAGACTAACTGCAGCAGAAGAAACAACAAACAAATCCAACCCCACGTTATGTGTAATGAAATCATCAGCCAATCTCTGGTAGTACTCATTGGCACACTTGTATACTTCACTGCCTTTTTCCTTCTCATCTGGTACTGGAAGACACCCTGGACCCCATGTTGGTAGTCTGGATAGTGTGGTAAACACTTTACCACCGCCCACAACTTTCAATGCTTCCAGCGCATGTCTTAATGCCGCCCCATATGCGACCTCTGCTGACTTGAAATTGTTGTATGCTTGGTCAATATGGTATAGCGTGCTGTAGATCTGCTGAGAGTTCTCAGCAGGGTCCACAAATAACCCTTCGTAAAGTGGGACAAATGGATCGTCCAAGTCCGAGACAACGAGCACCTGTGTGGTGTCACTCTCCAAATTGTAGAAATGGATACTCTGATCATATGTCATGATACCGATCTTCACACCTTGTGGTAAGCTCAAGAGAGAGGATCTTATTGCTTCTGTTGTGGCAGTGATCACGTCCGTCGATGCACTCACATCAATCATGAAGATCTGGTGTAAGGGCTTTGGGGGTTCTTTATCGTCAATCCAGTATGAAGATGGAACAATGAAGTCCACCACACCCTTATACAGCTCCGGTCTCGCTAAGATATCCACCCTTCTACCGTCATGCCCCAATGGCGCAGCATAATCTGGGTGCACTGGGTTAGGGAACTTACACATATTACAGATAAACTTCTGCTCGTGTGTAAAAGTCATTGCCGGGTTCAAATAGGTACGACAACGACGACAACGCGGCGGACCTTCTATGTCTGACAAGTCAACTTCTGGCACCGGTTCCTCGTCATACTCCAATGGTGCAAATGGACGGATCGTCATACCCAATGGAAGCTTTGTCGAGGCTCTCAGTGCCTCTGACTCCGGGACAGCATACATCGACAATCTGGCAAACTTCGGCGTTGCATTGCTGTTGTCCGCGCACGAGAACCTTGTTACCGATGTTGGTGGCAGCACATTGCTATAAGAGTTGAAAACAGTCTTTAAGAACTCTTGCTGGTCAACGTGGCGGCGAGCAGTGACATCGAGCGTATCACCGTTGTTCGCTGGAATCGGCGTGACTCCAATTGGGGCCCCAGGTTGCAAGTGCTCACCAAACGGTGTCATTGCAGGGCTCGCGCCATGTGAAGTGCTCTGCGAAGCACCGTTAACAGGCGTATCCACGGAGGGAAAGAACGGGTTCACGCCCATGGACGAGTCCGCCGACGGTTGGAACTGCGGCGTTGGCGATGCGCTGGCGAGCTGGTGGAACGCCCTCGCTGGCTTCTTCTTGCGGTGCTGCTGTGGAAGCTGGGCCTCTCCAAGCACCACATTGTGCACGCCGTTCGTGATCTGCTCCATCTTGGTGCTCTCTAATTGGAGTTGGAGTAGAAAGTAATAGTGAAGTTAGCCGCCAGGTGTTGATCGTGAAATCAAAACAGAGGGGGTCGGAACTCAACTACAAAGAACGTGAGCTCCGCACATGTTCTGTGTGAGATCTCGCGCTACTTCCGAGGGCGTAAACATCAAGCTGAGTACCCTATGAAAATGGTAAACAAACATCCTACTCTAAATACCAACACATCAGGGGGAGTATCACTGTGGGCGGCTAACAATGGGGGTCACAGGGCTTCTTCCGCAGTTGAAGGAGATCCAGGAGAGTGTCTCGTTGGAGAGGTTCCGGGGTAAGACGGTGGCCATTGACTCGTACGCGTGGTTACACAAGGCGGTGATGTCGTGCTCATGGGAGTTGGCCAGGGACGAGTATACGACGCGGTATGTCGATTACTTCCGCAAGAAGGTCAAGATGCTCCAGCACTTTGGCGTACGGCCGTACTTTGTCTTTGACGGCGACAACTTTGCGAGCAAGCTCAGCACGGAGGACGAACGAGAGCGGAACAGACAGCAGAAGAAAGAGATGGCGATGGACCTGCTCGCCAAGGGCGACAAGAAGAGCGCCTATAAGTATATCATCCAGAGCGTTGATGTTACTCCACAGATGGCGCGCTCGGTGATTGACTTCTTGAGACAGTCGGAGATCCCATATGTCGTGGCTCCGTACGAAGCAGATGCCCAAATGGTTTATCTCGAGAAGCTTGGCCTCGTGGATGCGATCATCAGCGAGGACTCTGACCTTTTGGTGTTTGGAGCTGGATGTTTGCTCACGAAGCTCAACGACTCTGGGGAGTGTGTTGCCATATGCAGAGAAGACTTTAAAAAATGTCGATCTGTGCCCATTGGTCTATTGAACGATGCCCAGTTGCGAATGGTTGCGTGTCTAAGTGGGTGCGATTACACAGATGGGATTCCTAGGATCGGCATTGTGACAGCATTTAAACTCGTCAAGCGCATGGGTACAATGGCCAAGTGTCTCATGAGCGTGCGGTTAGAAGGGAAGCTCAAAGTGCCCGATGGGTTCGAGTTGGAGTACGAAAAGGCAGATCTCTCCTTCCAATACCAACGTGTCTTCAATCCTATCACGGATGAGATGTCGACTTTGTGTGAGATTCCAGAGAGTGCCTATAGTAATGAACATCTCCAGGCAGCAGTGGGTCCGTTACTTGATGCTGAGTTACACAGAAAGATTGCACATGCCGAGGTGGATCCCATTACCAAAACCCCGTTGTTATCTCGTGAAGCCTCGATCCTGTCACAGAAGGATGACACTACAATGGCCAAGAAGACGATGTCATTGCCAAATTTGAACACTTCATCACGGAAAAGAAGCACGATGATGCCAGCACTCAAACAGACATCAGCACTTAGTATTGATTCCTTCTTCCGTTTGTCTGGTTCGTCTTCTCAACTACAACTGAGGAGACCACTACGTCCTATCACCAACATCCTACCAGAGCTCGTATCATGCAGTGCTACCAAGGAATCACCAACTTCCAAGAGAAGACGGTTACTCCATAATAACACAGAGCCCAAGACTCCACTGACGGCAAGCAAGTTTTTCAACAAGCAGTCATCAGATAATACATCCCCACTGGTGAACAAGATCAAGCAGGAACATTCCTTAGAGCAGAAGAGTATCTTGGACGATATGAACTCGAGTGATTTCGAGCTGAGTGATCCAGATGATGTGGAGGAAGAAAGGGACACTCCAACAACTAGATCACTGGATGGCCAGTTGATTCCAGAGATCTTGTCACAACACAGAGAGAAGAATTTCGGTGAAGATCCGTCATTGGATGGGGACAGCATAGTGGAGAGCCCTATAGTGACGAGACAGATTGTGGGTGCCACAGTGGTGGAAAGTCTTGTGGAGTCTCCTTCAAAGAGTGTGAAACTTGGGTTGTTTGAGAAGTTTGGATTCAAGTCAACAGAGAAGAGAACGCCATTGGCGTCTGTTTCTTCTAATGTCAAAAGACCAGATGTTACGAGGATTAAGACGAAGATGGGCGTTACAAGAAACCTGACGTTGGACTCGTTTGTGTATCGTGGATAGACATTTATATATATAGAGAGAGAGAGAGAGAGAGAAAGTGCTTTTAAAGTAATTGTTTCGGTAGAAGTATATGAAGTTGATGTGAAGAATTGGAGTGTGGTGTGTACCATCTTTGCGCCGATCGGCGCACAGTGTTGGGTTTTTTGTGCCACTTTGTCGCCACTTTTCCGCCAGTTGCGCAAGTATTACCTAAAACAGCAATACGTAAACACGCAGCGCGCGCGCGCGGATACAAAACAAAAACATACATTGGGGAGGAGGCTCTGTGACGTGAAACTTGAGAGGAAAACCAGGGATTACATACACAGTGTGTTATTGGTTCAAACTCTTTAATACATTATTCCCACAGAATGTCCTTTTTTCAGAGCTTGTACGTCCTCTGATGCCCCGTTTTTATGATGCAGTAGCAGAGTACTAACGAACGAACAGACACCTCAACAACGGACACACCATCAAGTCCACCAGGGGCTTCAAGAAGCCCGCTGATGCGACAGAAGGGAACGAGAGCTACCAGTACGGCCAGCATTATGTCCAGGATCCACAGCAGCAGCGCCACTCTATGGGCAGCTACCAGGAGCCAAGCAGCAATAACAACAGTAGTAACAACAACATCTCATCGCACAGAGATATCAAGAGCATTGTGGAGTCGACGTTGGGCTCGGGCACAGCTTTAGCGCAGGCAGTGAAGTTGCCGAAGGATGAGAACGTGAATGAATGGTTGGCTGTGCACGTTGTGGATTTTTACAATCAGATCAACATGTTATACGGTACCATTACTGAGTTTTGCTCTCCTACAACGTGTCCTCGGATGATTGCCACGAGTGAATACGAGTACCTTTGGCAGGACTCACAACTGAGCAAGCCCGTAAGTGTGAGTGCACCAAAGTATGTCGAGTCTTTGATGACGTGGATCCAATCGTTGTTTGACGATGAGAATGTGTTTCCTTCAAAGATGGGTCAGCCATTTCCTCCACAATTCCAAGCGCTTGTGAAGACGGTGATGAAGAGATTGTTTCGGATCTACGCACATATCTACTGCCACCATTTCAACGAAGTGATTGATCTGGGGCTCAATACACTGCTGAACACGAGTTTCAAGCATTTTTTGCTCTTTGCTGATGAGTTCAACTTGGTACAGCAGAAGGATTATGGCCCATTGCAGACGCTGGTGTTGGAGATGTTGACACAGGACGTGGCGGTGCCGCTCTGACAATTTTTTTTTTTTACTTTTTGTTTTACTTTATGGTTATATATTTGTCGGTGGCATATATATAAATTCTATATATATATATATATATATATATATGGGCTTCTCTTTTTGTATTGAAAGTTGTGGGAGTCCTCCGAGGGGACGAGACTTTCCCTTGGTGGTGAATAAGAGGTGTTCGGATGTCTCACCTCAATCATTTATAAATTGTAACAGAGATAACAAAAACCTCGGCACAGGCCTTTGATCAATTTCCTTTAGAACCAAAAAAACAAAAAGGGGTAGAGAAAAGTGATGAAAACGTACGGGTTTTTCCATCCGTATTGCAACGCTGGTGGTGGTGGTGAGCGTGTTTTGTGGCAAGCTGTTGCCGACACTTTGAAGTTGGAAGGTACCAAAGTGTGTGTTTACACTGGAGATTTTGACTCTGATGATGCCATCTTCCAAAACGTACTAAAACGATTCGACATCCAATTGGACCGCCAAAAGGTACAGTTTGTGCGACTGACCAAGAGATGGCTTGTGGACCCTAAGACGTGGCCCGTCCTGACACTGTTGGGCCAAGCCATTGGATCTGTCATCTTGGCGATGGAAGCAATGCTACTTTTCAGACCTGACGTATGGATCGACACAATGGGATATCCATTTGCCTACCCGGCTGTTTGGCTATGGCTTGGTGCCCCCGTGGTGGCATATGTCCACTTCCCGGTGATCTCGGAGGACATGCTGGGGAAGTTGCGTCCGTCCTTCACCTCTGTCTATGGACTAAGGCAGGCATTGACATTTGTATACTGGAGTCTGTTTATGAGTATGTATCGAATGTGCGGTGGGTTCGTCAATATTGCAGTGACAAATTCGACCTGGACACAGAACCATATCAGGGGCATCTGGCCGCTAAGCTCCGGTGGGTCCTCGATTTTGTATCCTCCATGCTCGACCGAGAAGTTCATTACCCAGAAGGACCTGGAAGCCACAGAATGGGACAGGGAGAACTCCATCGTCTGCCTGGCGCAGTTCCGCCCAGAGAAGCGTCACCGTCTGATCATCGAGCAGTACGCCAAGTTCCTCAGCGTCGTCAGCAATGCGCCAAAGCTCGTCCTCATTGGGTCCATCAGAGATGAACAAGACGAGCAATACGTTGCCTCATTGAAGCAGCTGTGTAGCCAACTGTCCATCCCACCGTCCCAGGTGGAGTTTCTGCTGGATGCCAAGTACTCTGAGGTGTTGGAGCAGCTACGCAAAGCCTCTTTTGGTCTCAATGCGATGTGGAACGAACACTTTGGCATTGCCGTGGTGGAGTACGTCGCTTCCGGGCTGATCCCCATTGTACATGCAAGTGCCGGGCCCCTGTTGGATATTGTGGTGCCCTGGGATTCGGTGGGTCAGACAGAGGTCATGGAATCCACTACCAGCACAAGAACAGGACTTTTTTTCAAGAGTAACACGGATCCAGACTATAAGCCGGAGTATAAGGACAAATATGCGTGCCTTTCGGATGCCTTTGTGGAGGCTTCCAAGCTTTCAGACTCCGAAAAGCTCCAAATGACCAAGAGGGGCAAGCAGTGTGTTCTTGAGAAGTTCTCTGATGCAAAGTTCGATGAGCAGTGGTTAAAGATCGTCAAGAGAGTAAGCACTATGAAGGTAACGGATAGAAGACTCAGCATCCTAGCAGGTGTTATGGTGGTTCTCGGCATTGTCATCAGAATCGCTAGGGAAATCTCCGCATAAGCATAATACATAAAACTGTCTAATTATACACACACACAACAAAGAATATCGCTGCTCTTCTTTTTTTCGTTTTGGCACCTTCAATGGAATTGCGTCACTTTACCATTCACGTGTCCGTTAACCTGTGTCTGGATTATATCAGCGTCTCCTCCATCGTGTGTCTCTTTGGCATTCACATGTGTATCCTCAGAGACCCCACTACCATCTGGCTCACCTTGGCGCATCGACTCCAACGATTCACGCTGGACACCTTTAAAAGTGTTAGCCATTGGTGTTGGTGCCTCAACGTAAACCTGTGGTGTCTCCTGTATAGGCATCTGTTGGAAATGTGGTTCCAAAAACTTCTGTGGTAAAGACTGTGGATATGGAGCCGTTTGATGTTGGACAAACTGTGGTGATGACTGTAGTTGTTGTTGCTGTGGGTTCAACTGCAAAGAGTACCGATGCTGTTGAGGCGTCTGATGATACTGCTGAGGTGGCATCATCGATTGTCTCTGGGTTTGTGGAGTGGACTCAGCGCCCAACTGCTTCACATAGATAGCGTCGCTGTTCATCATAGAGTGGTTCATTGGAGAACTATCAGTAGGCGGTAAGTTCTGATTGTCATTTGGGGCCGTTAGAATGGTATCGACATCGTGTGAGGAGTCATTTGCCATGCTGTTTCTCACCACTCGAGAGGTGGCCACAGAAGAGACTCTTGAGATCTTTGTGCTGTGGTGCTTCGAGGCATAGACACCTCTCGATGTAGGACTCGACAACCCTTTGAGGCTCTTGATATCGTTATACCACCCCATCATCAAGTCGTACGACTCAGCACGGAATGCAAACTTATGAGAAGATAATCTTCCCACTTTCTTTATGACAAACTTGTAATGGCTCGAGTCCTGTTGTGTGTGTTCCTCCAACTCAATTTCGTCTAATGACAATGACATCACTGGAATCAAATCTCTTTTACGGTCTCCTGTTTTGAACTCGTGGAAGAAAGTAGGTGTCAACACGTAGAATCCTCTAGAGTAAGATTTCAAGAACTTGGATCTTCTCTCCAAGAAGGAGGCACGAACCTCATATGCCATAGAATCGTTGATCTTGTCGTACTGTACGTTCTTGTAATCCCTCTTTGGCAAGTTCTCATCGATAAAGTTCTTGTCCTTGGCAACAAACTGTTCCCACTCAAACACAGGAGGCTTGGTCAAGAAGCCATATTCCAAGTTAGAAATCAATCTATCAAATACGTTCTGAGCTTCCTGTGCCATAACCTTGGCAAAAACGGTCAATGCGTTTTGCACCTCAATAACAACAACTTTCTCCAACTCCCTTCCAGAGCTCTGCAAATTGATATAGGCCTCCTGTAAGTCGTTCTCTTCCGCCATCTGTCTCTTGATTTGCCTGTCCAGCACAATCTTGGTCAAGTAAGGATCGTTCTTGCCCTGTATCGTTTGTGGACTGAACTTGGCTTCCTCAAGAGACTTGAGGTATACTTGTAGATCGTTCTTAGTCTGTGTGAGTTCTTTCCCCACGGTGTTCCTGAAATCAGAACTCAAGTTTCTAATCTCCTTGATCTTGACGAGCAACTCCCTTCTGAGGTCCTCAAGACGTGGGATGACCGTCGTACTGAGCTCCTTCGAGGCTCTCTGTGCCAATGCCGCGGCGGACCCATGGTAGTTGATCAACGTCTGTGGTAAATCTTGCACGGATCCGTTTCCTTGTGGCACAAAGAAGTTCTGCTGATAGACGTCCTCTTTCTCCTTTTGCAAAGCATGAGGGGCCTGTGAAGCTGACCTCTGTGCCCTCAGTGGTGTATTAGAACCATTGCCACTGCGAGTACTGTCCTGCTGGAAGAGGTTAAAACTCACCGCATGCGACAGTCTCACCTGTTGACGCACCACCTCGTCCTGAATACTCACCACCTCGGATAAGTACTGCAACAGCGATGCCACAATGGCTCTCCATGCACCGAAACGGGCCGCAAGCACCTCTGTAGGGTTTCCGCTCGTTGGAACTGCAGCTTGTAATGGGTTACGGAGATCAGCGTGTGCCGCCGACGAAGAGGGGCCCAGGCTGCTATTACGGACCTGCTGGACCTCTGTTGTCGAGATGGCCCTCGAGGCCATCGATCTATGCTGTTGCTGCTGATGGCGCATGGAGTGGGACCCTAGCGAGTTCAGCGGTTGTTGCAACTGCTGCAGCTGTTGTTGTTGTGCTTGCTGAGAGGGCGGCTCGCCCGTCGCCACCTCCTGGAGCACACGGCGGTCGTTGCTCGTGAGCGACCGGGAGTGCTGGTATGCGTTGTAGCTGTTCTCCAGGTTATGCAGCTCCTGAAGCTGCTGCTGTTGTTGTTGGAACGCCTGGTTGGACGCCGAAGAGTCCATCGTTCCGTTGCGCGACATCCTCTGTGTGTCTCTCTTTGTGTGTTTGTGTTCAATGCCGGACGTATAAGGACAGATTCAGCAGTTACAAATCTTGTAATTAGCCCGCCCGCTGTGTTGTGTGCCTTCTCTGCCTTAAAAAGCACAAGGGGAGTCTGGATGAGAGGGAGGGTCATTTGGCTAATTTTGGTGCAGCTCAGCCATTTTCATCGAAATTTCGCGAACTTTCTTCGTGGAGAGTGGAGCCCCAGGGGGAGGAGGGGGGAGAGGGACGGGGGCAGCAGCCTTGGTACGGCCACCGCTCACTGCTGGACATTTGCCCAAATGGGTCACACATTATGGATCTACCATGCATTTACATTATATTTACTCCTTTTTACCAAACTATCTGAGATTGAACCCTGTGAGTGCCTTTGGCTGGTACAGCTCTTCCAGGTAGGCCACCTCCTCCGCCGTCAGCTCGAGCTTGGTGGCCGCAATGGCCTCATCCACACGCTCCACAGAACTCAAACCAACAATAGGGATGGCACCCTTGTAGAGTACCCAAGCACTGGCAACCATGGCCATAGACACGGATTTGTTCTTTGCAATCTCCTCTACCCTGCCAATAATCGCCCTGTCGGTCTCTGTCAAGTTGTGAAGCCCGAGCTTGATGAACTGAGGATCCACTGCCTGTCTCTCGGAGGTTTCACAAAGTGCTCTAGTGAGAACACCACGAGCATTCGGGGACCATGGAATGATCCCAACCCCTGTTTTGTTACAGAAGTGATGCATTTCTCTCTCTTCCTCACGGTACAGCAAATTGTAGTAGTCCTGCATCGCAATGAACTTATGCCAGCCATGGCTCTGTGCGGTGAACTGCAACTGAGCAAACTCCGTGGCAAGCATTGAAGATGCACCAAGATAACGCACCTGTCCCGACTCAACCACATCGTTCAGAGCCTTCATGATTTCCTCAGGTTCGGTGTCCTTATCCAACCTGTGGATCTGCAGGACGTCGATATATGTCCCTACGCGTCTGACGCTGTTTTCCACACCATCCAAGACGTGCTTTCTACTAAGACCCTGGGAGTTGATAAGGTCCACAGCGTTGACACCAATGCTACCACCTCCGTGCTTAAGATCCAAATCTTCATCCACAGCGTTGAACACTTTTGTCATGATGACGACCTTGTCTCTCTTAATGTTATACTTTTTCAAGAACTTCCCCAGTACCACTTCGGAGTACCCATTGGAATAAACATCCGCAGTATCATAAGTTCTCATCCCATGGTCATACGCATGTTTCAACACTTTAAAGATCTCGTCTTCATCCTCCATAACCCATGGAGACCACGATTTCTTACCATATGTCATACATCCGATGATCACTTTGGAGATCTTAAGGCCCGACTTGCCCAGACGTGTCCATTCAATGGTATCTGTCATCTTTAAGGCGCTTGGAGATTAGCAAAAAAGGCTGAGGGTAGAAAGTGGAAATCTATAGCGAAAGCCACAGTTTTTATAGTCGTCCCCCCTGGCTTATTTGGGTGGGAATGAAAGCGGGGGGTCTGCCAAAGACTCTCCTATTTGTATTTGTATGGGTAGTAAACCTAATTCTTTTATGTATAAAGAGCCGATAATCAATTAGCTACAAAAGAATTGGAATGTGTCCCCCCGGTGTATCATTTGTCCGATGAGGATATCTTTGGAAATACAATAGGCATCTACATGCTTTAACTTGAACAATAGATACAATCAATACTTCAAAATGTTTTCCGACTACTTAAAACCACATTGTCTTTTCTAATTTACTCACAAATTGGACACACCGCCTATCTCGCTGCCAAATCCGGTTATCGCCGGGTGGGAATAACGGCTAATTCGGCGCGAGCCCTTGAAAAAATCGCAGTTACACCCATCTCTCATCTGGGGGAGTATAAAAAGTCTTGTATATCTCCTTATTTCATCAAGCAATATGTATAAACCTCCTCCACGCTACAAAGAGCAAAAGAACAAGGAATCCCCGAAAGATGTTCACCAGAGTCATCAACACAGAAGTTCTCATTGATGCTCCGGTCTCCGCTGTCCGTGATGCCCTATTAGGATTCTCAGAGTACAATACTTGGAATACCTCAGTGAATGACGTGCAACCGTTTGAAAAAGACCCAAAGGATCTACAAAGGGGCGATAAGCTTAACGTGACGTTTATCACCGGTGGTACTTATAAGGTACAGATTGAGATTCTGAGTAATACCGCAAATGAACTCTCTTGGCTCGGTGTATTGTTCTATGAGTCGATATTCGGTGGTAAACACATGTTCAAGTTCTACGAATATGAACAGAATGGTAAGACATGGACGAAAGTGGAGAATGGCGAAGTGTTCAAAGGTTGGTTAGTACCTACAATGTTTTGGCTAACTGGTGAGGATAAGCTTATACAAGGGTTTATCAACTTGAGTGAGGCATTGAAGGCGTATGTGGAGTCGAAGCAGTGAAATTTTTTGAAGTTTTGCCCCGTAGATATATACATGTATACGTATGTATATATATTGCTTGTTTGGATCTTCTGTTACTAATACATTCATTATAGAATCACATCCTTAGTTTCATTAATGGCACTCCATCGCTTCGGAGCTCATAACCGTTCCTAATCCGGACACACTGCAAAAAAATGTCTATATGCTTGCTTATCTGCTTTAACATCCTATTGTTCTTAGAAAATAATAAACTGACCAGATTTGGGGCTTCTATTGTGTTCTATGGGCCATAAGATCACAATTGACCTCTCAAAATCTGACCACAGCGTTCTACAACATCCCTCTGTTCCGACTGTAGCGCAACAGCAAATGAGAGGCAAGCTATTACTTTACTACTGCTCTACAACAAAGAAATTGAATTGAGAATATGTGTCAAATTATTCGTGCATAACAAGAGGCCGCTCTGTATACTAGCAGAGCACTATAAATCACTTCAAAGAGGGACGGGACGGGACGCTCAAGCGGTGAATCTTCTCTCGGCCTCCTTCCAGCTGATAACGTTCCAGATGGCCTTGAAGTAGTCGGCCTTCACGTTCTGGTACTGCAGGTAGTAGGCGTGCTCCCAGGCGTCGATGGCGACCAATGGGGTGTATCTGGAGTCGACGGTGTCCTGGTTGGCAGTCTGCAAGACCTCAATGGCACCGTTCTCGTTGTTCTTGACGATCCAGGCCCAGCCGGAACCCTGGATACCAGCGAGCTTGTTGTTGGTCAAGGCAATCAGCTTGTCGATGGAGCCATACTCGGCATCAATGGCCTGTGCAAGGGCACCAGTTGGCAACTCACCACCGCCCATCGATGTTGGGGCCAAGTTCTTGAAGAAGAGGCAGTGGTTTCTGTAACCACCACCGTGGAAGTTGATGGCCTTCTGCAACTCAATGGACTTCAGCACATCGCCGGCATGGGTGGCCTCCGCATGCTGCTCAAGAGCAGTGTTGTAACCGTTGACATAAGTCTGGTGATGCTTCTTGTGGTGTAGCTCGTTGATCTGGCCGGAGATATATGGCTCGAGCGCACCGTAGTCGTAGTCCAAGTCTGGCAAAGTGACTTTGGTTCTGAGGAGAGTTGGGGCTCTGGTAGCCTGAGTACGGAGAGTTCTGGCAACAAACATCCTTTTTGTAAATTTTTTGCTCAATTTACAACAACAAAAATTGGCTCAATTGCTATATGGGGAATTGGGGAAAGAGAGAGAGAACTGAAAGATTACAAACAGGTCCGATGCCGGCCCTTGTTGAAATCGCGAAAAGAGGGGGGGGGAGGGGGGAGGAGGAGGAAATGACACCTGGACACCACATGAAAATCATATATATATGTATATATATATGGTCTACCTTCTTGTCTTCATTCTTGTCTTCATTCTTGTCTTCATTCTTGTGAATTGCCATCAAAGACATGCTTGTGCAGTGGACATTGCTGTTCTGCTACTGGCTGTGCTGGGTGTTCCTTCTTGTGAGTTAATCATGCACTTATTAGCTTCCTTACAAGGATACTAACAAAGTCAGCCCTTCATAGATGAAGACTCCGTAATACAGAAGCTCTTCCCTCCACAAAGAATAGCACTCAAGATACCGCTGGTGCTCATGATGATCGGGTTTGTTTGTGTCGGAACACGCATAGCATGGCTCTATATTGAAGGAGGGCTCGACGCTCGACGCCTGCAGCAGGAGACTGAGGCTGATGATATGAAAAAAGAGCAGTAAGTAGATCTGAGCCATCTCTGGTGGATAACGATACTCGGATAAAGGATATATATATATATATATATATATATATATATTTATGGGTGCGATACCCTCCAACGCTCCATCATGCTACATAACGAAGATTTTTTAATGACCATTTTATGACCGTCCGGTCCCACAATTGTAGCCCAAACAACCCAAGTTTAAAGATATCACTTGCTAGCGAGCGCCACGTACGTCAAACTCACCATGTGCGTGCGCGCGCGAAAGCTTGACAAAGGGTGAGATCGACTTTTATATATGGAGACGGGGCTTCCCCTTCCACATGTTAATCTTATGTCCTTAGAACAAAAAAAATCCTCGGCGCTTCGCTCTTCTATTCATTGCTTCCCGCTGAGATTTGGCTCATTCAAGAGCTCCTTCTTTGGTTCATCAGCCCTTCTTTTCGCCGTTTCGTTAGGCTCTCTACTTCGCTAGCCGCCGTGGGGAGGGGGAAGGACAACGTCATTCTCTCCCATTACACACCTGTCTACAAGCGAAAAGACTTGATATTGTGGGCCTTGGCAAGGGTTCCAAAAAAAAAGACACACACACACTTGGATATCTTCCTAGCATTCATATAACAACATTACCCATCACTCTGAAATCAACCGCCCTTCTCATCTCCTTTCTATGGCCCGCTGCTAAGCAACCACACACACACACACACACACACACAAGCACATCCATCACCATGTCAAGAAAGAAAACAGTCCAGGACTTCCAATTTGGGAGCAGGTTGGGCGAAGGCTCGTACTCGCAGGTGTTCAAGGGCGTCGACGTTGCCAGCAGGAAAGTGTTTGCAATCAAGGTTCTTTCGAAGAAACACATTGTCAAGGAGAAGAAGATCAAGTACGTCAACATTGAAAAGATCACATTGAACAGACTCGGTAGGCATCCTGGTATTGTGACGTTGTACTACACATTTCAAGATGAGAACTCCTTGTATTTTGTCATTGACCTGGCAGAGCATGGAGAACTGCTGACGTTAATCCGCAAGCTCGGATCATTAAGTGAAAGCTGTGCCAGATACTACATGATACAACTGGTCGATGCGGTGGACTTCATGCACAAGAAAGGTGTCATTCACAGAGACCTCAAGCCAGAGAATATCCTGCTGAACGGGGACCTGAAGCTTATGATCACAGATTTCGGTGCTGCCAAGATCCTTGATTTGGACGAAAAGGGATCAGTTATCGAGAACGAAGAGGCATTTGCAAAAGGTTCGTTTGTCGGTACAGCTGAATATGTCTCTCCAGAACTGCTGAAGCACAACAAGTGTGGATTTGAGTCGGATGTCTGGGCATTGGGCTGTATCCTCTACCAATTTATAGTTGGTCTCCCCCCATTCAAGGGTAAGACAGAGTATCTCACATTTGAGCTCATTGTGAATCTTCAATACCAATGGCCCAACTACTTCATCCCAGAGATGCTCAAGGGCCTTGTGGCACGTCTTTTGAGAAGCAATCCGGAGGATAGACTCTCAATGTCCCAGATACAACAGCATCCATGGTTCCAAAAGCTAAATTGGGAAGACAAGTCCAAGATTTGGGGTATGCAGCCACCGAAGATGGAACAGTACAGACCTCTTGTTGAGCAACAGCTTCAACAAAACACACAACAACTCAACAAGGTGATGCTACAGAAGAAGCTGCCAGCTTCAACTGTTAAGAAGCAACTGTTGAACAACACAATCAATCAGATTAGAAGCGATAGTAGCTATCTATACAATGGAGCACAAAAGGAAACACCGCCAAGGAAGTTGCAACCGCCACATGGCCTTAACATTGTTCCATCGATGAAACCTTCCAATGGTTCTCCGATCAGTCCTGTCTCTCCAGTAAGGCCAATGGTTCCACAAATACAACCTGTCTCTCCACAGGTACAAAGACCTCAGATTCCACAACAAGAACAACAGTTCACACCGCCAAGGCAAACCCATGCAGCATCGCAATCTCCACAGTGGAGTCCCAGTCAACAGAGACCAATTCTCAACGGCCAGTCAAGGCCATTTGCACAAGGACCAAATACATCACAGCCAAGTTCTCCACAAGTTGCATTAAGACCTCACAACACCGGTCCCACGCCACAGACACAATATAGCGGTGTGCAGCCATTGCAACAGAACAGAACGGGACCTACGCCTACCCAGTTGCAGCATGTGCATTCTAATGGGCCGGTGACACCGGTAAAGCCATCCCTTGCGCCGCATGCACCATTCAAGGCTGGTACTACGCAATCGTCTTCACCAGTTATGAACAACACGACGCAGCATATGACACCGGTGAAGGCGGTAGTCAAGCCAGTAATGATTACCAAGTCAGAACCTGCTGCTGCTGCTGCTGCTGCTGCTCCTCCTCCTCCTCCTCCACCACCACTCTCAAAGTCTATCTCACGGGTTAAGGCACAAGCTGCTACCAAGCCAGTGAGTAAACCACCACAGTTGTCGCTCCCACCAAAGCCAAAGTCTTCTGTTCCACGGTCTCAACCGCCAAAGTTAGAACCACCTTCTATCGTTACAAAAAGCTCCAAGCCATTGCCGGTCAAGAAGAGTGGTGTATCATCATCTCCAATTTTTAAGCAGAGTGGTTCTCCTAGGGCATCAGCTGAGGTTATGAAGTATCTCAGTTTGGATGAACAGATTGTAAAGCTTGATTTTATCAATTTCTCGGATTTGGAATTGGGTTCGTTACGTACTTTTGATCCATCTTCCAAGTTGAATAAGAACCTGGGATTGGATGATGTTTCAATCCATGAGATCATTACGAGGCATCGACGGGATCTGGAAACTGGTATCAAGATGATTGTACTGGCCATAACCGATTATGGCAACTTATTGTTATTTGACTGTATCGAAGCGCAGTATCTGACCCATTGCATGAGCATTGATCTTACAGATAAGATGTTTGCAATGTATGACTATGAGTTCAGCGAGGATGATCAATCTGGGTATTTGATCTTGGAAGTGTTGAAGCTAGACAAGATGGCTTTCCTATCGCCATTAAGTAAACAAGTGAAAAGAGATGTGGATGGCATTGCTACAATCCAGCAGGGCACTGAGTTATCATGGATCGATGCACTACTGAAGACGAAAGAACTGTTGAAGAAGAAAGCAGTGACAAATGCATCATCAACCACACGCACACCACGCCCGTCACAGGGCACTGCTTCTACCTCACCAAGAGTTGTTGTGAAAAATGCCTCAACCAATGGTAAGAAACCGCAAACTTTTCAGCAGATCCAACAACAGAATAAGAAATTTGCCGGAGGTGCTGCTGCTGCTGCTTTCAAGAGTGCTCGGTGATATATCCGTTTTATTGATTGTGTTGAGGCCTGGTGTAATGAATCATGAATTACTAGGTGTGACAATGCTGTAGATACATGTAAATATTTTTTGGTTGCGGTTCCAAAAGCTAGCAATTTGATCAGACCAATTAAAGAGGAGCCACACAATTTTTTGTGTAAACAAACACCCAGACACCACACTGATAACACGTTTATATTAATTCCTTTATTTAAGGATATACTAAGGTCATAGTCATTATTTGCATATGAAATGATTAAATAAAGATGTTCAGTATTGTTAACTGCTATTAATGTCTTCCAATTCGCAGGAATTTGAGGTCAATTTTTCAAAATATCAGATTGATTCTAAAAAGGGTGAGTCGATTTTTGTAGATTCCTAGACCAATTATTAGAGTAAGTACTATAATCTTTTCTGATATATAATATATACATATATATATACAATAAGCCTTCTCTGCAAAAAAGCTCATTATACAAATCATGGCGCACAGTGGGATTCTGGGAGATATTGGGTGGATGTTTGCATTCAATGCCTTGGCTTATGCTATTGTATCCAAATGTAATTATTCTAATGTGGAGATGCCTAACAATGGTGGATTCAAAGAAGTTCTCATCTGGATTTTCAAAGCTGTATTCACTTCCAAAGTGCCTATCGGTGACACAGCTTTACCAAGGGTCATATGCTTTGGTATCTCATACTATCGTGAACTTCCAGACAACTTCTTTTTTATAGAGAAGACACATTTTTGGGTAAGAAACATCACTTCAAGCAGGAGGTATGTCTGTTTCATTTGCAATTTCTCCAGATTCCCCAATGGTGGCTATATATTTTTACAATTTTCCATATTTGGGTGCTTGATTTTGGGGTATAGCACTAAATGTGATTGCAGACACCTCAACCTTGGAGGATATGATCAAAATATGGAAGTGGTCTCTACTAGAAAATATAAGGCCCCAAATAATTGGTCCAAGTTCTGGAATCCAAAGTAAATTTTGTAATAGTTAATCTTTTATCTATTTACTGTGACAAAACATCTCTCTAATAGTTACTTCAATATTGAAGCCAAGTTGCTTAGGTAAGCATAACCGAGGAACGGTATGCGCACTCCGATAAGACTGCATATAATTGTGTGTGCCACAAAAAAACCGGATCTGCACAAAACCTATTTTAAAGTCGAAAGCTCTCATTTTTGTTTTGTGTTATTCCTTTTTTTTTTGGTTTTTTGGTGCTGCTGCTGCATTTCATTTTTACAAAACAACTACAAGAGACACAGCCTGACAGACAGAAAGACCTTGTCGTGAGAGACCCCCTTTGATCTCTCCCTCCCCCACCCCACCTTTTGTGACTTTCCTCTGTTGCTTTCTACCATGTTTGAGACCATGATATTACCCGGTGCCATCACTATGGTGGAGAAACTGCTGTGTTATCTTCGACTCTTTGTCGTGACAGTATGTGGATTAACGCTTGCAAAGAGGGTATTTGACAACTACGGCGTTGTTAAGATCGAAAGTAAAACATTGTTTGAGTTTCTGAAGTGGCCTATTAGGATGGTGTTCGAGTTCAAAGAGCCAATACCGAATTTGAGATGGTTTTTTTTCCTTGGCCCAATTGTCATCAATATGGTTTCATGGATCTTTTATCTGTTCTTGGTCCCACATTTTAAGATCTCAGCTGAAGAATTTGTTGCCAGAACTGATGTATGGGAGTCTCTTTTCCATACTGGGCTTCTGATGTCCGTATGTGTATGCTTTTGGCCAAGTACTATGGGAGAGCTCACCTATGGGTGTTTGCTCGTTGTCCTTTTGTTGTTTGGTTGTGTTCTTATCTATGTGAGAGATTTGGAGAGAAGAGAAGAACTTGAGGATGTTGAACTGCTCAAAAGTCAGAAGGCTGAGAAGAAGAACTCAGACTTACAGATGGAAAGTGACGTTGACACAGAACTGAACAAAGCTCTTGCATGTCTCAAGTGTGAGATGGACAAACGGCTGAGCCAAGTGGAGATTGAGATGGCTAAACAGCTGAGTGAAGTTCAGAGTGAGCTGAGGGACACAAAGATTGAGATGGCCAAACAGCTGAGTGAAGTTCAGAGTGAGCTGAGGGACACAAAGATTGAGATGGCCAAACAGCTGAGTGAAGTTCAGAGTGAGCTGAGGGACACAAAGATTGAGATGGCCAAACAGCTGAGTGAAGTTCAGAGTGAGCTGAGGGACACAAAGATTGAGATGGCCAAACAGCTGAGTGAAGTTCAGAGTGAGCTGAGGGACACAAAGATTGAGATGGCCAAACAGCTGAGTGAAGTTAAGAGTAAGCTGAATGACACGAACAAACCCAAAGGTGGCAACATACCAGACCAGCCATGTACTCCGGGGTCTTGATGAGTGAATATGCGTTTGATTTTTCTTTTTTTTTTAAAATCTATGTTAATATAGCTATTATGGGTATGTCCCTTGTAGTCAAATTCTCTCTTTTTCTCTACACACCACACACAGACATACAGAGTGTATGCATTTAACACGACAAAAAATGAGTGTAAATCACGCAGAAAAGCAAAGCAGCCAATAGAAAAGAAGAAGAAGAAGAAGAAGAAGAAGAAAACAGAGAGGTCATCACATAGAGAGGTCATCAAGCAGCAGCAACAAGTTGATAGGGAGAAAATCACTCGTCAGCCAGGACGCTGGCGTCAAAGTACAAGGAGGGGTCGAGTGCTGAGATGTCTGCACTTTGCGTAGTGCCCTCCAGGAGCAACTCGGCCAAGACCTTGCCCGTGCCCGGGGCATTGTTGATGCCCCAGCAGGAGTGGCCACTGGCGAGGTATAAGTTCTCGACGTTGGTCTCACCAATGAGCGGGCCCGATGAGGATGGCACGTCGAGAACGGGGAGGTAACACGCCTGCCTCTTGAGAATATGTCCCTTTGACAAGTTCGGTGAGATCTTTGAAACGTGATGGAACAACTGGTCACATTTTTCTTTGATTACTTCAACGTCATCTGTGGTTTCCGGTAGGTCCACCAGTGTATCACCTTCACCGCATACGTAAACCTCATCTTTACGGGCGTAGATCTCCGGGCTGACGTACTTGTTACGCCCCACTTTGAGCTCTGTGAAAATGGCATATGGTGAGACGGTGCCTCTATCTGGGGCAATAGTAATGGAATGGGCTCTGAGCCCGGAAATGGGGCAATCCGGGAGGATCCTCGACGTCCAGGGCCCCATCGAGAGTACAATCTGATCCCCGGCAATCTCCACTTTCTCATCCGTTCTTCCAAGGGCTTTGGTTGGGATATACCTGAGTCCAGTGGCTGCGCCTGTTTCATCGGAAAAGAGAACTTCATCAACTTTGCCAAGGATCAACTCAACGGCACCGGTCTCAATGGCCTTTCTAAGGATGAAGTTGGTGAATTTGTACGGATGCACCTGTGCCGTTGAATCTTTCCCTCCCAACTCAGACCAATCCTGGATGATATCCGAACGGATCCAGTTAAGGTCTGTAGGTAGGTGGCGTGTTGAGGTGAGATCTTCGTGCTTGATGGAGTTCTTTGTCACCGTTCGCTTGCCCAATGGCTGTCCATCAGAACCAATACGTTCCATCTCCTCACCGGCCTTGAGAGATTCCGAGGAAGTTGATGGTGTCGTTGAACTCTTACACCCAGGACCAACATTCTCCATTGACACAACAGATTCCATCGTGGAGGCATTGTCATTGTCATTCTCATCGTCATCATCTGCTAAAGCGTGTTGGATCGAACACTCCAATGAAACCGTGGTCAACCTTCTATACCCCCATTCTTCTTCACCGTTATATTCATCCGACAGTTCTTGGTGCAGCCTGAAACTCAGCGGAACGATCTGCTGCGGGAACGCCCATAGCGCCAGCAGCCCGCCAGCCTTCCCGGAGGCCCCACCGGCAACTCTTTTGGACTCAATGATGGTGACATGGTGCGTCTCTGGACTGAAATCCGGATGCTTTGTAAGATAGTACGCAGTACACACGCCAATGATCCCTGCGCCGACAATGATGATGTGTGTTTTGCCCCTGGCTTTGCCCGACGGCGTCGAGTTGAACGTAAGAAACTCCGACATTCTTTTTGTTCTTTATATATATATATATATATGTTGTGGTGTATAATGTAATGTATATTTGTTCCTCGCTTTTCTTCTCCACCCATTGCTTCCTACCTTCCCCCCCCTCTCCCAAAAAAAAACATCCGATTCCCACGCAGATGTGGGCCTACCGTGTACACATATATATTTATATTACGTAATCTCAGTCCCATATATATAAGAGATATTACATGAAACGAATCTCTGGGTGATAATACGTCTCGCATCTCCAATATGCCCTATGAATGCCGTCCCATTCGGACTCCGCAGTGCCATCCATTTGGAAGCTCGTGCTCTTTGGTGTCTGTAGCTCGGTATATTTGACGTCCATACCATAGTTGTTAAGGTCAATCTCCACAATCTTCTTATATACGTCATAAATGATTTGTCTATCAGCACCAAGTCCATTGAAGAAAGAAAACACTCCGGAGGGCTTCAATAGGCCAACGATGAGGTCATAAAGGTCCAACATGTCGCTATACTGCTCAGAGAAAGTGTCATAGTAAATACCATTGAAGAACACACCTTGGTTTAACAATTCAGGCAATGTATCTTGCCATCTCCCCTCCAGAATCACAACGTTTCCCCTGTCGTACCATCCATCTTCCCTAAGCTTATTCAACACATCTGGGTGTGCCTCTGAGATGTAGTGCTTTGTTGGATGCTTTTCTTGGATCATAGTATCAATGATCCCCATTCCAAACCCAATGTTAAGCACCGTAATTTCCTTTAGGTCCTCATCTTCAACTGCAAGCTCTGCAATGGACCCAAAGATGGTTTCACAACCGGCATGCATCAGATCTTTTTCCCAATCCATCATCACACCGTCTTTGTTATCCTTGGTGATCAGTGCTCCCTCACGGTATTCCAACTTGGTCTTTAAGTAAGTGGACTGTGTCGCAGCAGGGTCGTTGATCTCTTCTTCTTTAAGGCGTTCATACTCTTTGATTCTTTGTTGGATCTGTTCGTCATCAACAGTTTCAACCAACTGTTCATTCCCCTGATGGATCATCTCTAATTCATCATCATCCAAGAATTCAATGTTATCGTTGACTTTTCTAAGCAGCAGCTCCGCCCTGACACCTGCATCAACCATCATCTCGTAGAACTTGCTATGTTGCAACCCTCTTTTGAATAGGATATCACCGGGAGTATTCCCCATGTCATCCATTAAGTTCCATCCAGCACCCCAACTGAACAACTCTTGGATCATTTCTATGATGACGTCTTCCTCCTCCTTGGTGTAGTCCAAGCAGATCGATTGGCATATCAAATGCAATGGAGTCGTCGTAGATTCCAATTCTTTATCTTCTTCTTCTTCTCCAGCTTCATAGTTGGCAGCTTCCTCCAATGTATAAGTGGATGGGATACCACTGGACAGGAAATTACTCAGTTGAGCGACGTGCTGCGAGGTGATGGGTTTGGGCAGGCGGCACAGATCGTGGAGGGCTGACATTCTCTTGGGTGCTTTATGGCTTCCAATAGAGATTATTATAGTATGGTAATATATATATATATATATATATGGATCTCATCGCATGGCCAAAAAGAAAGAAAAAAAAAACACATACGACAGGGCTCATAACCGCACCCGGATTGCGACACCTTAATGAGATAATAGTATTCTCTCTCTAAAATCAATTGTATATCAATATATTAATAAGTTATATACAATTCATAGTACAGAGAAATACACAATGAGAAGTTAATGATGATACCCCCACAATGAATTGCGCACTTACGCCCCACAGATCTGCTGGTATATGCATACGCTTTTGCTCTATATAATGTCCAACTGTGTCACCGTCCACAATACCAGCTTTGTCTCTCTCCAATATCAGTAAATGAGAAGTTACCCCAATGGGCGATCAATGAGAGCAGAGAAATTAAAAACAAAAATAAGAGTATTTAATATATCCAGTTTTGTATAAAGATGACTACATGTTTCCCCTCTCTTTCTCTTTCCTTTCACTTTCTCTTTCCTTCCCCATCATTATGTCAGAAACTTACGACACAGCTTCCGAAAGAGCCACTGCAGACACCAGGGCAGCCATCGTCTCCAAGACAAGTGCCTCATCATCTTCAGTGGACTCCACTCCTTCCAAGACACTCCCCTCGCAGGAATCCTTGGATATTGAGAGGCAACAGCAACAACAGAAACTGGGATATGCTACCGTGAAGGAGTATTGGATCCCTATTGTGCTGTGCTTCGCCACGGCATTCTCTGGGTTCATCTTTGGGTGGGATGTTGGCACTGTGGGTGGAATCACCAACATGGAGTCCTTCAAGGAAACGTTTGGCTCTGCTGATTCTCAAGGCCAGTATACGATAGCATCGTTGACTGTTGGTGTGATTATTGCAATCTTTAATGCCTCGTGTGCCGTTGGAGGCCTGTCGTTGGCCAAGTTGGCCGATTGGAGGGGAAGAAAACAGTGTATCTACTTGTCGTTGGTCATTTATAACATCGGTACCGTCATCCAGTGGGCCTCTGTATGGTCCGGTGATTGGAGACACTTTATGGCTGGCCGCATTGTAACTGGGTTGGCCATCGGTTCCACTTCGGTTGTCTGTCCCATGTTCATCTCCGAAAGCGCCCCAATCGTCATCAGAGGCGCCATGGTTGTGTTCTATCAGCTGATGATCACCTTGGGGATCCTTGTTGGTGGTATTGTCAACTACGCTTGCAAGAGTTCGTACTCCTCCAACGCCTCTTGGTTGATCCCAGTGACCTTATCGCATATGTGGTCCGCCTTAGTGCTCACTGGCTTGCTGTTCATGCCTGAGTCTGCCCTGTTCTACGTGTCCAAGGGGATGAACTTAGAGGCAGCAGCCTCAGTGGCCAAGATGAACTCTAAGCAGAGCGTTGAGGATATTGTGGTTATCGCAGAGGTTGACAAGCTTGTGAAGAACAGACAAGAAATGGAGATGGCCACTGAAGGAGCTTCAAAGATGGAGGTGTTCACCGGTAAACCAAAGAACCTTGTTCGCCTACTCGTGGGTGTCGGGATCATGTTCTTCCAACAATTCTCCGGGTGCAACTACTTTTTCTACTACGGTACTTCGCTTTTCTCCAGAGTAGGGCTTGAGGACTCCTACGTGACTGCCATTGTGCTCGGAACCGTCAACTTCTTTGCCACATTTGGAGGCATTTACTTGGTGGAGAGACTCGGTCGGAAGACGTGCTTGTTGTTGGGCTCATTCGGTATGTTCACTTGTATGTTGATTTATGCCTCTATCGGTTCCTTTGCCCTAGACAAGAGCGGTGTCGGTGCAGTGATGATCTTCTTCACGTGTATCTACATTATCTTCTTTGCAATGACTTGGGGCCCAGTGGCTTTTGTTTCCGTCTCGGAACTTTACTCTGTTCGTACAAAGGCAATGGCAATGGCCATTGCTACATCGATGAATTGGCTCTCAAACTTTTTGATCTCGTTGTTTACACCTATGATCACCGCACAGATCGGCTACAGGCTCGGGTTTGTCTTTACTGGGTGTTTGTTTGTCTCTTTCTTCTTTGTTTGGTTCTTTGTTCCTGAGACAAAGGGCAAGAGAATTGAAGAGGTTGAAGCTCTGTATGTTGAATAAGTCTAAGCTTTGCAGTCCACCATGTATAGAGGTCTTTTTTTCTTTCTTTCTTTCTAGTTTTTTTTTCTGATCTCTTGGTGGTACTGAGCTTTGTATCATATGCTTGTATTCTAGGATTATAGTATGATGTTATATATTTATATGCTTTGTTTTTGGTTTTATATTTCATATATATGTTTACGTACTATGATTTTGACATTATATGTGTAAAGGTACGTACGGCTTATACACAGCCTCGGGTGCTGTAAATTCTATACAAACACCGATATGCTCCGCAGAGTTTTTAAGCTTCTTCTTGCTATCGCATTTATTTAACCGACATATACCTGCATGGAACTTTGAAGCATGAGATTTCGGGAAGTTGACTAAAAAACAAAGCTGTAGTATACTGGAGAGTCCGATATATCCACCTTGCACCACCAATCCGCCTTGGGGGACGGGGGGTGGGGTGGAGTGAAGTTTAAACATTTTGGGGCACGGGAAAAACAGTAAATGCCGGCTAACATGTCAATTGGGTTTGATATCCGATATCCGATATCTCACTCATCTGTAGGATCCATCCCTATGCAAGTTTTGGACAATATTGTAGCACACCTCATCACACACACACCCGGGGGCCGATATGTCCTAGTGAGCAGATCCAAGAGATAAGTTTAATCAAAAATAATTATATAGAACCGATATCTGCTGTTTCGAATATACAGTATTAGAGCCAAGATCTCAGACTTGGAATAACTTCTTATCCCCGGGTATACCGATGGTGTTGTGTGTTATGGTATAGGGCAATATATATATATATATTAGACGAGCATTAATATATAGAAGACTCACTTATTCAACGTATGTACACATCAAATTGTTAACTATATATATATACCTTAGCCCGGTTATTTGCTCAATTACATTTCTCATCAATTTGCTCATAGTCATAAGCTTAAAAACCCGATCGGATTTACCGCTAACTGCCAAGAAAAACAACCAAAGCCACAATCGGGGAGTATCAATATATTGTGCGCTAAGTCTCGGTATATTTTGACTGAGCCCTGCAGATTGGAATACATATAAATATTTATAAATATTTATGTATATATGTAGAGCTGATGCCATGGGTGCGCCCCGCTCCGCCTCCCAGGGCCATTATTATATATACGATTTCACATAAGTTCTAGGAAATTCAATATATCAAGTACATCACATCATATATATAATGGAATCTTATACTGGCGCAGTACAAACACCACAAGATGCCATCATATTATTAGAGGCCTCCCGACTGGGACTTATACCAAGGGTCAAGAGAAGACTCAAGGCCTCTGAGAGGGCACAAATAAAGCCTGGTAACGTCTACATATGGAATGAGAAAGAGGCCAAAATGAGACGGTGGACAGATGGTAGATCATGGAGTGCTTCAAGGGTAACGGGGGCATTTTTGACGTATAGAGAGATGAAAGTGAATGATAGGGCAGAGAGTTATAAGTATAAGGAAGAAGGGTTGATTAAGCAGAGCTTTGCCATTACAACGAGTGAAGGTGATAAAATGCATTTGATTTCTTATACAACTACGAATAACTTTGCACAATCAAAGTTAATGAATAAGACACCATCCAAGGATCCATCGTTGAAATTGGAGATTCCATATGATTTATATCCACAACTAAACCATTTGATGAATGGGAATAGACATTCTCCTGTGTCTACACCTTCAGATGGTTCGTCTCCATTATCACCCGACTCGATACCACATTTTGCCACACACTCTTCGATAGAAGTTTCACTACCACGTACAATCACATTACCACCTATTAGTGTGTGTACTCCCACGAGACACGAAGATGCCGTTACATTGAGACACCTTGACATGTTGTCCTTTAGGTAGTTAGATATATATATATATATATATGTATGGGTATGAATTTCCTACTGTAAAGCACAATATATATATATATATATATGTATGAATTTCCTACTGTAAAACACAAAGGGGCATAGATTAAATCAGAAGTTGGCAACAGCAGCCTTACTCTTCAAAATATCAGTCTTCAAGTCCTCCACGTCCACCTGGGGTTCTTCATCCTGGGCCAATGGCTTGGTCTGTGGAACCGATGGGAGGTCTGTTGGGATCGACTCGGCAGCAGCGCTGACCTGAGCGCCCGAGGTCTTTGCAAACACCGGCTCCTCATCAGCAGCAGCAGCAGCAGCAGATTCGTTCACCGTAGTGGAGGCCGTTCTCACCTGGTACTTCTGCTTGATGAACTTGGACACCGGGCCGAGTTTCTCGTCGGCCTGCTGGATGTATGGGGCCGCTTTCTCCTTAGCGAGCTGGGAGTATTCGGAGGCCTTGGCAGATGCCACCTTGGTGTACTCGGCAACGGCAGCGTTGATCTCCGTCTGGTATGTCTCGTACACAAATGGCACGGTGAAGACGGACACGACGGCAGTGAAGATGAGCGAATACACGGAGAACCATGAGGTGATCTTATAGAGCACGTAGGCGGCAATGCCGGCCTTAAGTGTCTTTTCAACGTTGGCAGCGTACACGAGCTTCTGAACAGCCTCTTCGATTGCTGGCACGGCACTGGCAAACTTCTCCAGTGCCTTGACAGCAACGGCGGAGCCCTGGTTTGTGTACGCTGGTCTGAAGCGTGTGACGAGGCCGGTGCCCGTAACGAGCTTACCAACGTACTCTGCCACAGCGGAGGAGATGAGTGCATAACAGCCCAGGCGGAAGAATAGAGAGAGCAGGTTCACAGACTTGAGAACAATGAGCGCAGCGACGGCGCCACCAAAGACTTTGCCCGTGGCAATTGGGTCCTTCCAGGTCAACAGCGATGGGAAGATAACTTTGTTAGCAGACATTGATGGGAAAAATGTAGCTGATTGATAACCGGGGGATGATGATGATCTCAACAATTTAGTATGTGGGATCGCCTTAAGGAGGTGGAATATATGTGTTGCGGGGAGTGTCTGTGCTGTGTTCGATATGTGACAGCTATTTTCAAATCCTCAATTGGTTATGTAAACGGTTTTGAGAATGAGGTGGGGGATATTTTAATAGGAGAAATCAGGGGGCAAATTAATTTGATTTGATTTTTGGAAAATTTTAAGGATGGCAAATTTGACCGCTTTTTTTAAAGCCGTCGCGATTATTGCTCTGCCGTATAGTTTGATTTGTATTATGTTGGTGTGTGCACTATATTATATATATATATATATATATATACATATACATATACACATATATGAATATGACTTATATCATATGTAAAACACATATACCATATATACATATATAAACACATATATACCATATATATATAAACACATATATCCATATATTAGTATCACTATATGCATGCGACGATATATCAGATAAGCTGCAACAATTGCGCGATACATATACGAAACGGTCAGGCTTAGCAAATAACACACTGACAGACACAAAAGAAAAAAAAAATTACAACACCAACACATATACAAGAAGATACATATACAAGAAGACACATATACAAGAAGATACACACGATTTTCAAAGCTTAACGCCAGAGGACACCTCCAGTTGTTCAATGACCGGGTCAAAGACGTTCTTGTTGAGATCATCCTGGGTGTAGGCTAGTTGTTGTTCGGTCCATAGGCGAGGTTCTGGGATGTATCCTGGAACACCAACATTACACAATCCACCCATCATTTCCAAGTCTTTAACTCTTGGTAGTCCCAAAGTACGATACACGTCTTGCACAGCCTCCACAAGGATATCACTCAACTCGTTGAAATGTCCAGGTGTTGGAGTGATACGCAATCTCTCCTCACCACGAGCCACCGTTGGGAAGTTAATGGATTGCACGTAGATTCTATGCTTATCCATTAACAAGTCAGAGGCTTGCTTGGCCTTTGCAGCGTCACCAATGATGATAGGCACGATATGCGACGGGTTGGGCATCACTGGAACACCAATAGCAGCGAGTGAATCCTTCACATATTGTGTATGAACTTGCTGTAATTGTCTATCTTTCAAATAGGACCGTTGATATCTTATGGCTTCTGCAGCACCGGCCATCACCGCTGGTGGGAGAGAAGTTGTGAAGATGAAACCAGGGGAATAAGATCTTACCCAATCAACTAAACGAGCAGAGGCAGCAACGTAGCCACCAACAGTACCAAATGATTTCCCCAACGTACCGGTGATCATATCAACGCGATCCATTGTAGTCTTAAAATCTGGAGAACGGATCCCGGCAAGACGATGGGCCTCAAAGTCAAAGTGTTCTGCAACACCAGCACCATGTGGTCCATAGAGACCCACAGCATGGACTTCATCCAAGAAGGTTAAACAACCGTACTTGTCCGCCAGATCGCAGATCTTCGGGATGTCCGCCACAGAACCGGACATGGAATACACAGATTCAAAGGCAATAAGTTTGGGAGTCGATTGTGGATATTTGGCAAGGCGGGCCTCCAAATCAGTAAGGTCATTGTGCTTCCAAACTTCCTTGCGCGCACCGGAGTGTTTAATTCCAACGATCATCGACGCGTGGTTGAGTTCATCGGAGAAGATCACCAAGTCTTTCATCTTCTGGCCCAGTAGCGACAGCACGGCATCATTGGCAACAAAGCACGAGGAGAACACCAACGCAGCTTCTTTCTTGTGCAACGCAGCAAGCTCGGCCTCCAAGTCCATTGCGTGCTTATTGTGACCGGCAATGTTACGAGTGCCTCCGGCACCGGCACCGTATTTCTTCAACGTTTTAGTCATCGTCTCAATGACACGCTCGTTCTTGGACATGGCCAGGTAGTCGTTTGAGCACCACACAGTGACCTTGTCATCCTCCGTAGCCCTATGTGCCTTTGGGAACTCCTTAGCAAGTCTGTTGATGTTGTTGAAGAAACGGTACGACTTGTCCGCACGCTTCTTGTGCAACTCGTGCTCAAAGAGGCCGTCGTAGTCGTAGGAGGCCTCAGCGGTCTGTGCGTGGTCTACGAGCACGTGGTCCTCCACCTCTGAGTGGGCATGGGCGACTTGGGCACTTGCTGGTTTCGAAGACGAGACGTAGGACCGTTTCTGCTCTAAAAGAGCAGGACCCATCACTGGACATCCCGAGGCCTGGGACACAAGAGAGTTGTTTCCCTGAAGGGACTGTAGGGCGCCCCTGGACAAATGGCTCTTGACAAAAGGGCATAGCTTGGCCGACTGGCGGGCAAGCGACTCCATCTTGAATAGATGATATGTCGGTTTGATAGAGTTAACAAAAAGGGCTTTTATCAAAAAAGGGCAGATCCGGAAAGAGTTTTGGTCGTCCTCGAGGGGAATTTTTTCACGTTTTTGGAGGGTGGGACCTTGGCCCTTGGGTGCGCGAACCAGGGGGGGGGGGACACCATATGGTTATCGGCTGTTGTTGGTCATATATTGAATATATATGGGCTCACAATGGCATAAAATTACAAAATGAGGTAAAATGTTTGGATTCTATGCTCTTAGTTTTTGCAATTGACACAAAAGAGTGTATTATTTTGTGGGTTATATACCAGTTATATATATATATATATATATATATATATATATATATGCCGCGCTGGGGTCGTATTATGAATTAGCCATCGCTCATTGGCCGGTTCTCCGCCCTTCGCTCTCCGTATACTTGTTCAGTGGATCTCAGGGGGAAATATATATAAAGATATGAAGATCTTAATATATAGAGGAGTGAATATATTGAAATCTCTGATCTGCAGCCATACCCTAAACTAAGAAACCAAATAGATCTTGTTCTTACCCCAGAGTATCAATACCGGTTCAGTTATATATCTGCCTTTGGCGTTGCATTTACAAGAGATTCGGGCTCTGGCTGGGCTATAGAGATTCAAGTTGGTTTTCTCGGTGTGGACAGAGATATATAAGCATATCTATATATATATATGTATATATAGCACCAATCTATGACATCATCTCAAATGAGATATACTAAACGTCTACCCAGGGCTCACAACCCCGCGAACTCGTTTGTGCAGCGCACCCACACCCACACTGCACACGAGACTTCGCGAACCAAGTCCAAGTGCCAGCGCGTCTACAAGTAGTGCAGTACTATATAGTCCCACTCTTTAATACTGGTAGGGAGGGAGCCAGGGCTTGAAAAGGGTGACTGTATTGGAGGCGTAAAGAAGCTACATACGCTCATTTGATACCTATATAGAGACAGACCGTTGGATACCACACCACTCTGGACACATTAGACACACACACATTAGGCACACACATATACACGATGGACCAGTCTTCAGGTTCAATCGAACTGCAACCTTCTTCAGACACAGAAATACACAGACGGCCCTCGGGGGTGTCGACGGGTGATGCCGCTGATAATGACACGCGTCCACTGCTCAATGGCAATGGCAATGGCAATGGCACCGTTACAGAGATACTCAGGTCCGACTCTGTATTCATCACAGAGACAACGATTCAAATCATCATATGTATCGTTGGGTGGTATACTTTTTCACTCTCCATCTCGCTCTATAACAAATGGATGTTTGACAAATCACAACTGAACTTGCCGTTCCCCATTCTGATTACCTCGTTCCATCAACTACTACTCTCAGGACTCAGTCTGTTAGCCATCACAATCAAGCCATCTCTAAGGCCACAGACACAAAGCTCCGAACACAAAAGTCTCACGTTCTACTGTACACACATCATTCCGTGTTCTATGGCCTCTGCGGGAGACATCGGGTTCGGTAATGTCAGCTTTAGATTCATCACACTGACGACCTATACGATGGTCAAATCATCATCAATTGCATTTGTTCTGTTGTTTGGTGTGTTGGCGAAGCTCGAGAAGTTCACGTATAACCTGTTGGGAATCGTTTTACTGATGTCCATTGGAGTCATGCTGATGGTGGATAACGATAGAGGCTCTACAAGGGAAGACAATGGGACATTCCTCCTGGGATTCTTTCTGGTGTTACTCTCCGCATGTATGAGTGGGCTCAGATGGGTCTTCACTCAACTGCTACTGGTGAAGAACCACAACGCTGACAAGTCTGGGCTGGCACTGGACGATGAAGAAGAAGACGAGTCGAAGCAGACCAAGAAGAAAAAGAAGAACCCCATCTATACCATTTATCAACTATCTCCACCGATGTTTGTCGCATTGTTTGTCGTTGGTTGTGGAGTTGAAGGGCTCGGGGAATTTGTACATGCTGATATCTGGAGTGAAAGAGGGTTTTGGAAGACATTTGTTCTGTTGTTATTCCCTGGGTTCTTGGTGTTCTTCATGACACTCTTTGAGTTTGGAATCTTACAGAGAGCACAAGTGGTGACGTTGAGTATTGCTGGCATCTTTAAAGAACTATTGACCATCGTTGCCTCTTCTTTTATCTTTCATGATAAACTCACGTGGATTAATGCCATTGGGCTCGCTATAACACTAGTGGATATCGTATGGTACAACATATATAGATATCAGGAGAAATTACGGGAGCAACAAGAGGAACTCCAAAGACAACGCAAGAACACAGAGTTTGAGATGGGTGATGTTTAAATGAAAGTTATAGAATCGAACCGTGGTATATATATATATGATCGTGTGTATGGAGTAAAATCTATATATATATATATATGTATATCCCCCCCTCTGCCGTATGGCCGAACGCATTACTACATATTGCATACATATGCGATCCCCACATTATTATAACCCCATATTTTTTGTGTGCAGTGTTTAGTTATATAGCGCCGTTGGATAGAGTATATATAATATTTGGATAATATAAGATCTTATCTTTAAAGAAGAGCCCAAGCGTATATATATATATATATAGTTTGAACCCATATAGACTCTAGAGTTAGGGCCTAGGACGTTTAAAGGGATCTGTTTTAGGTCCAGAGCCGAGAGTTCAGAGCCCAGACTTTACAGAGCCCAGAGTTTCTAGCCCATGGCGCACATATATGGGTGATTTTGCTAGCCCCTATCGGATTATTATATAGCTTAAGCGTATGCATCCGACGGATGATCTATATGTGCAAACATATATATATATATATATATAAATCATGAATCATACATATATAGATAGATCTTGTATGAGATCGCTTGGGATTGTCCTTTGGGAACTATAAATTTTACGCCGGCCGCCGACGGTTACTTTTGTGGCATACTGCCAAAAAAAAAAGTCTAAACAGCTTGTCCAGTGTCCAAGGGGGACAAATTTGCTTTTCTTTTTTAGAAAATTTGAAGTAAAGTAATTGAGTGAGACAAATGGACAAAGGCGCGAATTTCTTAATTTTTACTGCGGGGAGTGCGCCTACGGCACGGATTTTTTTTTTTCTTAGGACAAACAACTGCTTGTTATACAAAAATATGGGACAAATAATTAGTCGCGATTCATGATTGAATTTTGGGAGAATTTGAAAAACGTCGACTGAGCAACGGACTTTGATACTTTTATCTTAAAACAATATCTTCAATAAATCGATATATTTGAGTGTCTTGGGACTAAAGAATATATCACACCAGCTACACACCACCGGAAAGTTCTTTATTTTATACATCTTTCTGCGTCTCCACATATTGCCACTTGATTTTTGTTTTTTTGCTTTCCCAACTGGTCTCTGATATCACTCCACAACACAGAGGTGGGGGGCGTTGGTACAAACAATATCATATATACAACACACGAGAGATCCGGGCCACAGGCTAAATATGACGGCCACTACTAAAGAGGGGAAGTCCTCTTCTTCTGTGATGGGCTTGTTTTCCGGCATGATGCATTTTATGCGTGGTTTCAAGTTTTTGGATGGTGTTTTACCAAAATCTGGTAAAGCACGCGATCAGGAGATTGTGAAGGCCAAAACAGAGGATCAAACAGGGTCCAGGGGTCTATTTCCTAAGAAGATTGTGATACAGGAGGACATCGCAGCAGATGCGAGTGCAGTGCCATGCTCAACTTCTCAGCCAGGCAAGCTTGTAAAAGTGGAGAACCTGGATGGCTCTATTTCATGGTCGTTTGACCATTCGAACAACACGGGGAACCAGACGTTCTCCTCCATCACTTCACCATTCCTGACAAGCACTGGATCGACAGTCTCTGGCGGGTTCTCACCTATGGTGAACATGGGGAACATGCTTTTACACAAGGATTCGCCATCACCATTGGCCATGGAACAACAACAACAGCAGTTCATGAGGGCCATTCCTACTTCGCATGCCTCTGACGTTGACTCGCTGGAAGAGGACCTTGCGAAGATCCCAGACCTGCCAAACCCTGAGTTCTTCAACATCGGGGGCGACCAAGAGGATCAGAACCAGGATGAGGATGAGGATGAGGATGAGGAAGAAGGCAGCAGCGACGTTGAGAGTGACGCTTCCTTTGATGCGAAGACGGGCAAGAAAAGAGAGAAGTCTTATGTGTGTGACTTTTGCGGAGCTGAGTTCCGAATCAGAGGCTATTTGACGAGACACGTGAAGAAGCACGCTCTTAACAAGGCGTATGAGTGTCCTTTCTTTGAGGTGCATTCGGATAACAAGTGTCACCCAAATGGTGGGTTCTCTAGACGTGACACATACAAGACACATCTCAAGGCTCGTCATTTCAAGTACCCACCGGGTACGCGGTCACAGGACAGGGCCATTACTGCGGGAAAGTGTGGGTTGTGTAACAAGCCATATGAGAGCAATGAAGATTGGGTAGAGAAGCACATCGAGGGCGGTGAATGTGAGGCCCTACCAAAGGGATACACAGGCCGTATTAAGAACTCAAGACGCAAGAATTACGAGTATCCAAACCCACAGCAGATTTCACCTGTTAGTTCCAATTCGGGCAACGATAGTCCAATGACTGCAAAGTCATCACCACATAACCTGGTGCTCCCACAGCACACATCCCATTTATCACATCATCACGATTCCATCTCCGGGGTGGCAATCGTCAACATTGCCAACATGACACCTGGATCGATGGGTACGCCCGCCATGAACTCGAGATCCGGTTCCACGGATAACAACTTACCATTGGATCCACTCAAGTACTCCAGCAACAATGCCGTGCAGTTGAATGACTACGACAACAACGATGAGTTTTCACTGGACGTGGAGCAGTGCCTCTCCTTCAGACCCGTCATGGCTGGGGAGTATGGCTACTGATCATGGGGTTCAATTCGGAGGTGGAGGGGTGGTTGAGGTTTGTTTTTTGGTAATGGGGGAAATCGGCAGGAACTACGGGATACATACAAGGGTACAACAATAATGTAATGTTATATTAGGGATCGGGGATTGGGGTAGATTAAAGCAACAGGGCAGCGACCCCTGCGGCAGCGGCAGCCAACACACTGGTACCCAGGACGGCACCGTTTGCGGCACCCGTGGAAACGGATGTGCTTGAGCCGTTGGAGGCATTGGCAGAGCTCTGGGCAGCAGCAAGAGCTGGAAGGGCCAAAAGGGCATAGGAGAACTTCATTGTAGCGATCGTGTGTGTGTTTGTATGTGTTCTTTAATTTTAATCAACAAGTGTGTGCGTCAAAAATCAGAAGCCGTTCGAAGTAAAGAGAAGGGAAGGAATCGGGGACCCAGCAGGATTTATATATACACACATGTATACATATATATATATATATATATATATATGCTCGGGAACTCAAACTCGCCCAAACTCTGTGGTCGAACCGGGGCGGTGGGCACTGGCAGTGCCCCCTCCCTCCCCCCGAGTTGCTGCTTTGGGAAGGCACAGGCTTCCCGAAATGGACGCCTGTTCCATGTTCCCCCATACAAGGTGTTGATGCGAGTTTGCTATTTTTTTTACTTTATGGGTAAAATTAGAGGCCTTATACATCCCAAAAAAGACAAAAAATGCAAAAAACCAAATAAAGAAAAGAAAGCAACGTTGTAGAGAGAACTGGGTTATTGTAAGCTTGTTTGAGATACTTTACATATTTTGTAGGTTGCTCATCAGGCCATTGTATATTTAGAATTAGATTGTAGAGCTTAAAAAAAAAAAGATTGGATTCGTTAATACAAAAGCGCGGAATTTTGTTATAAGCAAAGCGATGCATCGACTTGCGCGCGCCGTGGTGGGAGCGGGTCCTCTGTGCCACAATTGAGTGAGAGATATCACATATAGGTGTTGGAAATGCTTCTTATACATGAAGATAAAAGAGATATTGGAGTAGTATATTGGGAATGACAAAAAGATATACGAGAGATCACTCTATTGGTGTATAATTTTTACACCCCAATTTGATTTTTTTAGTATTCCAAAAGAGGATAAATCCCTTAGTCCAATATGCAGGGTCTTTGTGTCACTTTTGTTTATAAAGCGTTTGAAGATACTGTTGAAAGATCATTTTGATACATTACCAAAAAAAAAGAGGGATGCAACGATACAGACATTGAGATACACACATCAAGATGGATCTCACAGAACTCCCACGAGATATTCTATTGCGCATCACATATAACCTCACACAACGAGACACACTTAGTCTTCTGTTAACTTGTCGAGCGTTCAAGCCAGTGCTGTACACAAGGTTATATTCACAGATTTATTGCGTTGTTTCTCTTTTACTGCCCAATGTGGAGTTTCATCTTCTCCATGAAGCCATCGAAGATGAGAGATTCCCCAAGCATTGTTCTGTTATTTCAGGAATGCTTCAAATCAGCAGATTCGTGATACATTTGACACCTGAGCAAAAGAGATATATGAAGAAATTATATATCGATTACATTCTGTATCAAAGAGATGTGACACTTGAGATGTTTTCTATGTGGCTCTATGAGTTGGAATCATCAGAAGCAGATACTCAGATCTCTTCTGTATTTTGTGATATGATCCCCAGTGATCGTCATTTCGGGTTTTATGTTGCTGAAAGTGAAACAGATGCACTTTTTGAGAATCATTTTTGGTCAAGAATTGATAAAGATTTGGATTCTGTGCACCCAAATTACACAGTCTTAACTAAGGACTACATCAAGTACTTCACCAGGCGTAAACATGTCACAAGGCAACAGTTCAGAACAGATATCCAACAGAAATGGCTCTCTCAAGACTTTATAGAGCTCATGTTACTTGTTGAAATGGGTAATTTAAACCATCTGAGATTCACTTTTTATGATTGTCATGACTTGTTGGGCCCTGGATTAGAAAAACCAGTCAAAGTTTTTTCCTTTAGTAACAACTATGGACTGACAACATCGAGTTTTATCAAATATCTTCACTACATGCGCAACTACATTGACACACACTGAAAAAAGGATTCCCTTTCATATCTGTGTGTGCCTTTTTCTTTTATCTTTCGTATAGTTAACTTTTTGATTTGTGATTTTGGAGGTTTTTTTTTGTTCTCTTATAATGCCGATGGAATGAGATGAGATGAGCTTAGAAGTTCAACTTGGTGAAGAACCATTTGTTCTTACCAGCCTGGTATCTCTCCTCAAAGGCCTTCTTAACAACCTTCTTAGCCTCCTCTCTCTGGGTTGGCTCGTCAAAAGTCTCAGTGGAGACAGCGGTCTTAAAGTCCTCAATGTCAACGGTGTATCTGGTTGGCAACAAGTGGTTGTAGTTGACAGCCTTGATGAATGGCTTCACCTTGGATCTCTTGGCGAGCTTCTTGGCACCAGCAGACTTACCAACCTTGGTTGGGTATCTCTCAACACCAGCAACGAGGGCATGTGGGAACTGGTGAGCCTTGGAACCCTCATCGTGTGGCTTGACAATCACAACCTTCTTACCGGCGTAACGGCCACGGACAACAATGGCTGTGCGTGTTAGTACTCTGCTTCTGTAACTCTGGCTTTGGGCTTTGAGCTTTGGGCTTTGTAATTGTAATGTTCTTTGTAGAGTTCGTTGTGTGTTCTTCAATAGCTATCATAGATGATTGTGTGCAGTATTCCTTCCCCAGAGATGAATTCATTGCTTCAAAATGCCTGGACCTTCCTGTGCTCTCTATAATCTCCATATAACTACTCTCCTTATACTTCATCCCCAAAACACACAAACACACACACACACTGTATCCAAAGGTGAAAAATTTCCAAAACGTCTCTCCGTACCGTACAACATTTCACTCAAAAAAACACCAAACCCAAAACCACCTGTTAATCTCGACATCTACTTACCAACTTTGCCAGCCTTCATGAACTTAGCCATCTTTTTATGAGATCTTTGTGTGTGTCTTCTAAAAAAACAACTAAAAAGTGAAGTTAAGCTTTCAACAAACCTCCTTTTCTCACTGTGAAAATTGTCCAAAAATGTGCGTCCGATTTTTTTTTTTCACCAACGACAGCCGTGCTGAGAAGTTCGCCGCTGTGAGTGGAAGTACGCCTGTGCGCGAAAATTCCTCCATTCGCTCGTTCTCTCGGTGCTCCCCCCTCCCCCCCCAAAAAAAAATTGTTTTGTACTTTGCAATTTTTTGTAATTCCATGAAATGTGCCCTCGGATGTCCCTATAAATTCCGACTGTGTTTACGTTTCGTTTGTTTATGTTTTGAGGGGAAAAATATATATATATATAAATATATAAATATAAAATACTGGCGGCAAATACAATGAGAGGTGAAGAAATGGAGAATAAGAACAACAAAGAAAACGTTTCAACGACACCGCCACGCTCCAAAGGACAACAATCCGTATTACAATCTCCAACTCAAATAACAAAGAGTTCTTTATGGGATTCCAATGATCCGATGAGGAATCCACCGCCATTACCTTTGTCACCACAGATGCTTCGTTCGAATAATGTACAAAAGGGCAAGAGCTCTTCGCCTTCATCGCCAGTGGGGAAATTGCAGTTTACCGCCGTGGACACTTCAGAAATTGAATACCAATTGACAAGAGTTCTTGAGTTCCAAATGGCTTTAAAATCTTTGATACAAGGCGTTGATGTTTCTGTCAAGCAAACCCAGATGGATTTGGACAGCTTGCAACAGAGATCTTCTAACAACAACTCGCATTTGAAAGACTTACTTGAGAGTGTGTCCAAGGCAGCTGAGAATGCTAATGCTATTGTTGAGGAGAAGAAAAACATCTCCACGGTTTCTATAGAGCAATCAATCAAACAGGCTATTGCAGAATCAGAGAACAGCTTGGATGAGAAGCTTACGGATATTCAGACAACATATAAGCAAGCCATACAAACTACAATGGAAAAGATTCTTCTTGAAGTTGTGAACCACAAAAGTGAATCTCCAGAGTTGATTAAAGAGATTGATGAATTGAAGAAGGGTATCTCTGGATTACCTACCACGGACTATACATCTGTCATTACTGAGATCCATCAAATGGTGATGACACAGAGTGGAACCCACGAATCAACACGGAAATTGATGAAGTCCACACAAACACAAGTACTCGACTCTATTAAGATGATTACCCAAACCCTCTCTGAGATTCAACTCCCTAGTCACATTGAATCGTTGAGAGATGCACAGTCTAACTTGGAGAAGTTCTGGAAAGAGCAGATCGAAGCGTTGATGGTGAAAGAAACAGATAAATCTTCAGAGAGTGTTGACAATACATTGAATTCTTCTACTATCATTGGTCAAATCAATGAGTTGAAGTCACAATCTGAGAAAGTCATTCAAAGAATCAACAACAACTATTCAAATCTTACAGAGGAGTTTGGAAGTCTTGAAAATTCTATGAAGAGGTTGTTAATGGAACACCATGAGAAGCTTAGTGGTACACTCAACCAAAATTCAGAGAGTCTTCTGGGTTCTCACACAAAGGCATTGGAGCAGTATGAATCTATCCAGGAGTTTCAAAAGAAGCTGACTGAGACAACTGATGCTCAGTTTCAAAACATTCAGGACTCCATCAGATTATTGAATGAGTCTATGACATTAGAGAAGTCCTCTCAGATTAAGGTTATCGAGGATAAGCACGAACTAGAAATACAACTGAAAGACAAGGAGATTGCCGAGCTCAAGGCACAGCTCGAGGAGGAGAAGACCAAGGCTACACTCCACGAAAGTGTTCTCACACTAACAGAACAAAATATCAGATTGGAGACCAAGTATGAGGCACTACAACAAGCGTATGGGACTCGTTATAACGATTTGAAACAATTAGCCGAGGAGCACCGTGAATTGAATGTCCAATGGTTGGAGTTGAACACCGAGAAACTCAAGTCTATCTCAAGTGCTGCTGCATTTACACAGATGTCATTGGATGACCCATCAAAGACCTGGACAAGTCGTTATAAGAAAGCCGGTGTTATGGGAGGGAACCGCGTGTTGAGTACAAACTCGTATTTGTCGAACAGACGCAGTACTATCTCGCCAAAACCACACAAGAACTACGATATGGGTCCCTTTGAAGCCGAGGAGTCTGACAAGGAGAATGCCTCATGACAGTTTTTAGATCTGAATGAATGCTATATGACCAAATTTGTACGTGTAAGTTGATATTTGAGCATCGCGCGTGGCCCGTGACTAAGAAATTTTGGTAGGCAGCAAATGAAAACAAAGGATCGAGCGCCACTATGAAGTTAAGGCAAGGGTCGTATTTCGGTGAATTTATAGGATAGGAAGGGCTACAAAATTTTTTGTGTGATTTTCTCCTCTGTTGAGATTCTCTTCTGTACCAACGAGTGAAAACAGAGGCTTATCCCGTAACTATCAGAACAGACAAGAGCCATCAAAGATGTCCGATTCCAGGAGTTTACGTCCTTACTACGACCCAGAGACGTTTGGCGGTGATTACCCTGCTGTGTACCGTGCTGGAGTAGGCGTGGTGGACGAGCAGGGGTCCACTTTGGCGTCTAAACTGACGAGATCGTCGTCATTCCAACGGTCGATGTCCATGTCCATGGGGCCTGGCTTGTATTCGAACAACAATCGCCCTTCTGCAAACGCACGTACCATTAGAGAACTGGTTAGGGATAACTACAATGCCGGAATGAGAAAGAACGTCTATGCCGATCTGGAGCTCGGGGAGTACTTGGAACTACAGAACATGTGGGAGTTGGTGAGATCGTTGGTGAGAAGCTTTGTGGAGAACTATTTCAAAGTGTTGATTGCACAGCCATTTGAAGTCTCCAGACTGTTGTTGCAGGTTGGTGACATCGAGTCGCAAGGTGGGAAGAAGCCAGTGGCTAAGCAAGCCGTGAGAGTGGAGGAGGATACAGACTCAGAAGAGGAGGAGATTGAGTACTTCCAGACAAAAGGAGAAGGCTCGCATACCCTCCGCAAACGCACGAGACCGGCAAAGAAGAGCATCAAGAGTAGTCCTGTTCCGTTGTCATCGTCGTCATCATCATCATCACAAGAGTACCTCAAACCTGTGTCTCTCAACACTGTGGATGTGATGTCTGGTGTTTTGGCTCAAGAGGGCGCTCGTGGGTTGTGGAGAGCCACGAACACCTCGTTCGTCCACAGCGCTCTTTCAGCCACCATGGAGGCGTGGCTCACCGGGCTAGTCTCTCCATTCTTGCATGTCCCGGACCCATTCTTCGTTGACTTCACACATTCCCCGGATCCTACCACCACTTTACTACTATCATTGGGTGCCGCTTTGGTGACAGGTATCATCCTTGCACCACTGGACTTAATCCGCACACGGCTTGTGGTGACACGCCTGAGTGGCTCCGAGAGAAGTTTGCGGAACTCCATCAAGAACTTGAAGTTCCTTACATGCCCTTTGTCCTTAGTGCTGCCCACGCTGTTACACACATTTGCCAGCACACTTTTCAAGAGGTTTACTCCTTACTTACTGTTCGTCAAGTTTGGCATCGACGGGTACTCGTATCCTACGTTATATGGAGCTGCTAACTTGTTGTCTTCTGTGCTTGAACTGTTTGTGAAGCTCCCATTGGAGACTCTGTTGAGACGTGCCCAGGTTTCGTACCTCTTGAAGAACTCCGAATCTTCTGAAAATCCACTGAAGATCCACTCTTCGGAGCGCTTGATTGTCAAGTTCGGCGGGTATTCTGGTCTCCACAGAACTCTATATGACATCTATACGTTCAAGGGAGAAAACGGTGGTATTGAGGGCCTTTTCCGTGGCTGGAGGGTTGGTCTATTGAACATCCTGGGATCCTGGGGACTAAGGGTGCTCCAGGTGTCACACGACGATCAGATCTTGACCGAGGAGAAGTTCTGACTGTTCTCCAAGAGCCTTCCAGAGAGGAAACACACAAACACGACGTGATGATTTGTATAAAGAAGCTATGAGAAAATGCCCATATATATATAAGAGACCCTCGATTGTAGAGTACCGTACGGGTATTCCCACTCGGCACAAATCCGCGACCCCTCCCGCTTGCGCTTGCGCTGCGCCGCCTACGCTGCCTAATTAACCACATGGCGGGGCCTCTGCTTGAGCTGGTTCGCGCCGCAGAGCAGATATCAATGATGGCCGTTGGCATGCTGGCATCCAACGGTGAACGAGCACTAACAACAAAACCTTCTCTCTATAACCATACACAGGCCGTTTCGCTTGATCTTCATATTCACCTAAGGGCACACACACATAGACACACACACCCGCTTTTGATCCGGGATTATGGTCGATACCTCCACCGTGGCCGGCATCATCGCCGGCAGAGACCCTCTGGTATACTTGCCATCAAGTCCGATTACGCTTTTCCTGTTCCAGGCCATCTTCATCATCGGGTTCTGCCAGATCGTTCACATCCCACTGGGGCTCATCAAGCAGCCCAGGGTCATTGCCGAGGTCATCACAGGTATCATCCTGGGGCCCACGGTGTTTGGGCATATCCCCGGGTTCACTGACAAGTGCTTCCCCACGGCATCGATTCCCAACTTGACGCTGGTGGCTAATCTCGGTGTCATTCTCTTCCTCTTCCTCGTTGGTCTGGAAGTGGACATCCCCTTCATTAAGAAGAATGCAAAGATCGCCCTGTCGGTTTGTCTGGTGAACATGTCGTTACCATTCGGCCTCGGCGCCGCCGTATCAAAGGGGCTGTATGATCGTTACGCAGACCCATCGCTCAAATTTTCCACCTATTTGGTGTTTATCTCAGTGGCTATGTGCATCACCGCTTTCCCAGTGCTTGCCAGAATCCTCACGGAGCTCAGACTGCTGAAAGATAGGGTTGGTACTCTGGTTTTGGCTGCTGGCATTGTGAATGACGTCATTGGCTGGATGCTATTGGCACTCTCTGTCACTTTGGCCAATTCGGGCAGTGGTATCAACACTTTATACATCTTGCTGGTGACTTGTGGTTGGGGACTTTTTGTTGTCTTCCCGATTCGCTGGCTGCTGGTGAAAGTCATTTTGAGGAAGGACCTCGCATCAGGTTCCCTCTCGAGATTCAGCATTATGGCCATCCTATTGTTAGTGTTCCTCTCTTCGTTTTTCACTGACATCATCGGTGTCCATCCAATCTTTGGTGCTTTCCTCATCGGGCTCGTCGTCCCAAGAGAACACGGCTTTGTCATTGACATTACACACAAGATTGAGGACGTTGTTCATATCATCTTGATCCCCATCTATTTCGCATTGGCAGGGTTCAATGTCGATCTCAGTGAGCTGACGGATGGGATCGACTGGGCTTATGTTGTCGGGCTCATTGCAATTGCCGTCATCTCGAAGATTGTTGGTGGTGCGTTAGCTGGTAGATGGAATGGACTCTTTTGGAGAGAATCTTTCACTGTGGGTATCCTCATGTCTTGTAAGGGTATTGTTGAGATTGTTGTGCTAAATGTCGGACTAAGCGCTGGCATCATCTCTCGTAAGGTGTTCTCCATGTTTGTTCTCATGGCCCTGGTATCCACTTTCTTGACAACCCCATTGACAATGTGGGTGTATCCACCAACTTATAGAGTTAAAGTCCAACAGTACATGCGCAAAGAGATTGGGTGGGATGGCAAGAAGTTCACAGATTCTCCACCAGGCATTGATGAACCTGGAGAGGAGACGAAATCCGAGCATACGGCAATGGAAGTGCCGATTGCAGTGCAGCGTTTACTCTTTAACGTTGAATCCCCATCTGACATCCTTACCCTCTTGAAGTTCACAGAGCTGTTATATGGTCAACCTCCAATCGCACTGGAAGAGCAACATCAACACCCACTGTGCAATGTTGTGCTTATGAGAGAACTTACTGAGCGTACTGCAGACCTAATCGATGCCACAAAAGTCGACGGCGGTGAAAATGACGGCGCAGCGTATGACCATGATGTCCGCATGGGCCTGTTGAGGAAGATGTTTGAGTATACGAGGATTCCATACCGCGGTGATGTCTCCTACTATCTTCCACAGGACAGATTGGCCACTTACTGGGAACATGCCACAGGCAGCAGTGACTTGGCGATCTATTCCATTGCATCTGCAAGCATTGATTCTCGCTTTGCTGCGGAGCTTAGGGACCAGTCGATGGCCAGAACAGACTCTTCTCCAGCATTTGGTGTTCTCATCAACGACTCAGTGAGGGACACTCGCTTTGTAAACCTCGTGGTCAAATTCAGTGCTACAAGCGAAGCTACCAACTCGCTTATCGTCTATCTCGCCAGCATGGCGCTCACAAATAACCCCTCGAGATTCAGCAGGGTCTCTGTGCTCACCACGGATGGCATGGACGCCATTCTTCTCGAGACATGGACCGGAAAGCTTAGTGCCAAGTGTAAAGCCGAATGCACCGTCGTCTCGCAGATTGATGGTATCGACGCTGGTCTGTTGATTGGGCCACTGGTACCCGAAGAGATTGTGCAGTTTGTCGGTGTAGCCACATCTGCGGGCATTGATACCCTACTGGTCACCAAGTGACCCCCTACTTTAAATGTTTTATGTCGCCATGTTATATCATCATACTTTGTATTCGCATCTAGAGCTATAGCACCACAATCATAAACAGCAAGACGATAAGCACCACGATCAGCAACCCAATGCAGCAATCGCTCGCCTTCTCCTGGTTCTGCCTGATCACATGTTCGACACGCTTGAGCCCCCTCCCGATCTTGCTGCCAACTCTGTCCAGGTCGTCTTCCAACTCCTCCATTATATAGGCCTGTTCTTCTAGCTCTGTGCCCATTGCTCTGGCCTGCTGGTTGATCGTCTGCATCGATGCAAAGACACCGTCCAGGTGCTCGTCCTGTTCCCGCAGCATCTCCTGCTGCTGATAGGCATTCGCCTGTGCATTGGCACCTTCTGGATCGTCCTCATACCGCGCAAACGGATTGGCCCCGTCCTGTGTTGTCACCTCACCATTGGACGCCGTCGTCTTCTTAGTGTTCCACAGCTGCTGGAGTCCAGCAATCGACTGCTCCAACTGCACCACAATCTGCTCTCTCTCTGCCAGCGTTTCCGTGGAGATCTTGAAGAACTCCGGGTCTGCACGGCTCGATGCAATGGACTCTTTCAAGTCTTGTATCGTCTCCACGAGATCCTGGTAGTTATTGCTGAAGTCGGCGTCGATCTCTGCTGTGATGGATGCTGTTTTCTCCACGAACTGCGCCAAGTTGCGCTCCTGTGTCTTTGCATCATCCAAAACCTCCACAAACGGGTCCATCCTGCCTTCTTGATTTCTATATGTTCTGATGGTTGTGTGCTTGAGATCAAAGTGGCGGGCAGTGCAGTCATTTTTATATATAGATATTATATATGGCCAGCCAGTTAGCGCGATCAAAAACGTAAACAAACACAAATCAAACTATATAACATCATCACCACTTTATGGCATGAAAGAAAAAACTTAGTAGAGAAGAAGGATGAGTAGCACCACAGACTACGAGAAACCAGAAGTTACAGAGCGTGTCAAACAGGAAGGCATCAAACAGGAGGGAACACCCGTGCCCCAGCTCCAGTACGAGGTGCCGAAGGACAGAGCAGCGGTGCCACACGATGTCATTGGCGGTGCCCCAGTGAGACAGTGGCTTAATGAGTACGTCACTCCTTCACTATTAGAGGGAATGCGACTGGTGGCGAAAGACAAGCCGGAGGAGCCATTGAAGTTTCTGGGAGAGTGGTTGATTCAGAGGAACGAGGAGCTGAAGAAGAAGTAGAAATAGTAGTAGTGAATGGAAATACCGGGGGATATACGCAAGCTATGCAAAAGCAAAAAAAAAAAAGAAAACCAATAAATGTACTATATAGACATTTGTATGTATGGATTATATATCACAGATACTCCCCCTTGCCTAGTAAAAAAGTTACTTAATTTATCTTAACGTTAGACATTACACTCACATAGGGCCCCAGAGTGGCCCTACCGCGGCTCGCCTGCGAAATATTTTAAAGCAAACAGAACGAGTCTTATAGATCACGACAACACGTTGTCTAAAGAAATAACACGGCGGCTAAGGCACAACAACGTTTATCGGGTCCGATAAATACATAGACGAGCAGCTGGTGACCGAATTGACCATACAGAGCTCTCTGAACAGCTCTGAAGAACTGTGTGAAGCGACTATTTCCCAAGAGCGAGCGTTTAGCTTTTATTAGCCGCCACAGAATAGGATAGGAGACCATCACAGCGGGGTTTCAATTGACACACGGAAACAAGACATTCTAGAGCGGAAGTACTTGGGATATACACACATACACACAGAGATAATTGAAGCACTCCCGTTGAACACGCAGAGCTAAACATACACAACACAAAAAGAAAGATCAACTCGCAGACTTAATCTCCACCAATGCTCATCTCAAAGAGACAGGAGAAGCAGCTGTCGGAGATCACAGACACGTTGGCCACGTTGATCAAGGACATCACGGACGCCCCGGATACACAGCTACCGGCATTGCTCCAAAAGAACCTGCACTGGGACACTTCGAAAAGCTCATTGCTCAACTGGGTGCCCGTCCTCAACAAGTTTGATGCGATTCTCGAAAAGATCACAAAGAAGTATGGCCTCATGGAGGAGTACTGCAAGCCGGTGATCTTGAGTGCACAGGAGATCGAGCTCCTCAACCCGGTCTTAGAGTTCACCCACATGCTCTTGGACAACTCGACCAACAAGGCTGTGTACGCATCTTCGCACAGGCTCTTTGACTTGTTGAACTCTCCAACGATTCCAGTGGCCATCAGAGCCATCAGGTGCTTGGTCGTACTTGGAAAGAGATACATGAACATCAAGCACGCATCGAAGTCCTTTGTGTTTGAGCGTAAGCTCTCGGAGAGAATGCTTTTCTATGCCAAGTTCCTTCCTGCTTCGACTTTGACTGCAAACACAGGGTCTAACGAGAACTTGTCGTTGATCGATTTCATTAAGGAATCGCCACAGATACCATCCAGGTGGAAGCGCATTGAGTTCATCTTCTACTCCACAGACATACATTTGACTTGTACGACATCTGCACCAGCACTTGCATCACAGAGTTCTATCACAGACTCGCCATCAATCAAGAGAGTCAGATCGATGCAAACAACACCTTCGCCCTCCAAGAAGAAGGCCAAGACATCGACGAGGATCAGCAAGGGTGACAAAGTAGAGCAGTTTAACATGTCTGAGGACAACGTGCGTAAGCACTCACTTCAGCAGATTTTTGATATGGGCTGCGAGAAGATCACATCGAAGTTTTGGTTATCCTTTGGATTGGAGGCCACGTTCACAAAGGCCTTCAATGCGAACTCGTACGAGAACATCAAGCTCAGACAGGACCTCGTAGTGTTGAAGTCGTTGGCAGTTGCATTCTTGGTGCTCGTCAATTCAGAGTTTGACATCACCTCTAGAGTCTTCGAGGCAGACCCAACGTTGTTAAGCTCACTCATCGATTTGATCAACTTACATAATGTGGTGCCCAAAGACGTTAGACTCGCTGCCGTTCAGTCCTTGGAGTGCATAGCAGCAAAGAAGACGTGGTCGAGTGAAATTGTCAGAGGATTGGGAGGAAGTGTTTCGCATGGCTTGCTTTTCCAAAACATGAGACTCATTACCAAGCAGCTCAAAGAAAACAAAAAGGATGACGTAAACGAGGATTTCAACTTGTTCTTCCTTAATCTCATCTCATACCTTACAGGGACGAGATCGCTCCTGGGTACCTTGGTAGGTGCCGGTTTGGTGCAACAGCTTACAGAATTTGTTGATCTCACTACAGATTTCAAGGGAACCACCGCAGCGGCGATCCATCTTTTGGAGTCCATCTGCTTTTCCAACACTGACAATGCCGCCATCTTTAGAGACAATGGCGGCTTTGACAAATTGATTAGCGCTGTGGGTTACGAAATTGATTTTGCATTGGCAAACCCAGGTTACGCAGGTGGTCCACCAATCATCTCCATTGTGCATTACACCATCAGTTTCAAACAGGCGAATCTTCTCCGTTCACTTTTGAGATTTGTTCAGCATCTGATCCAGAAGGAAAGCGGCGATCGTGTGAGGAACTTGTTTGACTCTGTATTGCTCAAGCATGTCAACAAGTTGTTGGTCAACATCAAGATATTTGGTTACACATTGATCACTTTGGGCATCAACATTGTCAGTTTTATCATCCATAATGAGCCAACTTCGTATCCGATCTTGAAGGAGGCTGGGTGTATTGACGTTGTCATTGAGAACTTTGAGTCGTTTTTTGGAAAGTCTGCTGATCTCTTGTTGAGCTTGCCAATCAGTATCGGTGCCATTTCATTGAACAATGAGGGCTTGCAAAAAGTTAAAGACGCTAAACTTATCCAGAAGCTCTTCACTGTGTTTGACCACCAGGAGTACGCTAAAGTCTTGGTCCAGGACGACTCTTCGGAGTTTTTGGGCTCATCCATCGATGAGTTAGCTAGACACTACCCTGACTTCAAGCCTATCATCGAAGACCAGTTGATCGCATTGATCGAGAGACTTCCGAAGATTGGTGGAGATATTTTGCCAAGACCACACATCTACCAATCCCCAAAGGGATCTTTCTACCACAGTATGGACGATGAAGTTGTCGATGAGGAAGAAGGCGCAACCAGCTTGGACACTTGGGAATCCATTGAGCCGGCATATGTCCTCGAGAACGCTGCCGTTGCCATTGGTAACAGTATTCAAGGCAGAACATGGGTCAATCTCATCTCTCGTATCCCGTTCAAGTCATGGCTTCCATTGATCGTGTTAAAGAACTCACCATTTGACTACCTCTATTCCAATGCTCTATACCCAATCAACGGTGCTCTCAAGTTCTTTGACGATGAGAGACGGGAGTATGCACCAAGAGAACTGGTAAATGAGATTTCCAAGCAGGTGCAAAGTCTTGAGGGTTACTTCACCTCTCAGGACAAGAAGTCCATATTCCAGTCGTTGGAGTCGAACACTGAGAAGGCTGATGAGCTTTTGAACAAACTAATTGCTGCGAACAACATTCTTTTCACTTTCGTGGATGTGTACTGCAACCCATCCTCACTGTCAGCTACACGTGTCGACCAGTTGGCCACGTTCTTCTCAGATGAACAAGGCATCAAGTTGATACAGAATCTTGGGAAGTTGTTGAAGAGAGTCATTTTTGAGGAGCACGTCTTGAGATCCACCATGCCAGAATCTGTCGCGGAAGAAACCATGATGACACAGTACGATGATGGTTTCCCACCCATCCGTATTTATGGAAAGGAGCCAGAGAAGGAACAGAACAACAAATTTGAGAAGACGTCTGCTAAGTTCAAGAACACATGCCAAGTTCGTCTCATCGGCCACCGTCTCCACACATCTATCACTGTTCTCTTCAACGCTTTGTTAATGCTTCCAACCAGCTCCAGACAAGACGTTTCTTTGGACTCATACCGTGGCTTCACTGTCTTGATATGTGAGCAGATCAGCCAGATATTCAGTGACTTATGTGAGCCTTCCATGACCGAGTCCCCAGACATATACTTGGTATTGGTGTACAGTATCCAGTACTGTCTCACCGATCCAAACTCTGACAAGTTGTTAACCATCGCTGCTATTATGTTTTTGCAGAAGGATGGGTTTTTGAAGCTTAAGGAAGGGCTTATTCATTTCTGGAAGAAGATGAGCGAGCTGGATTCGATCAAGGTCAAGGAGATTAAGGATCTCTCTTACGTCAAGAACACAGAAGAGAGCATCTTCATCTCCATTGTGATGAATATTTTGGTCCTCTTCAACAAGGCATCTGTGTATGAATCGTTGGCGGCTGTGAGCAACAGTCCACAGTTCTATGAGGGGTCATATGATGGGTCTCTCACCATCAGTGCCAATAGTCTGAGTGCTGCTTTTGTGATTCAGGCCAAGCTTCTCGGATTTGGTGTGCTTGAGTGCATCCTTGATGAGGAAGTGTTTGTTTCATTCGAGGACGATTCGGTGAAGATCCCAGAAGCTGTAATCACTGAAGTGGTGAAACTCGCCAAGAATACATACTCTTCGAGTGGAGAGCGCAACCTCAACCAGTCAGACGGTTCATTGTTCGAGATTGACTGGAAGAGAGTGAGAAATCCACGAGCCAGATTGGAGTACTTGCAAGAACTCGGGCTCAGTGAACAAGAGGCTGGTTCCTTCATCGCAAAGGCCAACGGTGCTTTGACTGATCTCGAGGCAGAAGACCCTCCACATGGTATTACTGATCGTGTCAGGTGGCTTTCCATCCGTGACAAGGCCAAGGAGACGAGGTACACTATTTCGGAGCCATCTCTCGCACCTGCTCAGCTCGAGGACTACCACACTTTGGCCCAGCTCGAGGATGTTCGTCACATGAAGAACGACTTTGTGTTGGATCAGATTCTTCTCATTTGCCAGATGTACCCATCTTTGGCTTCTTCACAAATTGCAGACTTCTTACTTTCCTCGTTCTTGGGGTCTGCTAAGACCAATGTGGCCACATTCGAGGTCTACATTTTGCATACCATTTTGGACTTCATCTACTCTTTCGAAGCCACGGGTGAAGACTCTAAGAGTTTGTCTGCTATGCTTCGCCTTTTCTGTGCCTTGATCACACACGACACCGTTTTCTATGGTACTCACTCTACACTAGAGAACTTTGTGTCTTATGCTGTTGAGATCTTGAAGCCGGAGTATGTAAACCTTGACTGGTTCGGAGAGGCCTTGTCTGCTTTGGTGAAGATTATGTTCGGCTCTCAATTGCCAAGCTTGGAGAAGCTCGAGGTGTCTACCTCGCTTCTCTTCACACCAAAGATTCCTGCATGCTACCAAGTTGACGAGAGAGTGTCCGATGCACTGTTCGAGACTATCCTTGCTGTACCAGAGGTGACGAGAGCACACTCTGCCCTACCTTTGTGTCGTCTGCTTTCTGTCTATGCCTCGAAGCCAGAAGGTGCGTTGAGAATCATAAGATCTGGTGTTATCCAGCGTCTTTTGAAGGCGATTGCATACCCATCTCTTGAAGACCATGAGAAGCCGTTCTCTTTGCATACATCGTTTGTCTGTTTAGTGAGAAAATGCTATGAGACTGAGGACATCATACGTGACTTGGTCATCCACGAAATCACCAGACAGTATCACTCCAGATCGAAGAAGGATGAGAAGCTCAAGCCGAAGGACTTGGCTGCTCTTCTCAAGGATGCCAGTGGTATCGTGTTAAGAGCACCTGAAATCTTCGTGGAGGAGATCTCCAAGAGAGCGAGATTTACTGACTTTACTGATGCTGGTTTGAAGACTCTTATGACGAAGATGGTGGAGGTCAAAAATGAGGATGTGAACATGACGGACGCTGAACCATCTTCTACTGAGAGCCATGGCCCAACGGCCTCGCTGTCTCACCAGACTGGCATTGTTCACTTGTTGTTGTCTGAGTTGATCTCTACTGCCAAGAACGACTGGTACTCTGATCCAGAGCTCACAAAGGAAGAGGAGGAGAAGCTTGAGAGAGAGAAGGAGAAATCTGAGATTGTTAGACCTCCCAAGGTGGACATTTCGAAGAACAAGCATTGTTCCTATATGGTATTTTTGTTGAAGACGCTCATTGAGCTCTTGGCCTCTTACAAGGAGACTAAACTTGAGTTTTTGACTTTCTCCAAGAAGCACCTCTTCCAAGAGAGTGCAGAGGACCTGATCAAACCACGTTCGACGTCCTTGAATTTCTTCTTGCATCAGCTTCTTGTCGATGCTAATCCGGATTCTCCCGAGGGAGAAAGGGAGAGAAAGAAAGTTGTTGCTGAACTTGCACAGGGTGTTATCGTCTCGTTTGTCTCTACGGTAAATGGCCAGACCTTGAAGGTTGACCCTAAGAAGGTTGACCCAGATTTGACTTTCATTCGTAAGTTCACTACAGACACAATCCACAAGGCAATAAATGATGCTGCAGGCTCTTCGCTGTCTTTGAAGTCCATGACTCTCAAGATCTCGTCTCTCTGCAAGCTCTTCCAGGCCTTACTCCACTCCAAGAGACCGAAGTATTTGGATCCTTTGACTACTGAGTTTGACAACTATCACATTGCTGTTACCCTGATTGAGAGTAATTTGCAGGGAACTCTTGGTTCTATCCTTTCTGACATTGACCTTAACTTTGGTGCTCATGTAATTGTGTTGGACAGCATTTTGTCTGTATTGAGCCTCTTGGGTGAGGTGAAGGTTGCGCGTCAGGACCTCTTCAAGTCTTTGAACCCAACTACTGGTGCCGATGAGGAGGAAGTCGAGGAAGATGAGAATGACTTCAAGGAGGAAACCCCGGATCTCTTCCAGAACTCCACGCTCGGTATGTACGATGTTGCTGAGATTGATTCTGAAGATGATTACACTGATGAGAACGCCAGCTACGATGAAGAGGATGAAGAAGATGCTGAAGACATTGACGACGAGAGATCATTGGATATTATCTACAGTGAAGATGAAGAAGGTAACCTCGATGCTGCTCACCACTTGATCGAGGATGAAGTTGGCGAGATTGTCATCACTGACGACGAGGATGATTCTATGAGTGAGTCTGGATCTGAAATGTCCGGGTCCGAGTCTGAAGGAGAGGAAGAAGAAGAAGAGTCTTCCGATGAGGGCGAGTTCATCCGCTACGATATCATGCCGGAGCTGGAACTTGAGGAAAACGAGGATCTCGACGAGGGTTCCTTTATCAGTGATGGCGAAGGAGAGCTTGTGAGTGACTCCGAGCTGGATGAGACACTGGCTCTTGAAGAGGCAGACATCAGAAACGCTGAAAGTGGAGCCAATCGCCGTACGGCGCGTGCTGGCCCTGGCGTTGTTAGTATCGATCTGGACTCCGATCTGGATGATGCCTTCAACAGAGTTGCAGATGAGCAAAGCACCCACAACCACTGGAGAGTAGTTCAAGGTACTGTTGATGATGACGATGAGCTTGAGATGCCAATCATCGACGATCTGGAAGAGCTGGATGACTCGATGAGCGATGATGAAGGAGATGATGAGGATGATGTTTTCCACTTGCAGGATATGATGGAGGGCTCACGCCTCGTTGGGAGATTCGACAGATCCAGAGGCAGAGGTGGTCACCAGAGTATCTCTGCGATTGGTGGCAGTAGAGCACTTCAAATCAACATGAATCAGTTGCTCAGCAGTCACAGACATGGCCAGGACCCCTCGAGACCCGCCTCTTTGGAGGCCTACTACAACTACTTTGTCGACCTTTTGGATCGAAGCACCCGTGGCCACTCCGCATTTGAGTTCTTCCCGCATCACCGTCACCGCCCAACTAATGCTGAGCTGAAGATCATGCCTACTCGTGAGAGATACAACTTGTTCGGAACGACTTTTTACAACAAGAACGACTCCAGCAGAGTGATCCATACTATTATCAACAATGTCTATGGCCCAAGCAGAGAACTCTTTGAGGCTAAGCGTGCGGAGGAGAATGAGCTGCGCAAGACCAAGGAGGCTGAGGCTGCCAAGCAGCGTGCTGAGGAGGAGGAGAGGAGACGTATCGCCGAGCAGGAGAGAGCTGCTGCTGCTGCTGCTATTCCTTCAGAGGGTAATACAAGTGATGTCACTGCTGGTGCCGAGTCCTCGGGCCGTGATCCAGTTTGGGTTATGATTGGTGATAGAGAGGTTGATATTAGCGGTACTGATATTGATCCTGAGTTCTTCGAGGCTCTTCCGGACTACATGAGAGAGGAGGTGTTCACTCAGCACATCCGCGAGCGTCGTGCTCAGGCTTCCCAGGAGGGCGAGAACACCCGTGAGATTGATCAGGACTTCCTTGATGCACTTCCAGAGAGTATCAGAGAGGAGATCATTGCCCAGGAGGAGATGCAAGCACACAGACCAAGATTCGGCGATGCATTGATCGTTGATGAAGCTGACGATGAAGGTATAGACACGACTGTTGCCGTGGGTGCCAATGGCGATGCTGCTGCCTCACAGGAGGGGAACAAGAAGGAGGAAAAACAGAAAGTGTTCTTCACCCCATTGGTCGACAAGCACGTTGTTGCTTCCTTGATGAGATACATCTTTAGTCCCCGTTCTTTCAACGGCAGAAGCTCGATGTACACTTTGCTTGGCCAGTTGTGTATCAACAAGCACACCAGAGCGGAGGTGCTTGGTCTCTTGCTAGCTGTATTGCAAGAAGGCATCAGTAGCCAGGATGCCCTCGAAAAGGTGTTCCATCAGGTATCCTTGAGATCCAAGTGTATTCATCCGTCCCACTCGAGCGTTCCTTCGAAGCTGACCAACACTCCACGTACTCCATCTACGCCTTTGCAGTCAAAGTCGCTCCCTGGTAAGGATGACTTCCCATTGCGTGCTTCGCCGTTTGTCATTACATCTCAGATATTGGAGGCCCTCCAGTTCTTACTCGAGTCCGACCCGCAGTTGAGATATTACTTTTTGACTGAGCACGAGCCGTTGACGTTATTGAAGAAGCCAGCTTCCGCTAAGAAGCCACATTTCGGTAAGCCATCGAAGTACCCACTCAACACGTTGCTCGGTCTCCTGGAGTATCCTATTGTCAAGGAGAAGTCTGTGTTGATGGACTTGCTCTCCCGAATTGTTCAGATCACTACACGGCCACTCAATGCTATGAAGAAGGTGCAGGAATCTAAGGATCACAAGAAGAGAATTGAGCTACCTAATGTCTCGAGTGGATGCATGAGGAACGTTGTTACTATATTAGTGTCGAATGACTGCTCGAGTCGTACTTTCCAGCAAACACTTAGTGCCATGCAAAACTTGTTGGTTATTAAGGCACACAACGTCTTCTCCAATGAACTTTCGAGGCACGCCACCAAGTTGGCTGGATCATTAGTGAAAGATCTTGAGTCGATGGTGGACCAGTTGAAGGAGAATGGTACTGAGGCCCGTGATTTCGATGCAGAGATCATGCTAAAGTTTACGTCTTCTAGCTCTGATCAGTCGAAGTTGTTGAGAGTGTTGACAGCGTTGGACTACTTATTCGGTAAGAAGGATGAAAAGAAGGATAACGAGCCTGAGACTGCTGCGCCAGTCGAGAACAAGGAGTTGACGAAGCTATACACCAATTTGAATCTCGGTTCTTTGTGGAGCTCCTTGAGTGATTCCTTGGAGTTGTTTGAAGAGAACAGGCACATTACTCATATTGCCACTACGCTCTTGCCACTGATAGAAGCGTTGATGGTTGTGTGCAAGCACAGTAAGGTGAAGGAACTCCAGGCCAAGGACACGTTCAAGTATGAGAACATCAAGTGTGATTTCACCAACGAGCCTATTGAGAACTTGTTTTTCTCCTTTACCAACACACATAAGAAGATCTTGAACCAAATGGTAAGATCGAATTCAAAGTTGATGAGTGGGCCGTTTGCGATGTTGGTGAAGAATCCAAAGATATTGGAGTTTGACAACAAGAAGAACTACTTTGACAGACAGTTGCACACGAATGACGGTGTCAAGCCTACGTTGGCCGTGAGTGTGCGCCGTGACCAGGTGTTCTTAGACTCTTACCGTTCATTGTTCTTCAAGCCAAAGGATGAGTTCCGCAATGCTAAGTTGGATATCTCATTCAAGGGTGAGGCGGGTGTTGATGCTGGAGGTGTTACAAGAGAATGGTACCAAGTTTTATCAAGACAGATGTTCAATCCGGATTATGCGTTATTCTTACCCGTTGCCTCTGATAAGACAACATTCCATCCAAATAGAACGTCGTGGGTGAACCCTGAACACTTGTCGTTCTTCAAGTTCATTGGCCGTACTATTGGTAAGGCCATATATGACGGTTGTTTCTTGGACTGTCATTTCAGCAGAGATGTGTATAAGAGTATCTTGGGGCGTCCTGTTTCGTTGAAAGACTTGGAGACGATTGACCTTGAGTACTATAAGTCATTGATGTGGATGTTGGAGAATGATATTACAGACATCATCATTGAGACTTTCTCTGTGGAGACTGATGATTATGGCGAGGTGAAGACAATTGACTTAATCCCTGATGGAAGAAATGTTTCAGTCACTGAAGAGAACAAGCAGGAATATGTTCGTCTTGTGGTGGAATACCGTATTCAGAAAAGTGTTGCTGAGCAGGTGGATAACTTCCTCCAGGGGTTCCGTGAGGTTATTCCTAAAGAGCTCATTGCTATCTTTGATGAACAGGAGTTGGAATTGTTGATTTCTGGGTTACCTGATATTGATGTGGATGATTGGAAGAATAATACGACATATGTCAATTATAATTCGAGTTCAAAGGAGATTGGATATTTCTGGAGAGCTGTACGGTCATTTGACAAAGAAGAGCGTGCCAAATTGTTGCAGTTTGCCACTGGTACTTCGAAAGTACCACTTAATGGATTCAAAGAATTGGAAGGTGCCAATGGTTCTAACAAGTTTAGTGTTCATAAAGATTTTGGTGCTACTGATCGTTTACCGTCATCCCATACTTGTTTCAATCAGATCGACTTACCAGCGTATGATTCATACGATACACTGAGACGTGCTTTATTACTGGCCATTACGGAGGGCCATGAGGGCTTTGGTTTGGCTTGATTGTATACTATATAATTGATTATAAGAATTGATTACAGTGTACTTTGTATTATTATAAAAAGAGTTATTTTTCCTCCTCCTCTTTCAAAAAGTCGTTCAACAACTTCTCGACATCGATATCCTCAGCCTTGTTGTCCAATGGTGCCACTTGTTGTGGAGCCGTTGCTTTTGGAGAATCAGATTGAGCTGGTGAACCTCTAGTAGCGATGAATCCAATCCCACCAGCACTGAGCAGTGTAGCGATGGAGATCTATAAGATGTTAGTATACTCAATTGCGAAAGAGAGGGGGGCATGCAAACACTCGACTTACGTAGTGTGCAGGCACGTTAGCACCAAAGATCTTATAAGCAGAACCCATTTGTTATAGTCTTTGTTATAGTATTATATTGATGGGGGGTAGGTATTATCTAACAAAATTAATTAACACACCCACAATTTGAGCAAAATCGATTAAAAACAAGGTAAAGTTTCGCGATTGCCCCCGCTAATGGATGAATTAGGCAGCTGCCGCATTTGTCCGAGCGCGGAGAAGAAGAAGAGAGCTTTATGAGCAAACCGATGGGATGGGGGATGGAACTTTCGAGAAATTGGGCCGGTACAAAAAAATTGTATATATATATATATAAAAACCTGGAGAAAGATTATTCGATAATAATAATAATAATCAGATCACAAAAAAAGACAAAAGGATGTCATCTCTTCTCAAATCCGCTGCCTCAATTGTCCCACTTCTCGACCGTGTTCTCGTACAGAGAATCAAAGCTGAAGCCAAGACAGCTTCTGGGATCCTCCTTCCAGAGAAGAACGTTGAAAAATTGAACCAAGCTAAAGTTCTTGCTGTAGGCCCAGGTTTTACCGATACTAATGGGAACAAAGTGGTGCCTAACGTTGCCCCTGGTGAGACCGTGTTGATTCCACAGTTTGGTGGTTCAACAATCAAGATTGGTGATGACGAGGTGATCCTCTTCAGAGACTCTGAGATCTTGGCTAAGATCTTGGAATAAAAGAAGAACTTAGCATCAATTTGTAAATATATATACCTAATTCTTTATCAATTAAGGTAGGCCGAAGAGAGAGAAAGTGCCTCTCTGTAGTACGACTCCACACCAAAACGTGACAAATAATCAATTGCACCTTCATCTCCATTAGCTCTAAAGATTCCCCATTTTTTAAAATGGAAATCCCTTAGTTGTCCCTCCCATACCATACGACAACATCTGTTCTTTTCGATCTTTTGTCCATCATATTCATCCCATTTAATCCGTTGTAGCATCAGCTTTTTATAAAGCCTAATGGATTTTTCACCACCTTCAACAACAACAACAACCAATGATTCTCCATATACAACCGTCCCAACAAGTCCAAGTTGTTGAGCATTGGTATCCACTTTAAACCGATGCTGTGGCGATTCGAGCTTCTTCAGTGTGAAAACTGCACTATGAATTCCTCTTTGAATGTCTTTCCCCATTTGTTGTGCTCTCTTCTCATGCTTTTCCTCTTTGGTAAGCATCCTTTCCTTATTCTCTTCATTATGTTTCTCTTTACGCTGTTCAATCTCCTTGCGTACGCGCATTTCAGTAGAAGTCGGGTCTGCAATCGCTTCATTCGTCAATACGTTCATCATATTCTTCAACTTAACTTTTGGAACCGGTGTAGGCTCCAATCCAAGTTTGATCTTATCCTGTTGTTCTTGATACCTAAGCGCACGAGCATTCCTTCTCTTACGCTTCAACTCCTTCTTAGTCATCGGTAAAGGTTTAAGCTCCACCAAATGAGACTCCCATGGTGCACTAATTCTCACATGATGTTGTAAATAACGAGATACCGCTTCCAATTTCAACTTATTGTCAGGGCTCACAAATGGTAAGTCCCACCATTCAACTTTTGGGTTCTCCATAGGTTTATAAAGATCCTCACCCATACGTACATCTGGTACCATCCCTGCCTTCATCCGCATTTCTTCAAGTCTTTGCTTCTTCAATTGTAATTCTCGTTCCATCCTCATCTCATTACCCTGTTGGACGTAATGGCCCTTCTCCATAAACCGTAAGGATCTCCTTGGCCGGGCTTCCGCCAAGGAGCCGAGGTATGGGTTCACTTGGAAGCCTCTCTTATTGACTTTTATCAAGTTTGGATTCTCCAAGGTTTGAACAATGGCATTATTTTTATTACCACCAAGTAATGGATGAAGTTCCACATTGAGTCCTCTTTTGGTGATTTTATCTTCCTTCTCGGCCTTCTCAAGCTTTAGCTGTCGCACTCGCTCTTTAGCTCGCTGTATTCTCGCCTCTTTTGACTCCATCTCTCGTAACCTCTCACCGTCAATACTTTTAGATGATGCCTTTCCTTAGTTGTTGTAGATCGCCCTTATATATATATGTAATATTTATATATATATGTAATATTTATAAAACGGGTTCGCGGGGGGATCGACATATTGAAATTATTTCTTTTCTCCAACCCTCATCGGTATTAATTAACTCTCCATATACATCACAGTCTACAAGATGAAGTACGTCATTGAGCACATGGAGCAGGGATTCACCGAATGGGTGATTCTCGAGTACTGCTGTATCATTTCCGAAGTCGGTTGTGAGAATTTGATCTTATCCTCACTTCCAAAGGGAACCACAGTTGATGATATTCCTCAACAACTTAAAGATGCTGGATTACAATGGACCACTAAAGATGTGACACAAGTAGGCAGTGTGGAGTTACCAATCACCAAGGATAGAGTGTGCTTGCTGGACCCATCTGCTGAGACAGACCTCGTGCCAGAAGATAGCGATAAGTTTGACTACTTTGTATTTGGAGGTATCCTTGGTGATCATCCACCAAGAGATCGTACCGGAGAATTAAGAAAGAAATATGGATTTGCAGGTAGAAGACTCGGATCAAAGCAGATGACCACTGATACTGCCGTAAGAACTACACAACTGATTGTGAAGAATCAGTATAAGTTTGAGGATATCAAATTTATCGATTATCCAGAGTTTAGATTCACAAAGAATGAAGCTACAGAAATGCCCTTTAGATATGTGTTGGATAAACAGGGGAAACCTATTCTTCCTCCAGGGATGTTGGAATTGATCAAAAAGGACTCCATGCAGAGCTTGGATGACTTACTATAAAAAAGTGTATCATATCATTGTAACTTGTTTTTTATCAACTTTCTTCTTTTCCGGATTCAAAAGCTCTTGTAATACAAAAGCAGCAATGTTCTCATCTTCAAAATAACTTGTATGTGCAATAATACCAGATAAAATAGAAACTTCCAAATACCCTTGTGGTAATGCATAATCAACTCTTGCATTCTTATTCATCCTTGTCATTATTTCCAATTGCTTACTTGATAGTTCCATTGTAGTACGACCCATTTGATGTTTTTGTTTTGTTTCTTTTCCCTTTTCCATACTAATCAACTTTGAAACGTTATCAGATACATACCCTGACATCTTCTTTTGTAAAGAATCCCCCATCTCTGCTAAAGAACTGAGTTTTTGATTAAAATTCTCCACTAGATAAGGAACACTATCAGGTTCATAGTCCTTAAACTCACTGCAAATCAACGGCTCCACTCGATACCCAATTGGATCACATGGATGGAAAATATTGTAGTAATTATCACATGCAAGCGTCTTACATCCTTCTCTAGTCTTTTGATCAGCAGACCTTGGAGCAATGTTTGTTCTCTTCAAGACATTAAAGACTCCAACTGGAGAACCCATTGCAAAATAGTTATCTACTTTGAAATGGAAATGCATTGGGTCCAAAGATTGTAGATCAACTTCATCAGGTTGAATAGAGAGTAAATCCAACCCAATGGCAGATCCCAATGAATGTCCAATTATAGAAACTCTTCCATTGAATTCTGGGTTGTGCTGCTTAAACAATTCATATTGTCTATTAGCATCCTTCACCACTTCAACTAAAATTTGTTCCAAATATCGAGGTTCATAGTACAACAATACGTCAAATAACACAGATCCAAGCATATTACGTACAGGTTTGAATTCATTAACAGTGACATCGGCAATTGAAGGAAGATTCTCACCAACTCGAGTATCTGTAGCAAAATCAACTTTATGTCTCCATGTAATTGGAAGAACCTGTACACGACAATTATCTCCCATTTCATCCCCCAATGATTTTGATAATTCTGAATTCTCCTTATAACATTTCTTCAAGTTCTTTCTTAGGATGTTAACAGTATGTGTAAAGTTCACATTTTGGAACTGTGTGCCCAATAGCTGTCCAATCCCATGGATACAGAACACCAAATGATCAATGGGTCTTTCACCTCCCTTAACTTCCTGAGTCTCTGATCTATAGTCCTGTTCGATTTCCAACTTCATCGCCTGCTTGGTATTGTTCTCTTTCTCCTTCTTAGAAATCAACCCAGTCTTTTCACCAAATAATTCATTCAATTCCAGTGCAAACATATCACTTAGTGATGGCATTTTGCTCTGATCTTCATCGGCCTTAATATCTGGATGTTCAACACCACGTACCAACAGAGTAGCACCAATTGCTGGCAGATTCTTCACTGCCTTGAGAACACCCAGTTGAAGCTTCCCACCATAACCCTTGTCCAACAGATAGGCACTCCTGTTGTCGCTATAAAGTACTTTTTTGTCTCCTTGGATTACATACACTTCATCGCTTGGCTTTGTCTTAAGTAGTGGATTCCCACTGCTCTCCATGGGTTGTTGGACATACGGCTTCATAGTTATATATCCTCTTTCCAACTCTTCACTTAAATTCTCCTCCACTGGCATCCCATCGCTTGTAAACCAACTACCACGACGAATTTCGTACTCGGCACCTTCCCAATATACAGGCTTCATAAGTCTCCGCTTTAGGTCCACTTGGAACAGAAAGTCCTCATTAACAGTGATCTCATTGATATAGAGAACCCCATCCATAAGCTTCTGATATTCAGTCTCTAATCGTACGCTGTCATACACCGAGAACTGTGTAAACTTCTTTGGTATCTCCCTTTGTTCGTACTTGTAGTACGAAGGCATTGAGATGGGGATATCAATGGCATAGTACCATCTTATATGCAACTCAGGAGCGTTCGGATCTTCCGGGTTCACAATAAGTGGTGTTCTTCCATTAGCAACAGAACCTTGGAATCTTCGTGATTGGAGTAAAGACAATGGAAGTACTAATGGCCGTTGTGGTACTAACAGTCTTGCGTGGCGTAGTGCGCTGAGTCTCTGCATATTTCCCTGGTATGAATTGGGTCCTTTAATGGAATGTAACTCTCTTTTAATACATCAGTTGTCTGCACTCTCTTTGTCTCAAGATTTCATAAATGTCTTTGATACAAGTACTTGCTAAATTTCACATCAGTCCCCATGAGTCCCCTATCTTATATATGCACACACATTTAGTCCGCGCGCGCGCTTGACTATGGAGACTAAATAAGTCCTCCAGTCCCCGAAGGTTGAGTCCCCCCTGCCCGATCAAAAAAGGGATCGCACTCTTTTTGTTCATATCATATCACCCATTAATACCAACTCCTCATCAATTAAACCAAAACGTGCCAAGATGTCACCAAAGGACAAAGCTCAGCAGTACATTTCCGAAAACAAATTCTTCATGATCTCCAAATCGTGGTGCCCGGATTGTCACTACGCAGAGCGTATCTGGAAGAAGTACGGTGTTAGTGATAAAGTGAACATTCTGGAATTGGACAAATTGGATCCAAAGGAAGCTGAACCTTTGGAGAAGGCCTTCACGGAGATCGCAGGCAGAAAGTGGGTGCCAACTGTGTGGTTCAATGGCCAAAGATTCGGCACTGAACAAGACTTGAAGGAGTTGGAATCTTTGGATAAGACTGAGGAGACTTTCAAGAAGGCTGGTTTACTCTAAAAGATCTACGCATAGAGAGAGCGGACATATACATATAACTCAATAAATACACATTAACTCGAGCCTTCCCTAGACGACCGGCTGCGTGTTCGTAATGGTTCTGAAACCGTAGGCCGTCTTCTACTAGCCAATAACCCAGCAGATGATGGAGGCGTTGCCTGATCAGAGTCCACAGTTAGAACCTGTTGCACAATTGCTGAAGTATCTCCCGGTGACAACTCTTTGTATGTCTCCACTTTCTCATCAAACGTCACTGCACTTAGCCCACCCCTGGATTTCCGTCTGTTGTGTCCCTTTTTCATAACGGTGGGTTTCTTTGGTTCCTCTGGTTCCATAGGCTCACCACTTCTTTCATCATCATCCACTTCTTCTCTTGTAGTAACGTCATCCACCAGAGTCTTGAATCCTTCTGTACCTGCAACTTTCTCACTATAAAGCTTCTCCAAGTGAGTCGTCTTTGTGATATCACTCTTTGAGCTCAGTCTTCGCCTTTTCTTCGCAGGATCCTCAATGCATACCCCGGGGCACAACTCATGGTCAGCATCCATCCCGAGATCTTTGAGCTTACGTATCGAACTCACACCAACTTCATCCTGTTCAGACTCGGGCATCAGTGAACCACAGCTCAATGCAGCGTGTTCTTGACTCTTATACTCAACGCCATGTGAAAGTCTCGCATGGTTTAAGAACCCCTGTGCACTCCCGAAATCCGTTCTGCCACACTTGGGGCAATCAATCCGTACAATGACCCCATCAGACCGCTTATGTACGCATATCTTGTTGCCATTGGCATCCACAATGGGGCGTAGACCTCCATATGACGTTCGGTGCTGCTGCTGTTGTTGTTGTTGTTGTAGTAGGTGTTGTTGTTGATGATGATGGTGATGATGATGATGATGGTGATGGCCCTGTGGATCGTAGTTTGCTGAGGGCTTCCTCAGATTGTAATGCTGTGATCCTGTGCCTGCTCCACCCAATACACCTTGATCTTGTAGTGGATACCCAGTAGAATCGGACTTTGCCATCTTCTTCAACTTTATCAACTGCTCTATGAATGCAGCATACTGCGGGTCATCGTGTAGGTTCTCCATCAGCGACAGTTGACTCTGCACACGCTCGATCTCATTCTGTACGAGATTGTACTCCCGATGCTTCAACAGGATCTCCAAGTCAACTTCATTACAAAGCTGTTGCTTCATCTCCTGCTCATAGTTCTGCTCCCCTTCATGAACTGGTGAAAACCCGTCAGAGTTCGGACTCTTCGGTGTCGCTATCTGCAGGTACGCCTCCGCGTTGCCCCGCGTGTCCGCCACCTCATCTCCAAACGTCGGGTGTGCCATCTCTTCTTCTTCTTCTTCTTCTCCTCGGCACCTCTAAATACATACAATTGACAAACGCGTTTCCCCGGTGATATTTTTTTTTGGTTTTAATCGCCACCTGCCATTTCGCGAAGTGTCAGCAGTGCCGGTGGATGGCAGACGTTGAAATCTTCAGAAGTGAAAAGTCCACACAAATTCACTCACTAAATGTTTGTGAATCGTATGGTTTTGATTTTGATAAAAGAGCCTATTTTGCCCTTTCTGTTCTTACAAAACGTTCACATTCATTTCTGTTGTTTGATTTCGTTGTTTCCACAAAAATTGAGGTCCCTCACTCCCAAATATCAACACCACTTTCACGTCTCCCATAATGGCCATCACCATCAGAAAAGCTACAGTCAGTGACCTCCAGGCGATGCAAAACGCCAACCTGCACAACCTGCCGGAGAACTACCAGCTCAAGTACTACATGTATCACCTTCTTTCTTGGCCCGAGGCCTCTTTTGTTGCCACGACAACGGATTACTCAGATGAAGAAGAAGATCAAGGCAAAGCATCGGATGTTAAAGGTGATCCATCGTACGTGGCCCCAGGCGAGAAAGTCATCGGTTATGTCCTAGCAAAGATGGAAGACGACCCAGACGCAGAGGATAAGACACCACATGGTCATATCACGTCGATATCGGTGATGAGAACTTATAGAAGACAAGGTGTTGCTGAGAAGCTCATGAGACAAGCCCTATATGCATTGACAGAGACTTTCCAGTCAGAATACGTTGGATTGCATGTCAGAGCAAGTAATAGAGCCGCATTGCATCTCTATAAGGATACTCTAAAGTTTGAAGTGTTGTCCATTGAAAAGAGTTACTATGCTAATGGTGAGGATGCATACTCTATGAAAAAAGTCCTAAAGCTTGACGAGCTCATGCCATCTACATTTCAAAATGGAGAAGAAGACGATGTGGAGACAGATCTGTTAGAAGGATTGGAAGATTAATAATCAACCACACAGCATGAATTTATATCTATAGTGTAGTGTAGTTTTATGATAACTACAAGGGCAAAAGTGTTCCACCAAGACATCTATTGAAGATATGAACCAGACTGAATTTGCATTGTTAATACTCATCCACACATATTTCTCCAAAAAGAACACTATATTGTCAGAGGTATAAAGTAAGGTAGCGTGGTTTTTTCCACATCGACAAAAAGTCTCGAGCCAAATGCACTCAGGTCATCATTAAGAAAAAAGTGTTCTCCTGTTCTGGAGAGGTGTACATATAAAGACACTCACTAGTTTGGTTGTTCTTGCTGGATAAAATTTTTGTAAAAGGGGAAGACAAGAAAGATTGAAAAAAAATTTGATGATTTTCTTTTATTTTAGTACCCACCGAAACCCAGCGGCGTGTGTGGCCCCGTGCCAAAATCCTTTTCACTACTACTGCTGGATTGGTTGCCATGGTTACAAATTTACTAGGGCTTCGAGATGGTTGTATACCAAAATTCTGGGTGCTGCAATTGGTGAGAAATTACCTTTAACTGATCTCATAAGCTACATCTGCTGATAATCCCATAGCACATCTATCTTTTATTCCTTTCTGTAACTGATCTTGTCTACCTTGACGTCCCCGTTCAAATAGGTGTAGATGTAGAGTGTGATTACGCTTCCCTGGATATCCAAAAGTGTGAATGATGGAATACACTCGTCGGATTCGTCTTCTGGTTCTTCCTTTGCTTCCTTCACCTCTTGTGTTGTCTCTTCTGTCTTTTTCTCTGCATTAACGTACTCTTTGTCCTCATCTTTGCTCTCATCTTTGCCTTCTTCCTCAGCTTTATCTTCACCATCCTTGTCATTTACCTCTTCTTCTTCTTCATCTTCCTCTACTTCAGGCCAATCAGTGGAGAATGCACCTGTGGCACTGCCCGGGTTAACAAAGAACTTCCCTTCTAACGTGTATGCCTCCACTTTATGCGTACCACCCCAAATCAACACATCCACATTCATCTGTCTCGCCATCGTTAGTAGACTAAGTGGGTCTCCCCTCGGGACAATAGTGAACCCATTGGTAAAGCCAATCCTCAACGGTCCGTGTGTTATCACCAGCGATAATGGTAATGATGAACTCTCATCGAATTCGCCACGTACAATCTGGAAATCTGGCGATAGGTTCTTCAAAAAGTCCAGCGTAGATGGAGACGACGTGGCATTGCCCAAACAGAGCACCTGTGAGATCTTTCCGGGAACTAATAGCTTCTTGAACTTGTCTGGTAGTTAGTATATATATATATATATATTGTGGTTCGGTTTATCATACCTTAGCCGGTAGGTCCTTCATCTGTTAGTAACTTGTCCCCTATCCATATGTGTGCGCTTGAAATCCTTGCAAAGACATACAATCGCCCTATACGGTATATGCAGATCTCCAATTGCCAAAATCAGCATCTTTTCCCGTCTTATTTGAGTGAGTTATGCGTAGAATATCAAAAACCCACCAGAGCCTCCTCTATCGGAGTGATCATTTAGGAACTGGCCGGGGCAAAATCCCATTCACTGCTCCCCGTTTTCGCGAGTATGTGTGTCAGGGCTCGTAACCGTTCAGGGAATGGGCTTTACTACCATAATACAAAGTATTTACCTCAATCTGGATTGTATCTTACAGCTCCTTCTTACTTCATCAGCCTATAGATCATACTACGTACAGATTTACAATCGTTCAATCAGTCGTGTTGTGTGTGTGTGTGTGGTTGTTAAATGCACAGGTGAGGAGAGAGAAAAGCCTACTTGTTGCCTTGCTCAATCTCCTTGACCTCAGCCAAGATCCCGGACTCCTGGGTTTTCTTCTCAGCTTCAAGCTGCTCTTGATACTTCTGTCTGGCAAACTCTGCTCTTTTCTTTCTCTCCTTGGCCTCGAAGTCTCTCTTCTCCAACTCCTCGATCCATAATCTTTCTCTCATCTTGGCCTTTTCAAGCAATAAATCCTCCTTGGACTTTCTCTCAGCAGAAGTTTCTCTTCCATATACCATACCACCAATCACCAGAGCGGCGATGGTGAACCCTTGGAATCCAACACGGTAACGGAACCATTTCTGTGCGCCGGGTCTGTTCCCGACTCTTAGTGATTTAGCAGCAAGGATGACAGCCACTGTAGTAGCTAACGTTCCAAGGGGAACCAGTGGTTGTTCTTTGCAGTTCTGAATACACTTGTCGATGAAATCGAGTTGTCTTGTGGTGTGTTAGTTATACTTTATTCTTTTACATCCATCATTGCCATCTCTGATTGAAAGGTGTATGTGTGTGCAATTGCTTTATAAAGTATGGCTCACCTGTATTGATTCTGTTCGTCAAATGACGAAGGAATACGGGACATATTGGGTACTGATGTTTTGTTATCGTGTGAATACAAAATCAAAGAGAAGGATGCTACTAATGATAAATCAATTGTACAAAGTTCACACACACACACACTCTCTCTCTCTGCCAAACCCCGAGGCACTTACTGGCACGATGGTAAATGACATATTGGTCGATTAGGTAAGCACGTATGCTTCTACTATGGAATAAGTATACCTCATATTTCTATAGAGGTTTCATTTGCCAAATCTGATAGCCTCTCTTTCAATGACAGCGTGGTCAAACTTAATCAGAAAGACTGTTCTCAATGGGTGATCGTCAACTGCTACTGAGTGAGCCCCAACGTGTGCTTGGAAATACGCAGAATCTAAGATTCCCTCAATAATACCCGCCGTGAAGGCGCCAACGTTCAATTGACCAAACTCCTTCGGCACAGAGATGAACTGTGAGATCAGTGGCAGGTTGTCCATGATCATATCTGTTTCTGTTAGTAAAACTTTTTCCTTTTGTCTCATCATTTGATGCCGCCCCCACAGGAGTTTACATACACTCATCTTCAGAATCGGAACTCTTTTGTAATTCATCTGCTGGTTTGCCAAACAGTGTCCTCCACACCTGTGTATGGATGAATTGTAACACTTCGACGATCCTTGTCTCTCTCTTTGCGTTCTTCCCCTCTCTCAAGGTAATCAACTCTAAGAGTTTAGTACCGACTCCGTACCCCAAAGAGTTCAACTTTGCCTCCAAGTCCTGGATGCCCTTGGCCTGTGACTGGACGTATTGCACAACACCTGCAAATAGAAATGACAAACTCGCGATGTTGACCTCAGGCGTTCGACGTGAAAGCGACTGGTCATAGATTGTCTTTCCCTTTATAAGTGTTTGGTTCTGGTACGACACGGGAAGTTGGATGGGGCCCAATGATGGATTATATCCTGGCCTTAGTGGGGTTGTCTTCGCCGTCGATGGCTGAATGATCTCGTTGGACATCTCTTCTTCCTTCCTGCTTTGTGTTTTTTTAATTAGTTGTGTTTTGTTTCCATGACACGGATAATCAAGGCATAAGAAAGATTTCCTATATATAACAAAGGTTTCTTTTCCACCCGCGCACACCAAAACAACAACAACAACAACAACAATTCACATCACTACGGCGGCAAGATGCTTTACACCCGCAAAAGGCGCTTTGAAGTGTACAGAGACTTCTTCAAAGGTACACAGAACTGCTGAATCGTTTTTTCTCGCTGCTGCCATTGAGGAGAGACCTCGGCGGCTATTTCAAAATGGATCATTCCCTCCCTCCCCCACACAGATTGACTAACTATAGGCAAAGATGAGGAACCCTTCAGCGACATTCTAAGCAGCCCGAAGAGGAATCCAGAGGTGCAACCAGAGGTGCAACCAGAGGTGCAACAAGCCGATGGCTATGAGTACTCCTCGGATTCACAGCCTTTGGAGATGTTCTCCATGAACAATGTCACTGCCGCTGTGAAGCACTTGTCGCCTAAGAAGCAGAGAGAAATGGTGAAATTGCCCCATGTGAGTTTCTCTAGGGGTTCTATTCTCGCCACACCAACGAACTCCAAGTCCTCTGGCGGCTCAGCGAACACTCTGTCTTCTATCCATCTTTCAGAGTTTGAACAGCCGCCACAGGGCACCTCTACACCAGCTATCGGTACATATCTCGACACAATCACTACACCATTGAGACCACTGAGCTACCCTGAGCCTGTGTTCCGGTTCGTGTCTAATGACAGCTTTGACACGGATGCATCGATGGTTTCCAATGATGGAATGACCTCATTCCCACAAGGCGTATCAAGTCCATTGTCACACAAGTCTAAGGCTAGTGAGCTTAAGGATGAGATAAGTAGCATTGTGGATCGCATGAAGACGAGTGTTATGATCAATTACTCTGTAAACGATGAAAATGACACCTTTTTGAAGGCAGATGGAGGAATAAATCTAGCTGCTAAAGATGTATCCAATGACTTGTCATTACAAGACGTTAGTGGGATATCGATGGTCCCATACACTGAAATTTCGACATCAACACCAAAAGGCATCATGAAGAATCAACATAAGCTCAAGGGCAAAAAGAAGAAAGTGCGTATCCACGATACCGTTGATGTGATTGTTCCCCTGTGCTCCGTCAAGAAGAAACGACCACTCTCTAGTCAACTGGGCAAGAACAATCGTAAGAGATGCAAGAGCCCAAAGCTCTCTGAGTACATGGAGTTGATGAAGCGGTGTCAAGGCGAAAAGGACCCTTTGAACCTTCTCTTGGACAGGTAGTTTGGTATGTGTGTATAAGGATGGCTCTACGCTGTTGCGCTATGACACTGTAGTGAACTCATATATAAATAAGAGTATTGAACCCCCAAAATATAAGATGACCTTAAATCATTCTTCCCTCCACATGACTACATTCCTAATGCTCTCTATTCTACTTTTTTTTTTGGAATCATTATACAAGAAGGCTCCTTCAAACACGTTCTCCTCTTGAACTGCTCAGTTCTCGAAGATGAAGGCCTTCAACTCGGCGTAAGCCTTGTCCAAATCGTCGTTAATGATGATTTTGTCATGTGCACCGGTCTTGGCGTACTCCATTTCTGCAGTGGCGGCGGAGATTCTCTTCTCGATGGACTCCTGTGTCTCGGTGCCTCTGCCCTCCAATCTGCTTCTGAGCTCTTCGATAGAAGGAGGCGAGAGGAAGAGGAATCTGGCATTAAGGCTGGTCTGCTTGACGGATTTGACACCCTGCATATCAATGTCGAGAATACACGTTCTCCCCTGTTCGGCCACCTTCTGCACGGAAGCGATGGTGGTACCGTAATAGTTGCCCGAGAACTGTGCCCACTCGATGAATGCCTTCTCTTCGATCGACTGCTTGAACTGGTCCACGGTGATGAAGTTGTAGTCCTTACCATCAACCTCACCTGGTCTTGGTCCACGCGTGGTGTTCGATACGGAGAAGCCAAAGTTGTCAGGGTACTCAGCAAAGAGCTTCTTGAGCAAAGTCGACTTCCCAGCACCGGAAGGGCCCGAGATAACAATAGGACGGTCTGAATATCGATGTTAGTTATATGGGCTCATTGGAGAATGGGGGGACAGAAACAAAAAATAGAGAAAGCAGCACAAGGGGAGGGGGAAGGAGTGGGGGTACCCAGGAGCTCACTCACACAGACGAGCCAACATACTGGACATCTTTTTTAGCACTGAACGCACGCGTATCTCGCCGATTTCGTACAAGTATGACGTTGAATTATAAATAAAAAAAATAAAATGCCAGCGCACTTTTTATCGTTCGAGTTGTTTACTTTTTCTTTTTGGCCCTGGAGAGCCTTACACGGTCTGCGCACGCCCCCTGCATATTTTCCCTGGTAGGGCCCACATAACACGTATTGCGTTGGCTATGGTTGTGAGCCCTGGCGAGGGTTTAAGGTAGTGTGGACTCAAAGATAGGAGCGTTATCAAGATTTGATTTTGTCTTTATTTGTAGTGAAGCAAATGCGAGGGGGGAAGGGAAATGGCATCATCCGAAGCTCCAGAGGATGTCGTACCAGTGGTGAAGCCTGCTGATCAGTCTGTTGATCAGTGGGTGGAGGGCTTCAAGCGGTCGATGGAAGAGTCTGTGCTCGATAATCTCCAAAGTGTGCTGTTTGAGCAGTTTAAGGAGGCATTGAATGGTTCGGATATATCTATGATTCCTGAGTATCAACTGCCGGTGGGTCAACTATCAGCACCCACTGGTGGCACTTACCTATGCATTGAGCTTGGAGGATCAACACTACGAATGGCCGACGTGGATTTTTCCACTCCAAAGATAGTGTCGTCCAAGATGGCATGGGTCTTGCATGAAAAAAGGGATAAGGAGTTGGATACGGCGTTCTTTGACAGGTTAGCGCAGGTATGCTTGGAAGTTTACCCTCCAAGAGAAGAAGTAGCGGTGACGTGGAGTTTCCCTATTGACTCGGAGGGACGTATCATTACAATGGGCAAAGGTTGGCACATGGATGAGTCATTTAGGCAAATATCACTCAAGGAGATCATTACAAGGGCGTTTGAGAGAAATGGGCATAAAGTAAGTGTTGAATCGCTGGTTAATGATTGTGTGGGCACTGCTTTGGCTGGTCTGACGAGAGGTGAACTATTAATGACACTCATATTAGGAACCGGTATAAATCTGTGTTCTGTGATACAAAACAATCTCATAAACACTGAGCTGGGATTCTTTGGTGGACTCAAAACGCCGACACAGTACGACTTATTAGTGGATGAGAGGTGGTTAAGCATGAAAGAACCATGGAGACAAAACAATCATGAGACCATCTTCCAACCTTTTGAGATGCTTACTAGTGGACGATACCTGGGCGAATTACTGAGACTCGTATGTTGTGATCTGGCACGTCTGGGTGTTCTCCCCAACCTGCCATATGAACCATATGGTCTCCATGGTCTGTTACTCTCTTCACTGACTGATAGAAGAAAGTTTGCTCTGGTGAGAAGTTCTTTACAAATTCCCTTCCAAATCTCACTTGAAGATGAACAACTGGAGCTTCTACATAAAGTAACAGACATTTTACTCACAAGAAGTGCATACTACGTCCAAAGTTCTCTATTGGCAATGGCACAGCTCACAAAACCCCAATCTCTCGTGGTTAACTACTCCGGGATGTTCCTGTTCTCCTGTAAGAGCTATAGAGAGAAGATCACACAGGGCACAGACATCGAGCTGAGATTTATAGAGGATATCTCATTGGCTGGTGCTGCTGTTGCTGCAACATTTTTATAATGGAATTGCAGTTCTCCATATATATTTCAAGCGCGATAGGATTTTCCGTAAACCCCACAATTTTATTCAGCCATGGGGGACAAAAACACTTCACTCAACTATAAGTAGAGAGTAAAAAAAAAAAAAGACACAATGCCCTTCTTCACGCCTCAGAGAGTCTATGCGGTGCTCGGTGCCTCCAATAAGCCGTCAAAGTTCGGCTGGATCATCACCGACTGGTACCTCGCCCATGACCTGCCAGTGATCCCAGTGAACCCAACGGCACAGGAAATCCTACACATCAAACCATCGGTTACGCTACAAGACGCAGTCCAGAGGGCTCTTCAAGAATACCCGCAGAACGACGGCATCTCCTTATCAGTGGTCACCCCGCCAACGGTGAGCAAGCAGGCAATGAAGCAGCTCAACAAAGAGATCAAGAGCGTGTGGTTCCAGCCGGGCTCATACGATCAGGAGTGTTTAGACATTACACAGAGCCAAGGAATCGAAGTGATTGCAAATGGCCGTTGTATCCTCGTTGAGGGTGAAAATGGGCTCCAACAAGCCAAACTGTGATCCGTATGTGTACGATCCTAGAAAGAAAAAGAAAAAAAACTCACACATAATTCTATACATGAATTAGTCAAACTTTAGAGCTACGCCTCGCTCAGCATTTTCTTGATGAAGCCCTTCCATCCTTCGCTCCCGCTTATCGTTATCGTGTACACAAACGGCATCACCTCCGGGCTCGTGATAATAGGAATGTGTTCTTTGTTGTCATTCGCCGCATCGGAGATCTGGAGCACCAACTCCGCAAACTGATCGTTCAACTGTGTGACAAATTCGGCGTCCATGGGCGTCTTCTTGTGAACTTTCAAGTTGATGCTCCATGTCTCCCATAGGACATCCTCCTCCAGCTTACCAAACCATGTTGGTTTCTTTAATTTCCTGCGTTCATGGAACTTCACTTGGATCTGTGCAAACTTGAAGTCTCGCTGTAGTGTCTCCTTTGCGTTTAGCACGGGGCTTCTCATCTTAAGGGTCCGTGAGTTGCTCAATGAGTTCTCCGTTGTGTCGCTCTGTGTGTCGTCAAACTTGATATTGGCATACGGGTTCGGCGTCATCGTTGTGTTCAGGTTGAAATGTGCACCGGGTGATCCAAAAGGCGTAGTAGATGACGATGATAATATAGGTGTTTCCAAGTCAGAATCGAGTCGTGTAATCAGCGTTTCCAACTGTCTCTCAATCTCCATGTCAATCTCATGGACAATGGCGTGTGGCTTCGTAGTGTTAGTACATCCTATAAATGTGACACATTTGTAAAGGGTAGCCCCCACAAGAAACTCACGTATGGAGTCTCCAAAAACTCCTTGGTCTCCGGAACCACAGTCCCAAACGTCCTATAGAAGAATATCGTCGATAGAAGCGCTGTATTAGGAGCGTTAGTAACTCGTCACCAGCATAGCTGCATGTCAATTAAGCCACTGCGATAACAGAAACGAACGTACCTCTCACTGCGTCCCTTGTCTGCTGTCTGTCCACTGTCAGCTCGAATGAGAAATCCATTGTGTATAGTGATGTTTCTTCCTCTATTCTTTCGGCCTCAATGTCTTCAGAATTGCAACTTATCACATAATTATACCTAACAATGAACAGTTTCTGCCTGCTGACACACCACAATCGTACATACAACATTCACCGTCAGAAACCCGAACACCCCAAGCCGGAGGCCTGGCGCGGCGATTGCACAAATACGCGTGCTGAAAAACCAACAGTACGCGTCTGCCATCAACTCGACCAATAGCTTAAACGGGAGAGATATCAGTAATAGCATCAAAATGTCGAACTTGGACTTTGACAGAATCTACTTGAACTGCTCCAAGGTGCACGGCCGTTTCCGTATGGCCTCGTCGGGTCTCGGTTGGAAACCAGCAACAGTTGGTGGGTCCGCCACCAAGCAAGATCCATATCTTTTGCCTTCTGAAGAGCTGTCAAGTGCCATGTGGTCTCGTGGATCACGTGGATATGAGATACGTTTGCAAACAAAGAACAAAGGTGTCGTGAGTCTGGATGGATTCGACGCACAGGACTTCAACTCTTTGAAGAATGAATTGCAGAGAACTTTCAACGTCTTGCTCGATCACCGTGAACACTCCCTTAGAGGTTGGAACTGGGGTGAATTGGACCTTACAAGAAACGAGCTGCAGTTCGTTATCCAGGGTAAGCCTGCTTTCGAGATCCCTTATGCCAGTATCAACAACTCGAACTTGGCTGGTAAACACGAAGTCGCAGTGGATATGAACGGTCCTGAGAACGCACAGCACGCCGGCGACGAATTGGTGGAAATGCGATTCTATATCCCTGGAGTGGTGGAGAACGATGACCAGCAGAAGGAGGCCGAAGAGGGTGCTCCAGAGGAAGAGTTGACGAGTGCAGCCAGCGCATTCTATGAACAGTTGAAAGAAAAAGCTGATATTGGTCAATACTCTGGCGATGCCGTTGCCTCCTTCACGGACGTTTTGTTCCTCACACCTCGTGGTCGTTTCGATATCGACCTGTACTCTTCCTCCTTCAGACTCAGAGGTAAGACATACGACCACAAGATCCAATTCCACCAGATTGAGAGGATCTTCTCCCTTCCTAAGCCAGATGACATTCACCACTTGATGGTCATCCAAGTGAATCCACCATTGAGGCAGGGCCAGACGCCATACCAGTTCCTTGTCCTCCAGATCGTCAAGGATGAAGAGCTGGAATTAGAAATCAACTTGACTGAGGAGGAGTTCTCAAACAGATACGAGGGCCGTTTGCACAAGAAGTACGACCAACAGACACATCTCGTGCTCAGTCACGTCTTCAGAGGTCTTACAGAACGCCGTATCATCGTTCCGGGGTCCTTCCAGACCACAAAGGGCCAGGCTGCTCTATCATGTTCGCTCAAGGTGAACGAAGGTTACCTGTACTTGTTGGAGAAGTGCTTCCTCTTCGTGCCGAAGCCAACGGTGTACATCCCATACTCCGAAGTCGCTCACGTTGACGTGTCGCGTGCTGAGAACCTGGGATCCAACAGAACATTCGATATGGAGGTGCACTTGCGTTCAGGTACCTCGCACATGTTTGCTAACATTATGAAGGAGGACCAGAAAAGTATTGTGGAGTTCCTCAAACAGAAGAATGTGCGTGTGAAGAACGAGGAGGCCGAGCAGAAGGCCATGATGGCCGCCATTGCCAACGAAAGTGACAGCGATGACGGCGATGTGAACATGGGCTCTGCCGATGAAGACGAATCGCCAGATGAAGACTTCCAAGACTCTGCCGATGATGACGATGACGTTGCAGAGGAGTTTGACTCTGATGCTTCGATGAGTGACAGTGGCGATGATGAGCCGCCAACAAAGAAGGCCAAGACTTGAGCCGCCGTGATGAGCACAGCAATTAAAGATTAAAGAATGGAAAAGCGAGTAATTAGCCGCTGTGTAGATATTTGAAACGAAAACAAAGAGGATGAAAAGTAAACAAAGGCGTTAAAGTATAAATATCTGGGGTACACGCGCTTTCTGACGTAGACGGATCCTTCACCTATAAATATGAGCTGTACTTCGTGACAACCACTTAGCGCATCAATTAAGAGATGTCTGTGAATGACCAGAGCCATTCAAAACCTCTCCAGCGAAGTGGTACCGCCGGCACGGCAATCAGCACCACAACGGGCACCACGCCAGCAACCTCCCCCGTGTCTGTGAGATTAGCCGCTGATACCAAGGAGAAGACTTTCCAGGGGGTTAACAACAAGACAGGGCAGAGATCACCATTTGATCAGATCGTGGAGTCAAAGCACTCCGAGTTGGTGTCCTGCTTGCTTGACCTTTGTCAAGCAGAGTCTCAGGGAGGTAACAGCGGCGAAGTGCTCCCTTCGAAGGGTGGCTTCTCCTGGCCCGAGATCCTTGATGCCTCTGAGAAGCTCTTCAGGGAGTACAGTGCCACGATGGATCAGATGACACGTGAGCTGGAGGGACTCCAGAGGCAGATTTTGGTGTGGCAAGAAGGCGCCTATATGCTTGACGGCGCTGCTGTGAGTGAGTTGTTGGGCTCCGCTGAGGAGTGGTCTAGGGCCAAGGAATCGTTTGTCCAATATTCCAATGGTGAGTTGATGAGAACCAGCGAGATCATAGACAAGTCCATCGCTAAGTTGAGAAACAACTGATCTGCAGTGCTACGACCTGATGCAATAACAAAAAAAGAAAAAAAAAGGATTACTATATTCATTACGATATTAATGCTACGTCTGAGGTCCCTCCATCCCTGACAGTAGGCGATAGACGTCTTCGTCGATCAGTCTAACGACTTTGACAACCCACCACAGGTCAGCGTCCTCCTGGTTCCAGCTTTCTGCGATCTCCACCACTGGGTCATGTCTGCTCTCAAAGTTCTGTGTCCCCAAGACGGCATCTGGGTTCTCCAATGGCTCTGGCTTATCAATCTTCTTGAGATCGTTTCTATACTGCTGGAGCCTCGTGTCTGATTGTCTCTGGTTGATCACATAAGGTGCTGGTGCCTCATAGTTGGCCACCAATGTTTTTGCAGAGTCTAACTTCCATTTCACTTCACCTTCGGAGATACCGAACACGTCGTTGGTCAGCTCACTGTACGATACGGACTTGTCGTCGTACTCCACACCCCATTGGTCATTGATAGCAGGGACGTCAAAGCCAAAGAACACAGACATTGTGTGTGCAAACGTCTCCACTGTCAACAGTTCAGATGGCATGAAGATCGAATTGGTTCTGTGGATCACATGGTAATGCAATCTCTCTATCTTCTTCGCAATCCTAACCAGCAGCGAAGTCACAACGTTTCTGTCTTCCAGCGTCACAAGATCTTCACTTGAGACCATCTTCTTATCATCGTGCTTCAGCAAAGAAGCGGTAGACAACGGATGTGGTATGGTGACAAAGTTCAATGTCCTCTGCTCCAGGACCATATCGTTGGCAATGACAACTTTCCATTGGGACTCGGGGCATTTCTGCAAGTGTGGTGCCATGAGATCTTTCAGTGCCCTTTGTGTTTCCTCTAGTGTCAGCTTATCAGATTCTGCAGATGTTCTAGGTGGTAAACGAGGCTCAATGTCGCTCTCAAACGTCTGTATAAACTTTCTTGTTGGCACCGGGTACTCCCACTCTTCACATTTCAAAAGCTGCTTGACACCTTGGAACACTGCTCTCGCAAAATAGTGGTCCCCAATGACCATTGGATCGACAATGTTCAAGATGTCATATCGAGCGACACGCCACGTTTTGATATGCTTGTTGAGGATATCAGGCACTGCCTCTACCACACTCTTAATATGATCGGTGTTCATGATCTTCTTCCACGTTGCGATGGAATAATCTGCAAATGCTTCTTTGTACTTGGACCCATCCACAATGTCAAAGTCCTTATTTCTCTGTACCAGGGCACTCACCAGGTCATTTACGCTCTTCCTATCACCTAGCATCACCTTGAAATCATACTCGGGGATCAACTGGACACTCTTGGTTGCTTCACTGTCTTTGCCCAATGCCATGATTTGATCGTTTATCGGGAACAGCGTGTAATCGGTGAACAGCGATCCCTTTGCATCCTTGGGCATCTTGTGGGACCACGCCAGCAGTTTGAGATAGTTCTCATTGATGATGTTGTCTCTGCCGAAGAGCACTCTCTTGTCTGCCATCTCCTTCATCTTTGGGTTGGCCACGGCGTCGTTATAGTGGAGTACATACACGTTGAACCCGAGCGAGTGGTACAACAACACCCACTTCCTCAGCATCCTTCTATGGAAGTGTTGCTCGTTGACGGAGAGTCGCCGTATCTTGTCGTCGTTGAAGAAGGTGTACACGGTGCCCTTGGCATCGACCTTCTGTGTGAGTCTCTTGTGGAGTTGTGCAACGTCCTCAAACAACGGCGTGACTGGGTTTAATACCTGTGCATATTTATCTGCGACATCTTTCGACAGTGCAGCTCTGTTTCTGTTATAGGTGAGCGGGTTGTAGGTGTCTGTGAACGTCTCGGTGTGTTCCGGATACAAGAACGACATCACCACAAAGCCAAGTGCAGACAGCAGGATGGTGCAAAAAAGCATACGCTTGATGCGCCGTCTGGGTACCGGGAGCAGCGGTGTTCGGGCCTTAACCATCTTGGCTTGATCTGGTCTCTATCTAGACTTCTCCGGCTTGTGGCCCTTGGATCTTTGTCAGTCGTCGGTGCTCAGAGTTTCCCCCCCTTATAAGATTAGAATGAGGTTAAGGGTTATCGGTACGTACTAAAATATCTGACGTTTCTTGACACCTGCCCGCCGGTGCCCATCGGACGAGGCTGGGGCTGGGGCTAGGGGGGAAAAACGGCCGGGGATCTGGGGCAGACCCACCTCTAGTATAAGCGCGACATTAAACCGGGACTTTGATCCACAAGAAGAGAGAAAACACACTGGTACCGATCGCCAGCAAATAAGCAGACAGTGTGGTGCACGAGATGGTCAAGAGGAAGCTGTTGTTGGTTACTTCGATAGGGAATCCTGAGCCACAGTTTGCCAGGACGCGGCATTCGATAGGCCATGAGATGCTCAATGCCCTAGGCGTACGAAAGTGGACCACCACCAAAGGTGCCAGTATTGGGGCACTCGACAGTTGGAACAACGTGATGCTGCTGAAGAGCGGAAGCTATATGAACGTCAGTGGTGGTGTTGTGGCACCGTTATGGAGGGATATTGACAAGAAGATGCCCGGATGTGATGTGAGGTTGATGGTCATACACGATGAGCTCTCAAAGGCAGTGGGTAAGTACCAAATACGGTATGGCAAGGTGTCTTCCCGTGGCCATAATGGACTGAGAAGTATAGTGGATTCATATGGGAACGATTTCTACCGATTTGGTGTCGGTATCGGGAGACCAGATAATAAGTCCCACGTCGCTGACTATGTACTGAGTAAGTACTCACAAGATGAGTGGGAAAGCACACTGTGGGATGTCATGCCCAAGTTCAGAGAAGCAGTAGAAACCTTGAGAACTGCTGATAAAGTCGATGTAAAAGACGGACTGTTGGTGTCTGTTGATTGACTGTTAACTATAAGTGTGGTACAAGCTAATGATTTTTGTATATAGAGAGCTACTACGAACTTGATGGTATAAACTTACTGTAAATTCATGAATCTCATAGTGTGTGCATTTGGCACTGTCTGTGCCCACATGCATTTCTTCTTCCTCTCTTCCCCTCCCTCAATAATAATACCTCATTCATTCGCCGTCTCTGTTGTCTCATCAACCTGTCTTATGTACAGCACATTGTTGCATCTAATAAACAGATCATTGCCCAGTTTTGTGCTCTGATCGCCAACAATCTCCTCTGGATCCGATAGTGATACGTTGAAGTAGTTATCGCTGGCGGCTAACACACCTTTATAACTTGTGTTGTTGAATTTGAGCTTTACAATGACCTGTTTCCCAACAAGCTCCTTGATGAACGGCTTCGGGTTGATAACGTTGAGACTCATGTTGGTTGTTGTTCTCCTTTCCTATTTGAGTGTTTGTCAAATCTCCAAAGATCTCAGGTAAGCGGTGTAGATCTTAACAGCTCTCTTCCTTAAAAGCTTTCCCTCATGTGACCCAATATTACGAAAACATACATCACCGAGTCCCGACCATGAAAATCAAGCACAGCGCTCATAACCAGGAACCTCTCTATACACCCGCTCACCATGCATTTTTTTTGGCCGGCTCTCGGGGAAGTCGGCAACTCGGTTACCCGATGGCTACTTCTTTGAGAAGAAAAGTATACTACAATGTATGTCATTTTATTCGCAAGGCTTTATTCTACGCACTTATCTAGTTTTGCCCTAAAGCTTTGCCGCTAGCTCAAAGATAGGACCCTGAATAGCCTCTCTGATTTGGCGCAAAAGCCGCAATCACCGCGGCAACTGAACAGAACTGCGCCCGTTAAGGGCCACACGGCCACAATAATTTCAAAGCATCCCCCCCCGTGAGAAGGCTGCAAAAGTAAACACACAGCCTAGGCGGCTGCGTTCTCTCTAATTTCTTTCTTTCTTTCTTTCCTTCTTATAAAGACGGTTCCCAAGCCGAGTTGAGAAGTGTTGAGAACACGGCGGTACACGCGCAGCAGCAGTCAGCGATGAAGCTCAGTCAGAAGGTCACCGAGTTCTTCTATCCGCCGCTTGTGCTGGAGCCTCGGACTGTGTATTTCAACCATGAGGTGCTGCCATCGGATGCTCTCGATCCCAAGACGGGTAGGCCGCTCAAGAGCTTTGACAAGAACGACATTCGCACAACAAAGTATACGCCGTTTTCGTTCATACCGAAGAATCTGACGTACCAGTTCAAGAACGTTGCCAACGTCTACTTCTTGTTCCTTATCATCTTGGGTGCCTTCCAGATTTTTGGTGTGCAATCTCCCGGATTGGCGGCGGCTCCGCTGATTGTCATCGTCATCATCACAGCAATCAAGGATGCCTTCGAGGACTCCAGAAGAACGATCTCGGACCTCGAGCTTAACAACAACCCGACGTATATCCTCTCAGGCATCAAGAACAACAACGTCGATGTGTCTCATCGGTCGCTCAAGCAGCGGTTCGATGACTTCAACTCCACACTGTTTGTGAAGATGATCCGCTTCTTCTGCAGGCTGTTTGGCAAGAAGGACTCGAGGCTCAACCAGCTGGGCAGACAGAGACAATCGTTGGACCGCAACCGTATGGATGCTGCTGTGATCGGTGGTCGTCCGTCGATGGATGCCAGCAATATGATGGGCAGTGCGAGACCCAGCTTGGACTTCCGTATGAGCACTGATGGTCCCTTGAGGCTATCTGAGCAGATTGCTCGTAACACAACAAGAAACTCACAGATTCCAGGATCTAGTGCCAAATTCAACAGAGCGTTCTGGAAGGATATCAGGGTCGGTGACATTGTGCGTATTAGAAACAACGAAGAAGCACCAGCGGACGTTATCATTCTCTCCACATCCGACGAGGACTCCAAGTGCTTTGTTGAGACAAAAAACCTTGATGGTGAAACCAATTTGAAGTCTCGCCAGGGACTCCATTACACCTCGGAGATCAAACGCTCTAGAGAGCTGGAAAACTTCAAGATGCAAGTCAAGTCTGAGGCGCCAAACCCGGATATGTACAACTACAAAGGTTCCCTCAACTGGGAGGACGAAGAGGGCCCACAGCAGGAGCCAATCAACATCGACAACCTCATCCTCAGAGGCTCTACACTGAGAAATACAAAGTGGGTTGTGGGTCTTGTGTTGTTCACCGGACATGAGTCCAAGATCATGTTGAACTCTGGTATCACGCCCTCAAAGCGTTCCAGAATCTCTAAAGAGCTCAACTTCTCTGTCATTATCAATTTCTGTTTCCTATTTGTGCTCTGTTTTGTGTCTGGTTTGGTCAATGGTCTGTTCTATAACGACAGCGATACCTCGTTCCAGTTCTATGAATACAAGGCGTATGCCCCAAATGCTGCTGCTAATGGTGTCTTGACGTTCTTTGTCTCCATGATCCTTTATCAGGCATTGGTGCCAATTTCTCTCTACATCTCCGTGGAGATCATCAAGACATGTCAGGCCTATTTCATCTACTCTGATGTGGAGATGTACTATGAGCCATTGGACTATCCATGCACACCAAAGTCATGGGCCATCTCTGATGACTTGGGACAGATTGAATACATCTTCAGTGATAAGACTGGTACGCTGACCCAGAACGTTATGGAGTTCAAAAAGGCCACTATTAACGGTAAGAGTTATGGCTTGGCCTACACTGAGGCACAGGCTGGTATGGACAAGAGAAAAGGTATCGACACCGTCACCGAAACAGAAAAGTGGAATGCTGCTATCTCCTCTGATAAACAAAGCATGGTGAGTCTGTTGTCCAGATTACCGGCTAATGACCAGTTCGACGAGAACAAGTTGACATTTGTGTCTAGTGAATACGTTAAGGATGTGATGGTTGGTGAGGAGAAGCAGAAACAACACAACAAGAACTTTATGATGTGTCTCTCGGTTTGTCATACTGTGTTGACAGAGCCGTCTAAGGATGACCCAACAAAACTTCAGTTCAATGCTGAGTCACCAGATGAGGCTGCCTTGGTCCAAGCTGCAAGTGACGTTGGCTTCACGTTCTTAAAGAGAACACGCAAAGGTGGTGTTGTGCGTATCCACGGTGAAGAGAAGTCTTTTGAGATCATCCGTGTCTTGGAGTTTAATTCCACAAGAAAGAGAATGAGTGTCATCTGTAAGATTGACGGTGTGATTGTCATCATCACCAAGGGTGCAGACTCGGTTATGTTTGGAAGGCTCGACCCTACGAAGAATGACGAAGAGATGTTGAAGAAGACTGCTGAGCATTTGGAAGAATTTGCATCCGAAGGTTTAAGAACTCTATGTGTGGCAGGTCGTCAGATCCCAGAAGATGAATATAACACATGGAGAACCAAATACGACGAGGCTGCATCTGCATTGGAGAACAGAGCTGAAAGAATGGAAGAACTCGCCAGTGAGATTGAACAGAACTTGATCTTGTACGGTGGTACTGCCATTGAGGATAGATTGCAAAACGGTGTCCCTGAGTCTATTGAAAGATTAGGTAGAGCCGGTATTAAGCTCTGGGTTTTGACTGGTGATAAGATCGAGACCGCTATCAACATCGGGTTCTCTTGTAACCTGTTGGGCAATGATATGGAACTGCTAATTATCCGTGGTGATGGTGGCGAAGATTCAAAGGAGAGTGTCGATGCACATCTTACTGAATATTTGGCCAAGTTTAACATGACAGGTTCCGATCAGGAGTTGGAAGAAGCCAAGAATGATCATTCCATTCCAACAGCAGATTGTGCCGTTATCATCGATGGTGCCTCTTTAGGTACTATCTTCTCTGATCTTGATTTAGAACGCAAGTTCTTGTTGTTGTGCAAGCAGTGTAAATCCGTGTTGTGTTGTCGTGTTTCTCCTGCTCAAAAGGCATCTGTTGTGAAACTGGTGCGTGATTCTTTGGATGTTATGACTCTGGCCATTGGTGATGGTGCCAATGACGTTGCAATGATTCAGACTGCAAACGTTGGTGTTGGTATCATTGGAGAGGAAGGTCGTCAAGCTGCAATGTCTTCTGACTATGCTGTTGGGCAGTTTAGATTTTTGAACAGATTGGTGCTTGTGCATGGAAGATGGGACTATAAGCGTTTGGCAGAGATGGTTCCTTCGTTCTTCTATAAGAATGTTGTTTTCACTATGACGCTATTCTGGTATGGTATATATACAAATTTTGATGGTACTTACCTGTTGGAGTTTACCAACATTACATTCTTCAACTTGGCATACACTTCTCTCCCCGTGATCTTCTTGGGTATCTTTGATCAAGATATTGAAGCCAGTGTGAGTATGAAAGTTCCACAACTTTACAAAACGGGTATTTTGAGGCAAGAATGGAACCAGTACAAATTCATCTGGTACATGTTTGATGGGTTGTATCAATCCGTTATTTCGTTCTTCTTCCCAGTGTTGATCTTTCTACACGGTAAGTTGGCCACGTATAATGGTTTGAATGTTGATCACAGATTCTGGATTGGTGTGTTTGTCACACATATTACTGTCACAAGTTGTGATACATATATTCTGTTGAGACAGTACAGATGGGACTGGTTATCACTGTTGATTGATGTCCTGTCCATTCTGATTGTATTTTTCTGGACTGGAATTTATTCCAGTTTTGTTTCTTCTGGAGAGTATTACAAAGTTGCAGTTCAAGTTTATGGTACGTTAGGATTTTGGGTTGTATTGGTATCTGGTACAATTACCAACTTGATCCCGAGATTTGTTTTCAACACGTTGATGATTCTCTACAGACCTCGTGACATTGACATTATTAGAGAATGTGTTGCTCGTGGGGATTATAAAGATGGTGGATTGAGTTCTTTGGATGATGAGAAGGCCATTTCTAATGATTCATCATCAGAGATGATTGCACCTTCACCCATGAGGCACTCATTGGAAAGGATGACTACTTCTAGGGACCTACCGGAGCTTACGACTGCGCACTCCCTTGTGAAGACGTTTACGCAGGCGTCTTTCAAACGCCAGTGATAGAGTATTATAGATTAATGAACGTTGCATATATGGTATTCTGTTGCGGTGCACTACTTGCGCAACTGCCCACCACTGCTTTATTGCTTCGCGAACTCTTGAAACTGTGGGGTATATAAAGCCGAGACAATCTGCTCTCTCTCTCGCTCTCTCTCTTCGACTCCTCTACTTTCTAAAAAAGCAAAACAAAAATCGCACAGTTGAATCCAATGAAGTCCTTGGAAGTGTCCAATCCGGTGCTGACGGCCCTTCAGGGCATTGCCGCCACTGCTCCGCACCTCACGCTCGTGGAAAGCGACAAGATCATCTTTAGAGTGCCAGAGAACTCACAGAGTAAGATCGCAGTGATCTCTGGTGGTGGCGCCGGCCATGAGCCCACACACGCGGGATTTGTTGGTCAAGGGTGCCTCACGGGCGCTGTGAGTGGCGAAGTCTTTGCCTCGCCATCGACCAAGCAGATCCTCAACGGCGTGAAGATTCTGGCAAAGCACACCAAGGGCGCACTGCTCGTGGTGAAGAATTACACTGGTGACGTGCTCCACTTTGGGTTGGCCAGCGAGCGCGCCAGGGCACTCGGCATTGACACCGAAGTGGTGGTCATTGGCGACGACGTGGCCGTGGGGAGGTCCAAGGGCGGCCTCGTTGGCCGAAGAGCCATTGCCGGCACGCTGCTTGTTCATAAGGCCGTTGGTGCCCTTGTTGAGTATCATCATCACACTCTGTCCCAGGCGGCTGCATTGGCACGTGCCATCAACGACGGCCTCGTGACCATCGGCGCCTCGCTGGACCATGCCAAGGTGCCCGGCCAAGCCTGTGAGCCGTCAGGGCTATCAGAAGACCAGATGGAGCTCGGGATGGGCATCCACAACGAGCCGGGCGTCAAAGTGCTGTCTCCTGTGCCATCTGTTGCTGACTTGCTCAAGGAGCAGATGCTTCCCAAGCTACTGGACTCCAAGGACAAGGACCGTGCGTTTGTCGAGTTTGGCCCCGGTGACGACGTGGTGCTGCTCGTCAACAACCTCGGCGGTGTCTCCAACCTGGTGTTGTCTGCCGTGACCCAGACGGCCCTCAACCTGCTGCACTCCGAGTACGGTATTACGCCGGTGAGGGTTTATAGTGGCACGATGATGACTGCTCTCGATGGTGAGGGCTTCTCCGTCACGCTGCTGAACGTCTCCAGGGCAGACTCGCTTCTCAAAGGTTACCAATTCCAGTCCATTGTCGAGCTGTTGGACGCGCCAACGGATGCCCCAGGGTGGCCCGTCAGGCAGTATCAGGGCTCCTCGCCAGCTGCTTATGACGACCAAACACTCGAAGAAGGATCCGAAGAGGTTATCCCAATGGGTCAGTTCGATTCGCAGCATCTTCACAAGTGGCTCTGCTCTGGTGTTGAGGCGCTCGTTGCTGCCGAGCCACACATCACCAAACTGGACACACTCGTTGGTGATGGGGACTGTGGGACCACTTTGGTGAGCGGTGGCGAAGGCCTTGTGAAGAACTTTGCCTCGATCCCAACGTCTTCGCTCTCCGAGGCCTTGCATAAGATGTCCGACCTCGTCGAGACATTTATGGGTGGCACTTCTGGTGGCCTTTACTCCATCTTCATCACTGGCCTGTCCGATGCCGTTATCCAATCTGGCGAGCAAGATTTGGTGTCTGCGCAGCTCTTGTCGCAGTGTCTCCAACGGGCATTGGACACCTTATACAAGTATACCAATGCGCGTCCTGGTGACTCGACTGTGATCGACGCTCTAGAGCCATTCATCCACGAGTTTGCACAATCTCAAGACTTCTCTAAAGCTCTCAAAGCTGCGTCAGATGGTGCTGAGTCCACTGCAAAGCTAGAAGCCAAGTTTGGAAGAGCCTCCTATGTTGGTGAGAGTTCGAGTGTTCCCGACCCGGGTGCTGTCGGTCTTGTGGAGTTCTTAAAAGGTGTACAAAAGTCCTTGTCGTAATTCTGATGAACACTACAATACAAAACACAATGCAAAGCCATAAACCATAAGATACACTCATATAAAAACTACTATTTACCCCTGCCAAACAGTCCTTTCTTCTTCTTCTGCTGTTTCTCCCCTTCCCTCTTGGGAGCCTCATATACACCTTGTTCGTAATCATTCCCACCAAAGCTGTGCACTGGCCCATTGTTGATCTGTGGGTTGCCATATGGATTCCCCTGTGTAAACCGTGGGAAATCCGGTCTTACCCTAAACCCGAGCTGTTCCGATTCCAATCTGTCCTTAAATGCCATATCTCCCGTGATGGCATATTCAAATGATCGAATCGTATCCAATGGTCTTTCATCCCTCGCACGTGTAGGGTTCGAAATGTCCGGGTTCGTAATAGGCTTACCAAATACATCAAACATCCCCTGTTGCATCATATTATCACTCTGTCTCTGCAATGACATCTCGGTGCCGCTGGTGGGGACACTCGACTCAAACGGTTGTGCCTCGTTGACTGCCTGTAGAATTGGATCGTGTACTGAACCCGTACGTACTTTGTAGTGTTGCTGGTCCTCTTTGGTCAGGTGAACGTTCGGCTTGTGGCCCGAGCCGCCAGAGTGTTGTGAAGAGTGAGATGCCTTTCTAAAGATAGCCATATTGTTTTTCTGATTAAGGTGAGAGAGTGGGTATTATTATTCCTATCTATTATATCCAAGAAACAGGAGGGAAAACAGCACACCATCAGCCTTAAATACCCTCGTTTAAAGTTTGAGTCCTCACAAACTTTTTATGGGGTGGCGCCGGGCTTCTTGCTGCGTTGTCCTGCCGATGCTGCAGCGACTCCTTGCGGGGGGGCTTTAATGTATAACTGTGTCATAGTTGCCTAGGCAACAACATTAAAAAAACCCTATAGGTTTAAAAAAAGACAGTGGTACGGGCCGCACGGGGATTAATAGAAGCCATGTGAGGGGGAACTTAGGATGGTATTTAGAGGGAGAAAATGTGTAATATGTAATGAACAAGTATTATAAATTATGAAAGTACTCCCATTAGATATAATGCGTTCCCATCCCCCCCCCTCATATGGCATAACACACATATACAACATATGAGATCTGCATCTCATCGCGCCTTGTTTCATCGGTTGTACCAGAATTGTGTCAATAATGTGTCAGCCTTGTTTTCCTTGTTTTTTTGTGTTTTTTTTTGGTAAATCGTTGTTCCTACTTATTTAGACAGTTCGTATATGATATAAGATCGTATTTTTTATGCAAACACATCTTCTTGCTCTGCTTCCAAGCTGGTAGAGGCCTCGATCTCGTTGAAAGATATGAAATGTAAAGGACGATGCAATTCGTGATAAAAATCTAATGGCACGTCAATCTTTAGATCGTAGTCCAAATCAGCATTAAATCTGGTACCCATAAACGTATAGTTCCAAATACCAGTTGATGGAACAAGGAAATTCCCCATGATCTTGTTAGTCATGATCATTTGCCCCGGTTCACCATAGTTCATCTTAAACCCTTCAGGTGCTAACTCCAAATTCTTATTCTGACGACCCCATTGAGCACCATCATCATTCAAAGAGAAAACACTTAAAGATACAGATCCAGTGGTGATAGAAACTGCAAAATCAACCATAGATGTGGCTCTCCCACCAAACAACTTGCTCTGGGTAGTGACATCAGCAGCAGACATAAAGTCATACTCAAATGACTGTGTATGGATCCAGCCAATCAACTGCATTCCTTCGGTGTATTCACTCTCACATAACTTGCCCAATTGAACTTGGTTCAAATTGCCCATCTGTGGTGGCACAACAATAGACTTGATCTCCAACACTTTGTCGTTATCGGCAGGTGAAGATCCAAAGACATACCCACCAATCTGTGTACGTGTGTCCGAAATCTGGATGAACTTCTTCAACACGTTGTTTGGCATGATGTATGTCACCTTATCTTCATCCATATCATCCTCATTTGTGTTCACGTACACCTGTTGTGTTCTCATATGAAGCGAAGCAGCGGAAATGGCCAACTTACGCCATTCAGTCTTGGAACTGAAAGTCTGTTGCTCATAATTCGATGATACATGTGAGATGATCTCTTCACCCTGGGCATTCTTAGTCTTCACAGTCATACCAGTCATCCCCTCGTCCTGCTTCTGGCCGTCAATCTCAGCCATCTCCTGTCTCTCATCCGATGGAGCCTTGATATCTTGACCCAAAATCAGATCCCTCAGCTCAGAAGCTGTCAAAGAGTCGACATTGATATTGTGCTTCTTACCGTAGTCGTATTTGATCATACTCGTTAATTCCAATTCGATATCGGCCCATTGTTCGGGGGAGAACGATGGCCAGATATGGTGCTCCTCAGTGACAACCGAGGCATTAGAATGTAGGATCAACTTCGCACGGTCTTTGTTTACATCCAATGCACGCAACAACAAGATCAAACGAGAGAAGGCGGTGAAAGACGAACAGGACTTCAGCCAGTCATCGTACAAGTTGAAAAGCACCATCTGTGGCTCCGTAGCTTGCAATACAACCTCGTGCAACTTGTCAATCTTCAATGCTGATGGGAACGGCAAACGTAGCTCCGATGGGCGAATAGCAATGTTGGGGAAGTCCAACATGTGTACTTCCAACGGATCCACCATTGCACGCCTGGTGACGATCAGCTGCTGAGGCTGTTCCTCCTTGGGCAAAGAACGTACCAGTGCAGTCACTTCCTCAGCAGTCTTCCACTTGGCCAGCTGACTGAGACGTTTCTGACCGGCCCAAACTGAGGTATGAATCACCTTGAGGAACAACTGGCCAGTCTTGGGGTTCAAAATGAACACCGCACCGTTGGCTGGCTTCATCGATAAGTTACCCTCGTCCGTTCTGTGTGGATGCACACGGTACACATTGGTGTCATCGACAAAGAGCTGCATCTCGTTCCCAAACAGCTCAGCGTAGTTATTCGAGTTCAAGAATGCCTGCTGGGGACGAGCCTGGTACAACTGCAGTCCCTTACAAATACGCTCACGGAGAACATACAGCGAAGGGTTGGCCTTCATGATACGCTTCATGGCGTTCTGCATCAAGGACTTGAAGCCAGGGAACCACGTGCCGTAGGCATCATACATATTGTAAGCCAAGTCGATACCAACCAGTGCACCACTAGGCGATGGGTACAGGTCATCGCTCGTGTAGTCCAAGAACTTGGCACGCACATAACGAGAAATATCATGCGAGTCGTAGTCACCGTAACGCAACTGCACATCAATCCAGTACTTGTCACTATAAGTGGCAGTCATATCGTCATTAGTGTCGTGCAACAGCGACGGCTTACTGCACCCCCACTTGAAGTGACCCGCGAGTGTGATATCAGCAGTGGAAGAGTTCATCTTGTAAGACTTTCTTGGATGTATCGCCTCCTTCTGGACATTCTCAATCTGCAACACCTCCATCTCCTTATCGAGGGCCTGACACAGGTCAATGACAATACCCTCGTGGATCTTTTGCCACAAGTGGGCACGGAAGATCTGGATCAGCGAAATCTTGAGCGTAGGGATCTTACCGTGAAGGAAGATACCAGTGAGGTCCAACTGCACAAGGAAACCAACATAGACGTTCGCACGGTTGATCGTTGGCGACCACCATAAAGTGAAACGACGGTTAGGAATCTGACTCAGACCGGATCTCTGCGCATTGGTCAGCTTCTTGAACTTCAGTGTATCCTCAAACCCAGAGGCCTTCTCCCAAAACAAGCCTTCCCACGAGTCAAACCCGGTGGCCTTGAACAATGTGTGCTCCAGGATGGTCTCAACACCACCGAGAGCCTGAATCACATCAGTACGGTATGCGTTCAAATTCCATAGCTTACCATCGTGGTGTGACGACGTCCACCAGAATGGGTTGAAACGGTTGATGGAGAACTGCTTGAACTCACGACGCACTCTGTGGCCCTTGTCGTACGCCAGAGTATGACGGTCCTTCTGGAACAGCGTACTGATTCTTGGAATACCTCTGTCCCAGGACCCTTCGAGCTCTTCAAACGCCAAACGACGGTTCTGCTGGAGTGCCTCCTGGCGCTTGATGGCATAGTCGGCCCACACTCTCTGCGAGTCCAAGAACTCGTTCTCCCACGAGGTGATGTATCTGAAGATCGTGGGAATCATCTTCTCCTCAGCGAGAGTCATACCGGACCGGAAGTGTGTAATACCAGTATCTGTTTGCTTCGACCAAGACAGGTCTGAAGCTGGGATCAAAATGTGCGAAGCACTGAGCATGCCGAGACCACCAAGCTCTCTTGGAGTGTAAAATACCGCTGGTGGGAAACGGGTAGGCATCTTGGAGTTCAACCCAGCCTTCACACGGTTCTGGACCTTGGTCTCACATTTCACTAACACATCCAGCAACGACTCCGTAGAGACAGTAGCCTCTCTGAAGTAGGTGAAGAGCGACATCAGTGCAGTGTTCCACTTACTGGCAATTTTGGTGAAAGTCGTAGAGCCGGAAGACATCAAGATCTGGCGGATTCTGCTGTGGAATTTCTCAACTTCCTCCTCAGTAACTTGCAAGAACGCCTTAGCGGTACGCTGTTTTGTCTTGTTGTCCACCAGGTCCCACACACCCTCAGTGGAAGACGTCACCTCGTCCATTCTCGACTTTGGTAGCACCCTGATTTCAAACCCACACATAGTGAACAGCAAGTTGGGGTTGTCCTTCGAGTACACCGACGACAAGGTGTCCTCCCACTGGATGGTAGCGAAAGACTGTGGGATACGGCCCTGGATCTCCCAGAAAGCAGCTCTTCCCAAGTTTACATCGTGACGCATCAGTCTCATACGAGAGTCACGAGGCCAGCAGCGACGGTTGTTGTAGCCAATGATGTTCTCAAAGTTTGGATCTGGGTTCTCGGACAAGAAGGCTTGGATCAGATCCTGTGCGTCCTCCTCGTCAAATCTGAAGAAGATATGTATCTTGTCAACGTAGCGAGAGTACAATCTGATCGGACTTGAGGTTTCCTGCTCCAAAGACTTGAACTGCAAGAACTCGTTTGGCATCGACGGTGAACCAGCAAGTTCTGTGGCTCTATCCAAACCCAAGATGAGCAAATCCAACACTAAACCGTAGTATTGGAACACAAACGACGAGAATTGAAGACCTCTAATCAGACCGTACTTGTTGATGTGACTCATGTCCTTGTACGTCAGACCAATGTTGTTCTTGGCAGTGATGTAGTCTGCCATATTTGAGTCCATCACTAGTCTAAGCAGGCGGTTTAACACAGTAAACTCTATCTTCTCTGCCACCTTGCCCAGGGTCGTTTGCAACATCACATTACACTGACCCTTAGAAGTGTCCCAAACTTCGTCAAGGTTGTTGATACCTTGACACCACTTGTATACCAACAGTGGAGGAATCTCTGTGTCGCTTGGCTTCACCCAGTTAGGGAACAGGCCTCTCTTGTCTGCCTCATACCACAAGAACTGATCCAGGTAGGCATCTGTGATCTTCTCCAGTGGGTCAATGTCGTAAACTGGGGACAAAGTATGGTACTGATCCATCATCTCCAGTCCGACATCCTTGAAGACACGCTGAGTCAACAGGAATTTCTTCACACGACTCAGGCACTCGTGCGGGTTGTCATAAGCCTGCTCAATCAGAGCCAACTCTTCACGCTGACTGGCATTGAGTCTCCCCTTGGCATTGTACGATTCCTTCAGATTCTCCAGTGCAAGAATCAACAGCTTCGTGTCATGTTTGTAAGTCAATGGAGGAAATGGAATTGGGGAGAAGTTTCTGCTCTCAAACCAGTTGACCATCATCTTGAAGATCGTGGTGGCCTCCTCGGCAGACATCGCAGGACCGTCCTTCTCAATGTTCTGTTGACGTTCCTGTTCATTCTTGATCCACAGTCTTGTGAGTCTTCCCAAGTTCTTTCTTGCAACAGTCTTCTCCACACTTGTACCGTTCTTAATACGCTCTCTGTTTTTGTGTGCAGCGGAGATCCAGCCATCGGCTTTAGCTTGGACATAACGCTCAATGATCTTCTCCACTGGGGCTGGCAGGCCTGGGACCTTCCATGGAATGTTAGCCTTCCAACATCTCCAGGCCTCGGATAGGTGCTGAAGAATCGACTTGGACTTGTTCTGCTTAACACCCTCTGGGATCATATCGAGGATGTCCTTCAACACAGAGCTTCTCAACTCAAGGTCAAAGTACGCGTCAGCTCTCTGCTTCGTCACGGTCTTGGCCACCTCATTGGAACGACCCTCGAACTGTCTCGCGAGTAAGTTACCCAGCCATCTCTCAAGCAAAGGAATGATACCTCTCATAAAGAAAATCCACACTCTCCATGCTGGCTGCCAAAAGCCACAACCTGGACCCTTACCCACTGGTTTGTTGAACTTGTAGTACACAGCGTGCTTGATGTCTTTACAAGCACGGATCTGGTGCATCACCTTGTACTTATAACGATAGATACCTGTGAGCTGACCCAAGTGGTTGAGGATATAGTAGATACCGTCGGCCAGTTGGAATGCGTCAACATTGCCCAATCTGAATTGCACCTGCGCATCCACCAGCAGCTTAATCACCTTCATAATCTCTCTCATAAGGTGGAAGGCGTTACCAAATCTGGACTTCTTTCTCTCCTTCGTTGTCAGAGTCTTGGTAGGCTTCAAATTAAAGTTGTAGTCCAAATGAAGGTACGTCAAGCCCTTTCTGTGAATGAGCAAGTTGAGCATATTGTGACCCTGGCGGCACACCTGTAGACCAGCCTCGACCCAGTCGATCGTCGTCGTCTGGAAGTACTTGGTGTTCTTCAAACTCCTCATCAAGTTGACCTTCTTCTGGTTCGCAGGGCGTGTCTCGTGCAACTCGTTGAGCACATGTGTCTTGAGCAATTTCTGGTACGACACTCTGGTCTTCACTGGCCACTCTCTCGATGGACGCTGTAAGTACCAGCTCTTGATGAGTGCCACATCCTGGGCTCTAACCATAGTCCCCGAGCGACGGTTGAATGGGTATGGAGCCCACCATAGTTCAAAAGCATCCGCAGTATTGTCTAACTCAAGCTGCTCCTCATGGAAGAATGGTATTACACCAGGAAGATCAAACGCTTCAACGTCCTCTCCTTCCTCATCAAAGAGCTCTGCCTCTGTATCTGTCTTGGTGTTCTGAAGAGTTCTTGGTGAGATCGGGTTCAGCATTGGGTCAAAGAAGAACGCTGGAAGATCGTCATCATCAGGCTTGATGTAACAGTTGATTGGGTCTGCGTACCACGAAATCTCCACGGATCTCGGTAGTGAATTGTATAGCTGTGGATACGCAACCTTGTACTCAGTTCTGATTGGGATTCTGATGATGATTCTATCGATAGAGTTGAACTCGTTGAAGTCTTCCTCTTGGATATCTGGGTAGAGAGGTTCAAACTTCGGACCACCTGGGATTGCGTTATTCAGTGCCTTTGCTGTGAAGAAGGACTTCTTGTCAAAGAGGTAGTAATAGTTCTTGTTTGTGATCTCCGACAGGATAGGCGTCGACAGCTTGTAGAGCCTACTCATGATCGATAGTGGCAGATTCCACTTTCTGTACGACTCGCCGTTGACAAATCCAACCTGTTCTAGTAGTGGCTTCATGTCGTAGAACCAGTCAATCACCTGTTCGTCATCCACTTCGTCAAGGTCCATTTGAATCGGGTCCAGAGGCTCAACGTCTTCCAGATTCTCAGACCAGTTCAATGGTGGCTCTTCATCATCAAACGGCGGGAACCTCATTCTCTTGAAGTGGCGTCTGTCTCTCTTCTCTCTTCTCATCATTAGCCACATCGTCGCCCACTGTGCTGTGTAAACAGGCTCGATGACTCTTGGAATCTCATTGACAAACGTGATGGCACCGGTGATGTGATAGAGCACTTTGACCTCTTTGGCTTCTTCCCATGGCTGTGGCATGTTCTCGAGCAGCTTCAGGGCAGCGTGAGGCATGTACTTGAGCGATCCAAGGTACGATCTCTTGTCAGCGGCGAACTTCCTCGATGACATATCGGCGTGGTCGTTGATGATCTTACGCAGGTGCTCTGGCGGCATATCCACCTTCTGCGAATGCACAAACCCGCCAACTTTCGAGCGAATCTCAGTATAGCGTCTCTTCTGCAGTTGAAGCCACTTGCGCTTCTTCATATCGAGCTCTGCTCTGTCGAACCGCGATGCCTTTCCTGATGCTAATGTAGATGCTGATGGCGATGGGCGTGGAGGTGGTGGTGGCGCGCTACCAAACGACAGAGGCGGTGGTCGTGGTGGTGCACTAAATCCATTACTAGCAGGTGGTGGTGGTGGTGGTGGCAATGATCCATTCCGATTGCCTATCCCTGGTGGTGGAGGCGGTGGAGGGGGATGCCATCCTGGTGGTGGTGGAGGCGGGAAGTTGCTCATCTCGCCCGTATTTCACACCCTGATTGACGGAAAAAGCCGTTGAAAACTGTGATGCAGAATCGAGCGGTACGAGTGCGCTCTTTTATTGGGAAATAGCGACCCTGTACCTGTTTTTTTTGTCGTATAATTGGCTACTTAAAACCAGTGTTGATGTTTTAGCTTTGTTTTTGTTTTCACGCCTATAAAATTTCAAGCCGATTGCAACTTTGAGCTCACGCTACAAAAGTTTCGCGACAGATGCCTTGGACTGTACGCTATTAAATGACACACAATAGATGATGCAAATGGCCCGATAAGTTCTTTCCTATCAAATGCTATCCATCCAATCAAGCATTGAGCCTGTTTCTGGCCTCACGTGCAATGGAGCGACCCTCTTCAATCTCCTGACTGGTTCCGTGGTTGAGATCCACAGCGTAATCGTAGGCGCTTTGATAGTTATGAGCCTCCATTTCGTATCTTGCCAACCATAGTCGAGCTCTGGAAGTCTCATCGCACTTCACACCAGCGGTGATCTCTTCCATATAGCACGCTTTCATATGCTCGTACACCTTGTTGCCCTCTTCCAGCTTCTCATAGAGTAGAGCCAGTTTGTAGTAGATAGCGACATCACCGAACTCACTGAGTTGCAGTGCCCTCTTGTAACACTTGACTGCATCCTTCATATTCTGCAGTTTTTCATAGCAGTCTCCCAATGCCTGCCATATTCTCTTGTCCAGTGGCTTAAGCGAGCAAGCCCTTTGGTAATAGAAAAGAGAATATACATGCATATCCAGAACTTCATATGCCTGTCCAAGGCCATACCAAGCCTTAAAGTCTTTCGAATTGGTATCCACTGCTCTTCTGTAACTTTCAATAGCAGCGTGTGAGTTCTTCAACTCCACAAACTCATGTCCCATCAGCGTCCATGCCGATAGACAATTACGATTCAATGTTAGTGCTCTCCGGTAATACATGATAGCCTTCTCGTGTTCAAACTTAAGCGAGTAGTAGTTTGCAATGACGCAGCAAGTCTCTGGTCTGAATTTGTCAATCGAAGTGGCCAACTGTGCGAGGTATGACAACTTGGATTTCTTTTCCATCACGTAAAGGATATTGGAGTATGTATCCAGATCATCAAGTCGTAGTGGATCTTGCGCAAGGATGTCATCGAATGTGTTCTCAGCATCCTGGTACTCCAATGCGTTATAAGAGATCAATGCCTTTTGAGTCTTAAGGAAGGCGAAGCTTGGGAATATTACCATCAACTGGCCCAGCTCCTCATAGAGCTCTTCGTACTGCTGGAAGAACTCCTGATTCACCACCACACGGGCAATACGTACCATTACATGAGCACTGAAATCCCCTTGGAAATGAAGCTCTAAATCGTCCAGAACGGCGTATGCTTCATCTAACTTGCTCAGTGCCGACAGCAGTTCACTCCAACAGCTCCAGTTGAAAGGATACATCTTTACACTTGTCATCAAAGACTCCAATGCCGCATCCACGGACTTCTGTTTCAACAAGATGAGCCCATGGAGATAGAATAAGAAAGGATCCTTCATGTTCTCCTCGACTATCAGCACTTCCAAGTCTCGCAGCACTTCTACCATATATGGATTCGGCGTGCTCCCGTCGTGCTGCCCAAGCACGCCTTGGCTCTCCTCTTCTCTCTTTTTCTCACCACTGATGAACTTGGAGTACAGCCTAAGGAAATGTGCCATTGATGAGTGACTGCGCTTAAGCACGTTGGAACACCGGTCGAACTCCTTGCAATCGAAATAGCACCTGGCCAGCGACATTCGGTCCTTCTCCTTCCGTGACAATTGCCTCATCTGCATGAGATATGTGTCTTCTTGTGTCCCCAACGCATCATCCTGTACACTTTCATCATCTTCGTCTTCCACCTCCGTGTTTGCATCATCTTCTTCTAACCCTGTGACCGCCTCTGCGGCCCATTTTGCACCGTTGTAGAGAGACAACTGCGTCAGCAGCTCTGTCGATCTGCGCAGCCGTGTCTTCAGTTCTCTGACGTCGCCTTCAGATGCCATATTCAGTGGCGTGTGTGTTTTCTTTCCACTCTGCAGATTCAGTATTTACTCTGTTGATGAAGATGTGATGTTTGTTTACCCTTTTGAAGGGTTGGCGCGAAATATATATATATATATATCTACATGAGAAGGGGAAGGGAAACATTCAACTTTTTAATACCGCGTTAAGGTTGAGAGATCAGTGCTAATTCCCATTTTTGCAAGCGCAAAAACAACAAAAAGAGTATGTCAGAACAGGAAACAGCACCCTCAGTACGGGAGCTTAAATGGAAAGTCGACTACATGAGTCTTTTAGCAGACGAGAAGGCACTGTTGGAAGACTCTTATGAAGACGCAGTCAAAGCCACAGACCTACTGATTGAGTTCTATTCATTGGACCCAGAGGACCCACAGACGTTGGAAAGTTACCGCAGGTTGGTAAAGAAGATGAAGACACGGCAGCAACCGTTGGCGGAGCGTGGTGCACTGCTTTTCCAGAAAGAGAAGGCCATCCATGAGGCCTTTAAGCAATACGAATCCGAATTGAAACGACTCAATAACACTTCTTATACACAGATGAATAAGACTGCGGAGATGGAATTTGATGAGAACGTACGTGCGCATGAGATCAAGTCGCTAGAGAACGACCTCGGCTCGCTGAAGCCGATTGAACTCGACGAAGGAGAGAAGTTGGATCTGACGCTATCCAAAGATCAACTGTTGTCTATTTTAGAAGTGGAGAAACGCAAGCGTATCCTGCTCAAGTATCAGAATGACCTCATTCTCAAGCCTGAGATGAAGGCGTCGAAGGACCAATACGAGCGCTTCGCCGCCAGAGATAAGGAACTCAAGGAGTTCCTGTACGATCGCATGGAGGAGATGAGTAAGAAAGTGCAAACGGTGAAGAAGCAGGAGAATTTGGGCCTTTAATAACTACAGAAACGCGAGAGCAAGTATATATATGTAAGTGTTGTTGTTGATATAAGTATAGAGGTCGTACAAGTAGATCGTGAAAGTTTTTGCCCGTCACAGATTTAGGCGGAAGTGATGGTGTCTTGAGCAGCGGCCTGGGCCTTGTTCTTGTTGAGGGACTTGGCGTTCTCACCGTTAATGATGTAGTCCATCACTTGCGATGCGCTGTCTCCCTGTGCCAGTCTATAATTCGTGATTCTGCTGAGCTGGTAGCCGGCAGTGAGGGCCAAGAAGAGGTTCACAGAAGCCAACAAGTAGTTCTTTGGGATGATGACGAAAGACCATCTTGTCCAGATCGTTCCGGTGGCCAAGAGCGACAAGTTCTGTGTACCGGAGACTTTTTCAACGGGTCTCATAGTGTCACTGATGCCCGCGACAACAAGGGCCCACTTGAGCACTGGAGCCTGTATTGTATTAGTATTCTGGTGGGAATAAATGTTGGAGATTCGTACTGATTGCCCCACGTTATTTTTTCAAGAGGTGTAGACAACTGAGATGGAGGGGAATGCCAGGGGAGAAGGCCAATTACTAAGAGAGATAAGAGTCTCTTGCTCGTGCCCCCCTTCAATTTGATTGCCTCCTTAAGGCTCATCCCATCAGGCTCATCCACCTGACAGACCCAATTGTTTCCTGAAGTTACAACAGATCTCCAATTCAACATCAAAAGAGGGAAAAACTCACCCAGAAGTGGACGGTCTTCGGACCGGTCTCGGAGTTGAGGAATCTTCTAAAGCCAGAGGCAGCAGCACCGGACATTGTTGTGTGTGGTTTGTGGTTTGGTTTAAGTAGTTTTGATTTGGTGTGTGTTTGCTAAAAAAAAAGACAAAGAGGAAATCTCAGCCGAATTGTTATAAAACTTGAGATGCAACCCCCATCGATTCGGCACAGGAACTCCACGAAATCCGCATTTTTCCTCAACTGCCGGGGGAAGAGGAGGGGGGGGGGTGGGCCCCAAACAAAAAAAAAAAAAAAAAAAAAAAAAAAAA
>JAKUBZ010000014.1:0-199684 GCA_030567055.1 Petasospora taoyuanica
GGCAGCGCGAGTGCGAAATCTTGGGATTTTCAGAATCCGAGGGTGGGCACTAAACACCAGTGGGCGGCACTACTGGGTGGGCCTTGATGTTGGAGAATACCTTGGAAAAAAGGCTCCGGGTAGGAATCCAGAGCCACGTGTGACGAGTGTCTATTTCTTGATGCTCTATTCTATGCCGTATGGCGGGATGCTTCTGGGAATATATACTTCCAGTTTCTATGCCCACTGGTCATACACATACACACATATATAACAGCGCACGCACGCCATGGGGTCAGACGCCCGACGCCCCAAGCAGATCCACGGAGATCCCTACTGTATGCCCACAGTCGTTTATCTCTGGGGTCAATTAATAGACCAACCGAAGTTTACGGTGAGTACAGTGTAGTGTAGACGCACAGACTTATAAATGAGCTGAGGTGTAGTGTTGCTTTGCCCCCGGTCGGATCTGTTGGTGTGAGGATATTGGAACCCTAATGGTACCCAAGTGTGAAGCCCTAGCTAGTGATTAATGACTACCTGAATTCTGACCATTGGGCCTTGAGACAATTCACACTGATTCAACGGAGTCTCCACTGACTGCAGTGGAAAACAAAAGTCAGGGCTCTAAGGATGGGAAGATCCATGCATGAAGGATCGTTGACTCTGAGGTACCAACAGGTTCCAGAGATGGACTTTACGACATGAATCTGTTCCCTCATATGACGCCATAAATAGTGCACATTTGGAGAGAGAAACTTTTATACAGTGTATACGCAGCGGGCTAAACACCGGTTCCTGGTGGAAATTACTCTAGAAATGCAACTGGCAAGGCATGGGGTCATGAGCTCTTTGTTCTAAAGATAGATTTGGTGGATCACAATCTAGGCCTATAGGTTGACCTCTTAGGGTCCACAAGAGGATTGTATATACCTGGTACCACACTGGTGGCTACGGTAGATATATATCTCCACACGATCAAGTTTCAGATATATCTTGACGCCCGATCGATCCGCACCATGACATCAGTCATTTCCCACAATCCTTCGACCGAGTCCAACCGATATTATCTATTCTCTGTTGGCGTATATACATCTTTTTTTAATACTCATGCATGGAAACAGGGATACTATTTGGGGATCAGCGGTTCCCTCTTCGAGTCTCTCCATTCTCCAAGTAACAGCTAAAAGCTATTAATAACACATCCGATCCACAGGGTCCATACATATAGATCGATCACTGTTCAGGGGGACCTACATAATAGTGCGGCATGGGCTCATGGCTGCTTGAGAGGGGAGAGACCCAATTCGAGTCCGACTCCGAGTCATCACCCTCGTGTTATATTTGGCACAGACGCAACCGAACCTGAGAAACATGGACGTGCTAATGATTTATAGGTGTACATGAAGTGGTATTATTGGGTGTAGTATAATAGCAGTTCCTTATGGCTCTACGTAGCTGCGTAGCCACGACCTGCAAGATCTGTGTGCCAAGTCCCACCTGGTCACATGACCGAACGCACAATGCTAACATAATCACCGCGAACCTGTTGTAGAGGACCACCACCGCCCGTCACCATAATTTTTCACTTTAAGGTGTGCGTGCGAGTGTGCGTTGAGACTCTACAGATTGATTTGATAAGTTGGCTGGCACTTTAGCTGTTTTAGTTTTTGGTCGCTAGAATCCGTTTGTTTGTGGTACGGAAGGGATAACTCACTGGGATGTCTACTAAGCAGGCGTCTGCCACCGTCGTGCGCACCACCGCTTCCCTTAACTTCTTCTCAAATTCGACGAAATCATCCACTACAGATTCGTTTGTTAATGCTTTGGACGTGAAGAGGTTCAAGAGGCCTTCCGGGCGTGGAAGACCTGATATAGTTATCAGATCGTCTGTGCGACCAGTGCATCCTTACATGAACTACACAGAGGCATATAAACTGTCGCTTTTGTGCAGGGCGCCAAAGCCTATCCAGAGTGCGTTTCACGAGGAGAAACTGTCCAATAGACAAAGCAGAAGTTGTAACGAGTATCATTTTCAAAGTGCTAGAGAAGTCCTTGCATTTACACGGATTATGAGAGACGAGTATTACACATTGCAACAGGTGAGCGTGACGCCTGCGAACCTTATGGTGGAGTCCATTGATGATGCGGTTAAACATCAACTTGAATTGCATTTGTCCACTGGCTTGACTATCGAAAATTTTGATAAATTGATGGCTACTCACACTTTCAATGCCCAGGGAACACAAATAACACTCGATCAGAAGTTCACATATGTCTTATCACATTACCTCACCAAGGAGTCCGTGCCGTTGATGTTCCAGTTCGTGGAGCAGTACATCATTCAATGCGACAATGCTGAACTCTCGCTGAACGCTTACAACGCCACAGTCGGATGCTCTGTCAAACTGGGGTCTTCTAAGAGGTCAGTGGTGCTTCCTCAGCTGCAACGGATCCATGAGCTGTTGGTTGAGTTGTATCCGTCATTAGCACCATCACCGGAGCTCTTGGCCATTTCACTGTCGTATAACCTGTTCTACAAGAGAGCACAGGAATCTTATGAGATCCTGAAAGAAATGGAAATGGGATCATTGTGCCCCAGTGATGAGGCGTTTATCAGGTACTTGAAACTCGTGCTGAGACAAGCACCTAGTGCCAGAGATAATGCTTCTATTCTGATGATGCTACAGAGTATGGACGATATAATTTACACAACATTGACACCGGAATCTACTGCTCTTTTACTGAGTGCTTCCAGAACGTTTCATGAGATCTCCAGCGTGCTGGACTTGTTGGAGAAGAAGTTTAATAGGGCAGAGATGCAAGGGATTGTGCCACTTCTTGAGGAGCAAATTTGCAGTGCCCTTCAGTGGGTCAGTAAGGACACAAAGATGACCACTGGTGTGAATCCGGACTCTCTTCTTCCACAGATGCTGGGTGTGCTCAACAGAATGAAAGAATACTCGCTGTGGTCCTCGGGGACCGTGCAATTTGCGATGGAACAGGCTGTGTCTCATGGTAGCTTCATCCTGGCGAGACATCTACTTTCTGAAGCCACTATGACATTAGAGCTCAAAGAAAGGCTCCAGCAGCTTGCCGCCGATAAAAAGATCCAGTCAAGAGTCACAGACTCGAGACCTGGCAGTGATCCGTTATCCCAAAAGGAGTTCCTGAGCGCATTGGAGTCCTTCTAATAGCACAATAAGATGCGCATGCATGTATTTATCCAGCTTATATTACAAACTAGTAGTTAGTCGGCTTTCTCGGCGATCTCTTGCTCTTGCTCTTCGTCCCGATGGTGAAGTCCGGGTTGGAGGCAATCAGCAAGTCCGTTGTGGAGTTCTGTGGTCTTTGACCGCTTCTCTGAAGATAAGTAGCGTACTCCTCTGGGTTCTTCTCGAAATAGCGAGGATTGATACCACGCTGCGAGACTGATGTGAAGTTGGACGAGCCGATGGACTCATTGGTGAACGATGGTGCAGGTGTGGAACGACGGTCGTTGGGGTTAGAGAATGGGTACTCTTCATCTTGTACTGGGATGTTTGAAGCGCTGAGCATTTGGTTCTCTGGGATGTGTGTTCTCTGTAAGAGTGAAGGTTGGCGGCGGAATTGTGTTTCTACCGGAGTGTTGATCCTCGATGGGATATGGGATGAGTAAGTTGAGGATCCATCGTCTGAAGTGGCTATCGTCAACCCAGGCCTCGTATGCTGGGCTGGTGCTGTGTAAAGACCCGCTTCCTCCTCCACTGGATCTTCTGATGTATCCTCTCCGTCTTCCAGCGTATGCTCAAACGTTGTTTCCTCTTCATCCGACAACTCGCCGATGTTTCGCTGTAGTCTCCCCTGTGATGCGCCCTCCAACGGTTGGTCCTCGTCATTCTCGGCAAAGCTCTCTGTTGAATATGCTGGCTGGAGGGCGTCCAATTTCTGTGCAATCCTCGTTCTGTATGTTGGTGCTCTCTCTAGCTCAGAGTCCGCAACCACAGGATCCAATGCACCTTCTTCTGCTTCTACATGGATTGGAGGGGCTGATGGATTATCGTTGGCCACAAACCCCCACTGTTCATCCATCGATTGCTGGTACGTCAGCACCTCTGATGCATTCGAGGTAGATCTCGGTGTCGATGGCATGGGACGTGGACCTGTGAGTTTTGAAGAGCGAGGGAGAATACCACTTTCCTGTGGATACGGCGTCGTTTGTGTCATCGTGTCTGGAATATCACTCAGCATCGCCATTGGGATCTCTGACGGGTATGGCGCAGCATGTGTTGGGGAAGTGAGCATCACATCTTCTTGTGGTAATGGCTCCGTCATTGGTCTTTGGTATTCTGGCACAACCTCATTAGCTGTGATTGGAAGTGGAGGCGCACTCGCTGGTGGATTGTACTCGTACCCTCTATAGGCCGACACAGGTGCTGCCAGGACATCTGCTGATCTATAGCTCTTTGCGGATGGGTTGTTCGAGTCCCTGACAGAGTCATATGCCGTTGTATGGTTCATGTTCCCAATGTCGTCGTATCGCATAGAATCGTCAAAGTTATAGTTGTTATCGTCGTCGTGCACAAATGGCATTCTCTCATCGCTGTTTTGGTCTTCTTTAGTGCTATCTTTGTAGTCTGAGCCAGCGTCCACAGTCCCATAGGCGTAGCTCAGCGGTGCCAGCTGGTAATCATTGCCGTTCTGCTGTGCCTGTGTCTTCTTCATCGCCTTTCTGGACGACACCGTTCTTCTCATGATACAGAGGATAATGGCAGAAATGGCAATGAGTACCGTGGATGCCAAGATGATCCACCCACCCCAGTCCAAGTGCGGCACAAACAACAGGATGTCAACCAGGAAGGACAACAGGGTGAGTAAAAAGGCAGGCATACACCACAGTAACAAGAAGAAGAGCAAGCGCAGAGAGAAAGAAGGTCCATGCCAGTGCAACAAGATACCACCAAGGAACAGCACGACAGTGAACCCCGCAGCAATCGGGTGCACAATCAGCAGCTTAGAGACAGAGTGTCTCGCATTAGAAGGCAACGAAAACCCGTTTAGATCCTGAATATCATCAACACTGTACCCAATTCTCGGGGCACTGCAGTCCCCATCTTTAGAACAGAGCCCAAAAACACCAAATTTGACACCGTCGTACGTGCAAAGCGAAATGGTCTTTGTTATCGGCACCGAGACGATGGCAATGATCTGAAATGCTAGTGCAATACCCAAAATCACCGTCAGCGTTGTTGCGGGACGGATTCTGGGTGCCATGTTGCTTATCTCGGAATGGGGTATTAATAGAAGATCTGATATGTGGAGAGGTAACGAAATGCCTGCGAAGAGTGTTTTTTTCGTGGAGGGAGGGGGAGGAAGGTGTAACAGGTATGTATGAAACAGATCAAAGTACAAATAGCTGTACCGCTAGTGTACCGCAATCCCGCGTTAGACACTTCTTTGCACGCCTGAAGCTTCCTCCGCTAAAAGGGTCCTCTCGAAAAGCCCGCTTGGACTCTCATTTTTTTATGATCAGCGCTGTCGCGAACAGGAATTAAAAACATGTGGCTAGTGCAGTGGCGGTGCACTTGCCCAATTCAGTGCCGAGATGTGTGGGTGGTGGCTAGTGCCGTGAATTTTTCATGAGAAGCTCATCTCTTGCATCTGTGTTTAGTTTTGCTGATAGTTGTTTGGGTTGAAGGAGTGAGGAGATGAGCAACAACAACCAGAAGCTGCATGTGAAGTTTGGCGAGGAGGGGTCTACTCTCAGTACCCTGGATAGGGCAGAGCAGCCTGTGGACGCAGCCGAGGAGGTACATCAGCACAAGAAGAAGAGAAAGAGAAAAGGCAAGTCGGGACGGAATGATAAGGCGGAGCTAGCGGTCCGACCAGCAATCCCGCAAGTTGTTTCTGAACCGGCAACAGATGGACTAGTGGAAAATCTCAAGAAAGCCAAGCACATAGAACCTATGAAGAAGCAGCGTCTTAGCACAAAGAAGATCGACAAGCCAGAGACCAAGACCAAGACAGTGACGTTCTTCAGCGATGACGAAGAGGAGAGAGACACGAGGGCCAATGGACTCCTGACTCCTGAACACCTCAAGGCACATGCTAGCGAGCTTCTATCAGTGAGAGAGACCCTGCCAGTTTACAAGGCCAAAGACCAACTAGTTGAGCATTTATCCCAAAACAGAGTCACCGTACTCATTGGTGAGACCGGTTCTGGTAAGTCTACACAGATCCCACAGTTCCTGATGCCGTTGAACAAGAAGGGAATAGCAGTGACACAGCCACGTCGTGTGGCTGCTATCAACCTGGCGTCGAGAGTCTCCGAGGAGTACGGCACTGCACTGGGCGACAGAGTCGGTTACTCTGTGAGATTCGACAACAAGGCACACCACTATACGAAGTTGAAGTACCTCACGGATGGTATGCTGCTGAGAGAGCTGATGATGGACAAGGATCTGTCCAACTATACCACGGTGGTCATCGACGAGGCGCACGAGCGAACTGTGCTGACAGATCTGCTTATGGGCTTCCTCAAGGAGCTCATGGTTAAGAGGGACGACCTTAAGGTGATTATCATGTCTGCAACGTTGGATGCTGAGAGATTCTCAAAGTTCTTTGGCGATGCTGAGATCCTGTTTGTGGAGGGCCGGATGTATAAAGTCGACAGACTTTATATGGACAAACCGTCCGACGACGTGGTGGACTCCACGATCAAGGCGATTGTACAGGTGAACAACGGAGAACTTGAAGGTGACTTGCTCGTATTCCTACCAGGTCAGGAGGAAATCGACAAATGCGTGAATCTTCTGGAGAGAATCGCTCCCGAATTGCCTAAAGAAGCACCACTGATTGTTCCACTCCCACTCTACGCATCGCTTCCACCAGCAGAACAGGCCAAGGTGTTCTTCCCACTCAAGGCCAGACGCAGAAAAGTCATTTTGTCGACGAACATCGCCGAGACGTCCATCACGGTGCCCGGCGTGAGATACGTCATCGACTCTGGGCTCAGAAAGGTCAAAGTGTGGAGGCACCAACTGGGGCTCTCGACGCTCCTTACGGCGCCGGTATCAAAGGCGTCGGCCACACAGAGAGCCGGTAGAGCCGGTAGAGAGCGAGAGGGGAAGGCCTTCAGACTCTATACAGAGGAAGATTTTTCAAAGCTGCCGACGCAGACGGAGCCGGAGATTGCCAGATCGAATGTGACGTCGCCTGTGCTGATGCTTAAGAGGGCAGGTGTGGATGATATCTTGAACTGGCCGTGGCTCGAGAATCCCGGCGAGGACGCACTCGTGTCTGCCCTGACCCAACTCTACCACTTGAAGGCACTGGACGACCAGGGACACATCACACCGCTGGGCGAACAGATGGCTGTGCTGCCATTGGAGCCACAGCTGTCTGCTATCTTACTGACAGCGCACAAATCCGAGTGTCTCTCTGCTGCAGTTGACATCGTCTCCTGTCTGTCAGTGGACAATCTCGTGCTGAATCCACAGGCCGAATTCAGGGATGAAGTTAATGAAAAGAGACGCAATTTGTGCGTCCTTGGGTCCAAGTACGGTGACCTGCTAATGGTAAAAGAGCTACTGGACTTCTACACGCAGTTCGAAAACTCACAGGAGCGCAAGCAATGGTGCAAAGAGCTCGCTATATCCTACAGAGGCTTCAAGAACGTAATGAGAGTCAGAGCACAGATCAGACAGTACATGGTCTCACTCACCAAGGACAAAAACCTGTTCGACGAGGAGGAGGCTAAGGCACAGCCATTGGACATTCCAGGGGTGCTTAAGGCGTTCCTCAGTGGACAGGTCTCTAACACGGCCATAGGTATGCCTGACAGATCATACAGAACGACCACGTCAGGCCAGCTGATTTCCATCCATCCGTCTTCGCTGGTGTTTGGTAAGAAGGCTGACGCCATTATGTACAACGACTACGTGTACACCACCAAGGGTTACGCCCGTAACGTCAGTATCATTGAGCTCTCGTGGTTGCAGGAGGTCGGTGGACATGTTCTGGCTCCAAAGGAGCACATCAACTAAATGTCTGCATATAACAGTATAGATGTCATATATTGAGATATACTACAATACGTAATCAATAACAATCCATTCCCAAGACAGCACCTCAGTGTCTCGGCCTAAACAATATAACAATAACAAAGATGATAAATATAATGCAAATTTCATAGAGTACTAATAGAGTTCTTTCTTGTTCCCATGTCTAATGGGTCGGCGTTCACATCTGTCTCAGAGACATGCACAGGGCCACCGTCGATACGGTTGTCAATAAGGTCGTCACCAGGGTGGAATCGCATCTCATCCATCTCAATGCTCTCATGTGGACCACAGCCATCACTGTTAGAACGTGCAGACACAATGGGCTCTAAGCTGGTATGGCTGAAGTGGACATCCCTGAAGGAGTAATCGTTCCGCAGCGAGCGATTGTAGTCACCAGTGTTCTCAGTGTCAACATCAGCGCTGTTCAATGGGTTTGGTGGCCCACTCACGTTACTCATCATACTAGTGGAAGGCCTGTGTGGCTTAGCAGACGATGCGCGTCTATTCAAGAACGAAGGTCTCTTGATGTGTTCTCTGACAACCTTTGGCGCAGCGTTCTTGAAGAATTCAATCACCGGGTCGTCGACACTTCCGATAGTCTCTGCACGATTCAAGTGTTGACCAGCATGTATGTCCTGATACTCGTCTCTCTTCTCCATCTTCGCAGATGGCAGCATAATAGCACGATCCAAAGAATATGGCAGGCCTCTATGACGGCCTCTTATCATCATGGCGATGATAACAAGCTTAGAGACAGTACCAAATTGACCAGAGAACGAAGGGTCAGTATTAGGATAACCTAAGGACATACCAACGGTACCATAAGCAGAAACAACTTCGAACATCACTTGAAAGACGCCAAATGATGGCTGGTTAGCGTCCTGGATACGAGAGCCTTCAGCAATACAGATGATAAACAACCCGAGGAACACAAACCACAAGTCAAATGACAACTGTTTTCTCAAGTGCGCACCGATGAAAGATGTGGCCTTTCCATTTTCCTCCACTTCGTTGTTGTGACCAGCGTAGACACCAAGGGATTGTTCTTCGTACACATTGGTTCTTCTGATGGAAATGGCCAATGGCATGACGGAGATATACATCATCACCATGTAACTCACTTGAACAGCAGGGTGCAACTGGGACAAATCAACACAGGCAAAACCGGCAGTTCTGGTACTCACAGCTTGGAAAAAACCATCAAGGATCTTGTCGCCAGCACTTAGATCTTCCACAACTTTAGCGTTCAAGTCCAAAATGATAAACAGGATCAAATCAACGGCGTTCATGACCAGCAGGATGAAGAACAGCCACCATGTTGGAGCTGACGGGAACAATAAAGTGAAACAACGACGAGGATGGTCCAAAAGGAAGCCAAGTGACTCATTAAACAACGAGAGTTCCTTTGAGATTTTGAACAAGCCCCAGATGATGAATCTCAACAGGATGGGGAAACCAGTGTTGCCAATGACAATCAAGAAACTCATAACGAGGAGCGCGTATGGGGAGTCTCTGAAAGAGATCATACTGTTTGGCGTCAAAGTATAGCCCAAATCGTTGAAAGCAGATTGTGCAGTGAAGAAACCCCACCAAGTTAGAGAAACACCACTGTCACTAACCACTGACTGGTACTTCTTCACCTCGAGGATCCATGGAACAAGGAACACAAATCCAAGGATATGGAAACCAACGTAGTAAACGATCAAGACCTTAGCAAGCAGCTTGATAGCTCTATACTCAACACCACCAAGTTCTTCTTTCTGTTGTTCAGACAAATTCACAAAAGTGGAGTTTCTACCCACAGTTGGGTTCCACGAGAGGTATGCCGCAGACATTTGTCTTTTCAAACTGTTCTCTTCACCACCTTCCTCATCATCAGACTCGGTATCATCGTACTCGGAGTCATCATCGACAGCGCTTGAGGAAAATCTTCTCCTCAAGGCCTTAGGTGCCTTTTTGACGAACCTGTCCAATGTCGGTGACTTGATGAGCTTGGTTGCCCTTTTAGTTGGAACGTCCAAGGTGTTAGATCTCTTAGCAAACTTGATGCCACCACTCTGGTCGGAGGATGGGAGTTGCAAATGCGACTGTGCCCTTTCCAGCTCGTTGTCGTCGCCAGAGATGTTTGCTTCATCTTCGACTTCCTCGATATCATCTTCATTTCTGTCCACAGTACTTGACCTTAACAGCGAGCGTCTCAAACCGGATCTCTTCCTGTTATGGATCGATCTCTTCGGTTTGGCAAGCTCAAACTGTAACGATGAGTTTCGTCTGGACTCCGATGCTCTCTCAGCTGGACCATGGACCACAAGGGCTGGACCTTGGTTTTCACCAGAGTCATAGTGTTGTGTAGCCTGTTTATCACGCATCATCGCCAGGGATCTGTAGACATCCTTTGGGTCAAAGTCTTCCCTTTCTGCACTGCCTGGTTTAGGCAAGACACTGAACTTGATATTTCGGTTTGAAGAGTCCGCTCCGGATGATACTGTAGGCTCATCTTCATCATTGATGAACTTGATAGTTCTGTTTTGTGGAGGCAAAGAAGGTCCTTCCCCTTCTGAAGATGGTTCTGAGAGGTGTTGCACATCATTAGCAGTACGATACAACTCAGACTGCGACTGGGTGTAGTCGGTTGGTGGTAGCTGTTCTGCGAGTGATACCTCTGATGATGATTGACTGGAACCATCTGATGTTTTGGAACCAGGGGAGTCTTCGGAAGGGTGTGTGGCAGTCGCCATAGGTTTACCGCCTTGTCGATGTATGTGTGCAGGTATGTTTCCATTTTGGTCTCTCTTGGAGCGGTGTGACTCCATCGTTCTTTGTCGGTCCATCGACTGAGTTCTTGCCGCCAGTGTAGCTGTTCTTCTCATCTTAAAGTTAAGTTTCGACTTTTCTCTGACGTCATCAAAGTGGCGCTCAAACCAGTAAAGACGTAAGAACGACAATGAACCATGGATGAAGATGGGCGTACATAGCGTCGTCAGAACGTAGATAGCGATCTGCTGATACAATGCCAAATCGTTGACATTACTTGTGTTCAGACCAGCCTGTGTAGCAGCACACGATGCAAAGAACAGAGCGTCGATATAGGCAACGTTTCTCATGGGGAATAGAATGACAGAGCCCAGGAGGGACATGAAGATGATGTAGCCATAGTGCACAGCAATGAAATTGGGGAAGATCTTTTTAAGATGCGGACCAAGTAAATGCTCAAGAGAGCCGAGGAAGTCACGGATCTTCCACCCGATGGATTTCTTGAACTGTTGGGCAGACATCGATCGCGTTCTGTAGATCGGGCGTCTACCCTCTGGCTCCTCAAGCTCAGCTTCTTCTTCTTCTTGGTTGAGGCGTCGTAGCTTGTCAAAGAGTCTCATGTTGTGATTGGTTTCGAAATGCAATGATAAAGGCGGGCCCCCTTTTTTAGAAGATGAATGGGTGGCTGTGGCCTGAGAAGTTGAAGCAATGGGCAACAGAGAAGACTTTCAAGCGATGCTGTATACCCGAGCGAAGCGCCAAATAAACAAGTTCACAGCTTGACAGGAAAGCGATGAGGTTGGGAATGGACGACTAACAGCCAACAAACAGCGCGCTGAAGGGCGGGCCGTTGCAGCGGTGCTCGTGGAAAGAACAGAGATCGACTCTCTCGACAGTCTTCACCAGACAGAGCGGTGCAAAACAACGGTGTTCTTACCTAAAAAAGCACTGGCGTTTCTTGCTTATACCTACAAATTTAAGTGCGCTGGTGTGTGAAATTACAGCCGGCTGCGGTCTCTCAGAGCTGCTCCACAGCCTACAAGCAGCGGAAAGGAGGGCTCAGAGCAAAATCCGCGAACACGTTTTAGGATCTGTGATGTAAGAATTTATGATCCAAACGAGAGGACCGCGGCCATAGCCTGAGTTTACACAGCGAACCTGCCCTAAGTTTAACCCGTAGGCTAAAGTGACAGTTTGCATGTAATGTGTATGCAGCAGCGTTATTTGGCCATACATTTCTCGCGAGCCGTGTGCCCTTTCTTGGCGGGATTGAAACTTTTTCAAGGTTAGAGAATCCAGACGCATTTCTCCGGCTTTGGTGCGTAACTGCAAGCTACAACTCCCATGGCACAAAAAAAAATCCCCTTCGCCACAGGAATTACCGGATTAGGGGCATTGGCGCGATTTGTCTCTGCAGCATGGTTGACTTCATAGAGCTTTTTCCATGACGTGTAGGGCCCATTTCCGCTGTTATAATACTGGTTTTGGCTTTATTCGGTTCAAAATTCTGGTAGAAAGGTAGCTGATGCTATACTGAATAGGCAAATATCCAAACCAAGCGTAGTAAAGCACTTCTTTATCATCAAGGCCCTCTTCCCCCCTCCCAGCATGCCATGATTTGTCGCCCAAATGCTTTTAGGAGCTCATCGGACCCGTGCGCCAATTGGCGCAAATATGCGCAGAATATTGCCAATTGACTCAGAGGAAATTGCTTTCCCGCAGCCTCACGTTAAAATTTTTTTGGTACAAATTCGGAGCTCTTCGCATCGCTTTGTTGCACCTTCTCTGTTTCCCTTCTCTTTTCCTCTTCTCTCTCTTCTTCTCTCTCTCTTTCTCAGAAAGCCCTCTTCGAGTGTCTTAGTGGATCTTTGTGCCATCCGGGAACCGCTCAAGACCCTGCCGCCCCAATAAGCATCCTCCAGCTACCGCCCCAGTCTCCAAAACTATTCCACTGTTTGACGTTTGTCCAGCATCAGTTTAGCTTACTTTTGAGAAAACTTTTCATTTGATCCACCCAGTCTCCAGCTTTTCGGATCTACGAGTTATCTCACTGTTCTATACTGTCCATCTGTACATTTCACAACAGGCTTCCTTTTTTTGAATCGCTTATTGGTAAGTCAATGGTCTTTTTAGTTCTAGGGATGGGAGGGACATGGAACAAACACTATGGCGCTAATCGAAGAGTGTGCGAGTATGAGAAAGAGAGAAAGAAACAAAGAGAACAATAAGAGCCGACCAACTGCCAGAAGGGTTTGTGGAGACACCAAACTTGCCGCCTCGCCTCATTGTCTCTAACAAGGGATTACAACGGGACATGGCCAAGTAAGGCAATCACACAGCCATCTTCGGAAAGTTGGGAGGCTTTTGTCTCTAGCTACGAATTCAACGGCTTCTCATCACACACACACTCTTCTAAGCACCAATTGTGTGTCCATGTAGCTCCACCCCCCTAGACAGACCCTTTTATGTTCCAAATACTAACCACCCAAAGCTCCGAGCAACGTTCTTGTTCATATTCCCCAGAACACAATGGCTACTATCACACCATCTGCTCCTATCTCTCCACCAATGGAATCTACGGGTAACCGTTTGATGGCCTTGGAGATGAAGGATGGTACGGTCTTGGAAGGTTACTCCTTTGGTGCCGAAATCCCAACTGCGGGTGAGTTGGTTTTCCAGACCGGTATGGTTGGTTACCCAGAGGCCATCACCGACCCATCGTACGAGGGTCAGATCTTGGTCATCACATACCCATTGGTTGGTAACTATGGTGTCCCAGACCGCGAGCTCAAGGATGACGACGTCCCAGAGCTGCCAAAGTACTTCGAGTCCAACAGAATTCACATTGCCGGTTTGGTTGTTGCTCACTACACTGAGGAGTTCTCCCACTTCCTGGCCAAATCTTCGTTGGGTCAGTGGTTGAAGGAACAAAATGTCCCGGCAATCTACGGTGTCGACACCAGAGCTCTCACCAAGCACTTGAGAGAGTCTGGTTCCATGCTCGGTCGTATTGGTGTCCAGTCTGACAAGTGCTCCGTGGAGGAGGCTTGCTCCGAGGACTGGTCCTCTCACTTTGACATTGCTGAGTGGGACGACCCTAACGTGAAGAACTTGGTTGCTAAGGTCTCCGTTAAGCAGCCAGTTCTTTACACTCCTTCTTCCGAGACCGCTATCAAGGGTCCAGACGGTAAGACCTTGCGAATCGTCGCTGTCGATGTTGGTATGAAGTACAACCAGATCCGTTGTTTTGTCAGACGTGGTGTTGAGCTGAAGGTTGTCCCATGGGACCACGACTTGACCTCCGAGGAGTATGACGGTCTTTTCATCTCTAACGGTCCAGGTGACCCATCCGTCATGGACAACGTTGTCTCACAGCTGACCAAGATTGTCGAGTCCAAGAAGACCCCAATATTTGGTATCTGTCTTGGCCACCAGTTGTTGGCTAGAGCCACTGGCGCTTCTACCATCAAATTGAAATTCGGTAACAGAGGTCACAACATCCCATGTACCTCTACCATCTCTGGCCGTTGTTACATCACTTCTCAGAACCATGGTTTCGCTGTTGACACTACTACTTTATCAAACGGCTGGAAGGAGTTGTTTGTCAACTCTAATGACGGTTCCAACGAGGGTATCTACCACTCTGAGTTGCCATACTTCTCCGTTCAGTTCCACCCGGAGTCCACTCCAGGTCCAAGAGACACTGAATTCTTGTTTGACGTGTTCATCAAAGCCGTTCTTGAGCACAAGACCACTAAGACTTTGAAGGCTGTTGAGTTCCCAGGTGGCAAGATCGAGGACAACTTGGCTGCTCACCCAAGAGTTCACCCAAAGAAGGTCTTGGTCTTGGGTTCTGGTGGTCTCTCCATTGGCCAGGCTGGTGAGTTCGACTACTCTGGTTCCCAGGCTATCAAGGCTTTGAAGGAGGAGGGCATCTACACAATCTTGATCAACCCAAACATCGCTACCATTCAGACTTCTCAGGGTTTGGCCGACAAGGTCTACTTCTTGCCAGTGACACCTGAGTTTGTCAGAAAGGTTATCAAGCACGAGAAGCCAGATGCCATCTACTGCACGTTCGGTGGTCAGACCGCTTTGTCTGTTGGTATTGCAATGAAGGACGAGTTCGAGGGCCTTGGTGTCAAGGTCTTGGGTACCCAGATCGAAACCGTCATCACCACCGAGGACCGTGACTTGTTCGCTAAGGCCATGGAGGAGATTGGTGAGAAATGTGCCAAGTCTGCCTCTGCTTCTTCCGTCGAGGAGGCCCTGGAGGCTGTCAAGGACATTGGTTTCCCAGTCATTGTCCGTGCTGCTTACGCTCTTGGTGGTCTTGGTTCTGGTTTTGCTGACAACGAGCAAGAGTTGGTTGAGCTCTGTAACAAGGCCTTCGCTGCCTCTCCTCAGGTTCTTGTTGAGAGATCCATGAAGGGCTGGAAGGAGATTGAGTACGAAGTCGTTCGTGACGCCTTTGACAACTGTATTACTGTGTGTAACATGGAGAACTTTGATCCATTGGGTATCCACACTGGTGACTCCATCGTCGTTGCTCCATCGCAGACCTTGTCCGATGAAGATTACAATATGCTAAGAACCACCGCCGTCAACGTCATCAGACATTTGGGTGTTGTTGGTGAGTGTAACATTCAGTACGCCTTGAACCCATTCTCCAAGGAGTACTGTATCATTGAGGTTAACGCTCGTCTCTCTCGTTCTTCTGCTTTGGCTTCCAAGGCTACAGGATATCCATTGGCCTTCATCGCTGCTAAGTTGGGTTTGAACATCCCATTGAATGAGGTGAAGAACTCCGTGACCAAGGTCACATGTGCTTGTTTCGAGCCATCTCTCGATTACGTTGTTGTCAAGATCCCAAGATGGGACTTGAAGAAGTTCACCAGAGTCTCTACCTTGTTGTCCTCTTCCATGAAGTCTGTTGGTGAGGTTATGTCCATCGGTAGAACCTTTGAGGAGGCTATTCAGAAGGCTATCCGTTCCGTGGACTACCATAACCTCGGTTTCAATGAGACTGAGGCTATGATGTCGATTGACATTGACGCCGAGTTACAGACTCCATCCGACCAGCGTTTGTTTGCTCTTGCTAACGCTCTCTACTCTGGTTACTCTGTTGAGAAGGCTTGGAGCTTGACCAAGATCGACAAGTGGTTCTTAAACAAGCTGGACGGTTTGATCAAGTTTGGTAAGTACTTGGAGTCCTTTGGCTCTAAGGAGAAATTGACTCCATTGGTTATGCGCGAGGCCAAGCAGCTTGGGTTCGAGGACAGACAGATTGCCAAGTTTGTCGGTTCGAACGAAGTTGCCATCAGAAGACTCAGAAAGGAGTTCGGTGTCATTCCATTCGTCAAGCAGATTGATACTGTTGCTGCCGAGTTCCCAGCTTACACCAACTACTTGTACATCACTTACAACGCTGACTCCAGTGATGTTAAGTTCGACGACCACGGTGTTCTGGTTTTGGGTTCCGGTGTCTACCGTATTGGTTCCTCTGTTGAGTTCGATTGGTGTGCTGTTACCGCTGTCAGAACCTTGCGTAATAATGGTATTAAGACTATTATGGTGAACTACAACCCAGAGACAGTCTCCACTGACTACGATGAGGCTGACAGATTGTACTTCGAGACCATCAACTTGGAGCGTATCTTGGATATCTACGAGATTGAGCAGTCTTCTGGTGTTGTCATCTCCATGGGTGGTCAGACTTCCAACAACATTGCCTTGCCATTGCACAGAAACGGTGTCAAGATCCTCGGTACTTCTCCGGAGATGATTGACTCTGCTGAGAACCGTTATAAGTTTTCCCGTATGTTGGACAGAATCGAAGTTGATCAGCCAGCTTGGAAGGAGTTGACCTCTATGGACGAGGCTGAGGAGTTCGCTGCTGCTGTTGGTTATCCAGTCTTGGTTCGTCCTTCTTATGTGTTGTCCGGTGCTGCCATGAACACTGTCTACTCCAAGGATGACTTGGCCTCTTACTTGGCCCAGGCTGTTGAAGTGTCCCGTGACTACCCAGTGGTGATCACCAAGTACATTGAGAATGCCAAGGAGATTGAGATGGACGCTGTTGCCAAGGATGGTGAGTTGATTATGCACGTTGTCTCTGAGCACGTTGAGAACGCAGGTGTTCACTCTGGTGACGCTACTCTGATTGTCCCACCACAGGACTTGGACCCAGAGACTGTCAAGAGAATTGTTGTTGCCACCGCCAAGATTGGTAAGGCTTTGGACATCACTGGTCCATACAACATCCAGTTTATTGCCAAGAATAATGACATCAAGGTCATCGAGTGTAACGTCCGTGCTTCTCGTTCGTTCCCATTCATCTCCAAGGTTGTTGGTACCAACATGATCGAGATGGCAACCAAGGCTATCATGGGCTTACCTGTGGAGCCATACCCAGTCCAGGACCTACCAGAGGACTACTGTGCCGTCAAGGTTCCACAGTTCTCGTTCTCCCGTTTGTCTGGTGCTGACCCAATCCTCGGTGTTGAGATGGCCTCCACTGGTGAGGTGGCCACTTTCGGTCACAATAAGTACGAGGCCTACATGAAGTCCCTCATCTCTACTGGCTTCCAGTTGCCAAAGAAGAATATCTTGCTTTCTATTGGTTCCTTCAAGGAGAAGCTAGAGCTGCTTCCATCGGTTCAGAAGTTGCACGAGATGGGTTTCAACTTGTTCGCTACCGCTGGTACTGCCGACTTCATCCAGGAGCACAACATTCCAGTGAAGTACTTGGAGATCTTGAACGAGGATGAGGATGACCAGAAGAGCGAGTACTCTCTGACCCAGCACTTGGCCAACAACTTGATCGACCTGTACATCAACTTGCCATCTGCCAACAGATTCCGTCGTCCAGCCAACTACGTCTCGAAGGGTTACAGAACTCGTCGTATGGCTGTTGACTACGCGGTCCCATTGGTCACCAACGTTAAGTGCGCCAAGTTGTTGATTGAGGCGATGTCGAGAAACATTTCTTTAGAAATCTCTAACAGAGACTCCCAGACCTCTCACAGAACAGTTACTGTTCCAGGTTTGATCAACATCTCTTCCTTCTTGCCTTCTTTGTCTACCCCACAGAGCTTCGAGGAGGTTACCAGATTGTCCTTGGCTGCCGGTTTCACATACAACCAGATTTTACCGGTCACTGCTGATGGTGCTGTTTTGGACGATGTAAGAGCTTTGAACGACGTGTCTACCACTTTTGCTGACAACGGATTCACTGACTACTCCTTGTCTTTCGCTGCCACAGCTGGTAACGAGGCCCAGGTTTCCCAGGTTGCTTCTAGCGTCGCCTCTTTGTTCTTGCCATTCAATTCCTACATCAGGAGCGAGGTTTCCGCTGTGTCTTCTCACATCACCACCTGGCCAGCCAACAAGCCAATCGTCACCGATGCGAAGTCCACTGACTTAGCCTCTTTGTTGTTACTGGCTACTTTGAACAACCACTCCATTCACATCACAGGTGTCAACAGCAAGCCTGACTTGGACATCATAAAGTTGGTGAAGGAGAAGTCCTCCCTCGTTACTTTCGATGTCTCAATCTACTCATTGTTCTTGTCCCAGGAAGAGTACCCAGGTGCCGAGTTCTTGCCAACCAAGCAGGATCAGGCCGCATTGTGGGAGAATATTGAACTTGTCGACATATTCTCTGTTGGTGCTGTTCCAACTTTACTTGCCTCTTTCTTGGGTAAGCCAACTTCTGCTGGCTTGGGTGTCACCGATGCTTTGCCATTGTTGTTCACAGCAGTCGACGACGGCCGTCTGACCATGGATGATATTGTCAAGCGTTTGCACGACAAGCCAATCGAGATCTTCAACTTGCCGGAGCAGGATTCTGTCATCGAGATCGACATGGACCGCGAGCTGTCCTCTTTGCACTCTTCTTCCATCTTCTCTCCATTCGAGGGTAAGTTGAAGGGAGGCGTTGAGCGTGTCCAGTTCTACGGTCAGACTGTCTGCCTGGAGGGTGACTTGGTCGTTGACCAGGCCCTCGGTGTCGATAACTCGGGATACAAGAAGAGAGGTGGTTCTGTTGTTGCGCAGACCCCAGTGTTCCAGGAGCCTTTGCTGGCTTCTCCACACTTCACCAAGAGGGCCAGATTCTCCTTCAGTGCTGAGCAGGCTCGTCCACACTTGATTGAGGAGGTTGCCGAGACTCCAGAGAAGGAGGGTGCTAAGGGTACCGAGTTGGTGTCTTATCGTCCACCGAGAGATTTGTCCCCACCAGGTGCAATTGCCTCTTATATCAGATCCAACAACCCATTCTTGCGTCGTCACGTTTTGTCTGTCAACCAGTTCAACCGTTCCGACTTGCACGCCTTGTTCACTGTTGCACAGGAGATGAGATTGTCTGTTGAGAGACGTGGAGTTTTGGACTTGTTACAGGGCCGTCTCTTGGTCACCATGTTCTACGAGCCATCCACTCGTACCTCTTCCTCGTTCGACGCTGCTATGCAGAGACTCGGTGGTAGAACCGTCGCTGTTTCCGCCAGCTCCTCGTCTGTGAAGAAGGGTGAGACCCTGCAAGACACCATCAGATCATTGGCTTCTTACTCTGACGCCATTGCTTTGCGTCACCCAGACGTTGAATCTGCTGAGATTGCTGCCAAGTTCTCACCAGTGCCAATCTTGAACGGTGGTAATGGTTCACGTGAGCACCCAACACAGGCCTTCCTCGATTTGTTCACCATCCGTGAGGAGCTTGGTACTGTCAACGGTATCACTGTTACTTTCATGGGTGACTTGAAGTACGGTCGTACCGTCCACTCCCTGTGTGAGTTGCTCAGACACTACCAGGTCCGCGTGAACTTGGTTGCACCAAAGGAGCTCAGCTTGCCAAAGACCATTAGACAGATGCTGATCGACAACAACATGTTGGCCTCTGAGTCCGAGGAGTTGACCAAAGACATCATTGCCAAGTCCGACGTGCTATACTGTACCAGAGTCCAGCAGGAGAGATTTGCCAACCAGGCTGACTACGAGAGACTCAAAGACACATACATTGTCGACAACAAGATCTTGTCGTACGCCAAGCAGCACATGTGTGTTATGCACCCATTGCCACGTGTGAATGAGATTCGTGAGGAGGTTGACTTTGACCAGAGAGCTGCTTACTTCAGACAGATGAGATACGGCTTGTTCGTCAGAATGGCATTGCTGGCCATGGTCATCGGTGTTGACTTCTGATTGCGCTTGGCTTGGTTCTTTTTTATTGTTTGGGCTGGGCTGGATGCTTCATTTCTCAACACCAGTTTGCTCTTTGCTATATTCCACTGCTGCTTCTACTCAATCTACTCCCTTTCTTTCATTGCTGTGTTTGGAGACCACTTTTGAATGATAAGGAGAGCTCTTTGTTCAACTGGTTATGTTTGGAGACTAATGCCTTTCGTTGTTCTGTTTGCTTGTGGTTTGTGGTGTGGTGACTTGCACCTGGCGTTGTGAACAATGAGGCCTTTCACCCAGAAAAGCTTGCATTTCACCTATTAATTTGTATTTAGATTTATTACGTTTGACCTATAGAGACCGGTTAGAGTAGCGTATACCAGCTTTGGCTTGTCATTCATTCTCTTATCCACTACATTACGTGAGCTTTTTTTTGCGTACATTTCGTGTGAATTGAGTTTGGTGTACGTTTTGGTCTCTTTCGTTGTAGTGTTCATTTATATATATGTATAGTGCGTGCTGTCATGGCGACTGTGTTTCTTCGGAAATCTACACTAATTCGAGTACTAATTATGTATATGTGTAGCGCTTTGGTTGGCTGTGTTAAAGTTTGGCCATACTGGGAGGACTATAGAACATTCTACAAAGCATGTATATTACGGAGTCTCGATTATATATATTTCTAAGTAGTGATAATTCTGGGCTGCATAGGAAAAATAATGAGCCCTGAAATTGAGGTCTCCAGGGCTTCAATCTCTTGCCGTGGATTTATATCACTGTGGCCCGTAACATCGTTAAACTGTAAACTGTAAGACTATATATGATCCAAAACTGTATAAAAAACGTTATGGGCAGTTACCCCTGAATCCTGATTTGTCACCAACCCAATGTTGTGTGAAAATGGTATAAAAAGCATAGAATTTCTTAAATTTAGTACAATTTCAGCAAAAAGGCCTATGGAAGATTCAATCAACAAACTATGCCCAATTTGAATCTTCCAACTACGCAAAAGGCGCTCAAGGTCACAGCTGACCTGTCCCATTTGGAGATCGCACATACCAAAGTGCCATCTCCACTGTCTCTTGAGCCCGGAGAGATACTCGTGAGAGTCCACGCCGCTGGCGTCAACCACGTTGAGAACTACTTTCTTGACCGCAAATGGGCGTCACCAGGTGACACATTCGGTACCACGATGGGCGGCGACGTCATAGCTGTCGGGCCCCAGGTGACAAGATTTAAACCAGGCGATACAATTGGGGCATTTGTATTCCATGCTGATAAGAGGTATCCCGAGCGTGGTGGATTCCAACAATATTGTGTTGCTTTGGAGTGCAATGCCATTAACGTCACCTTAGCAGAGGCTGAGGAGTCAGAAGGAGGAGTTATTCCTGCTGGGCCAGTGAAGACTTATGAAAGCGCTGCTTCTGCGATTGGGAACCTCATCACCATTGGTGCTTCAATCTACTACGCCTTCGGTCATACCGATCAGCCAAACAAGACTATATTGATCTATGGCGGCACCACTGGCGTGGGCCAGATGAGCATCCAGTACAGTCGCTTGCTTGGGTGGAGAGTCATTACCATTGCCTCCAAGAAAAACGAACAGCACCTCAGATCACTTGGGGCGGATGTTGTGTTGGACTACCATGCCGAAGACCTTTCCAAGGACATCAGAGCATTGAGTGAAGATATCGATTTCTATTATGTCACTGCTGGGTTCCAAAAGGGTCTGAAGGCAGTATATGACTCCATCCCAGAGAATGGTAAGACCGTATACTTGGAATCGCTGGAGGTGTCGGATTTTTCATACATACAACCGCACAAAGCCAATGTCCGGTTTGGGTTCACGAGAGCTTTCACGTGTCATGGCCGAGCCATCGTGTATGGCGATGGTAGCACATATGAGCCAAGAACAAATCTCTTTAAGAAGATCCTTGAGTGGATGCCAATCTCTGAGGAGCTGGTCCAACAAGGTATCATCACACAACCACCAATTGAAATTCTCCGTGGCGGGTTGGAGCACGGTGTCCATGAAGGTATGGGCCTGCTGAAGTCTGGACAAGTGAGTAATCTCAGACTGGTGGTCAAAGTGGATTGATATTGAATCAAACAAAAAAATCAAGACTGCTCAGTAGCGTCAGTAGAATCCTTGATCTTCTTTGGCGGTGGATATACTCTTGGTTTACCAATCTGCCTGTTCGGGATCAGTCTTGGGTTGTCGTACCTTATGGCAGATTTCGGCTGTACCTCAGATTTCTTGATAGGCGTCGACTTTGTAGGATCCACTGTTCTTCTGATGGAGGGGCTGATGAATTGTGGGTTGAAAGCATGCGCGCTGCTCACTGTTGGTGATCCCTTTTGCAGCTCCTCTGCGATACGTGCTTTAAAGAACCCAACTGGTTGGGATGGTGGATTCATGGCGTCTTTCGATGGTGTGTCTGTGTCATCGTTCTGTCCGTCCAATGTATCAGCCGACAAATCAGCACCGACTTCTTCAACCGCGGATGGCTTCGACTTGGTATCAAGAAGTGCATTCACTTCATCGTTGAAATCCTCAGACTCCAAGTTTAAATCGTCACTAAATGTGAGGGAGTCATCAAAGTCAATGTCGCGTCTTTTGCTTGAAGGTGGTTGTGGGTGGTTGTACGCTCTCTTCTCTGGTATTGTAGGTCTCTGCACCATCTGCTGTTGTAGTTGTGCTTGAGGTTTATTCTGTATAGCAGGCCTTTCAGGTTGTGGGGGAGGCGCCGTCTGACGTGGTGGCTCGGCAATTACTGCAACTGATCCAGCAGCTGGTATTGTACTAGCACGACTTGGTCCATCGGTGAATCTCATCAAGTTGGACTCATCAAAGTCCGGTGGTGCACACTTCACACCAGAAATCTTACGAAGGTATTCCTTGTCATAAAGACAGTTACCCATTGCATTACCGAAGCATCTCAACGCTCTCTTCAACCCATCTGTCATTGCCTCCTTCTTGGCCTTCTCAAAAGCCATGGACTTGGTACGCGCATTGTCCAAACTTCCATATCCAATGTCCTCGTGATATGTCCCGTCTTTCAAAGTAACACGTACGACAATAGAAAGACCCACGCTGTATTTACCATTACGATCGTCCAAGAAGTCCACGTTGATGTTCTTGACCTCAGAGTACCAACCGTTAAAGCCAAAGACCTGATTGGCAAGATTGATCGCCTTCCAGCCCTCGATGTACGATACTTGCACACCGCCGGCCCCTGGTCGTGTTGAAACATACTCGGGACCAAGCTGCTTTTCTAGCTTCGTACGGATATCATCGACTTCATACTGTTCATATGCCTCTGTCTTTACCGCCGTGGCCTTGAAGGAGCCGTTATTGAGTTGATTCATCGTGAGGGCGGTTAGCTGATCTGTGTAAGTTTGGGCTCTGTTTGCAGGCCGGCACGTTGTGCATATGTCTTGATATCAAATGTTACCAGACAGATCGTCAGATTCAGCCACCTAATTACCAATTTTGTTTTTGCCTATCTTTCTGTCTTGTTGGATCAGCCAAAGACCAGGAAGAAGCGTGTTTTGGTATCGCGTTTTGGATGGCGTTTGTTTACCTTCGCCACGATGGGGAATATCCGGGACGTTTAGTAAAATCCGACCGATCGTGGCATCTATAGGAACATACATTTGTATATTGAGGGAAAGAAAGATTTATCCAATAGCGTGCTCGCAGGTGGTTTGATTTATTAAAAAGAGAAGAAATGGCCGACAAGACGAAACTGGACGAGCTGCAATGGAAGAATCCTGAGTGGATCCAAGCATTCGGGCTCAACACAGGCAATGTATTAGAATACTTCTCCGAGTCGCCGTTTTTTGACAGAAGAGCCAATAACCAAACGGTGAAGATGCAAATGCAGTTCCAAGCGGGAGTTCAGATGGACTCTGCAATGATCGAGGCGGAAATGAAGAAGCTCAAGGGCTTGGAGTATGTGATTCTGACCAAGAGGGAGCCTGATTTCTGGATCTTGAGAAAGCAAAACAGATTGGGACTTGACTCTGTGGAACCCCTCGCTGATTACTTCATCATTGGTGCTAATGTTTACATGGCACCCACAGTTAAAGATGTGGTATCCTCGAGGCTTCTAAGCTCGGCGCTATCATTGAAGCAAGCGGTGAATAAGTTGCAGTCGTTGGCACAGTTCACACCATCGGACGGACACACGTATAAGAATCAATCCACAATAGACCCCACAACAGCGTCATCCCGCTCGAGAACTATTGGAAACACACCATACACACCCGCAACTCCAACGGTAATGAGCTCGAGCTCTTTCAATAAGAGCGAACAGTTGTCTGCAGCTACAATTGACAACCTGTTCAACATCTCGTTGAGTAGTACGCCAATGTATGTGGAGACTGATGATGATGACGACGAAGACCAGTCTGAGACAAATGACGGTCTCGTGATGTCTGCGCCGGCCCAAAAGCCATTGGGCAGGCCAACCACAGATGAAGAAGCTTTGAGCTCTCTGAAAAAGGGCAAGAAGCCTACAAAATGATATAAATTTCTGTACTATAGAGCTAATTAATGATAAATGACCAATCGATAACCCGTACACCATAAGCGTATGTATACTCGTGCCCGCGACTGGGCAGGTCTCGACAAACCCGGATTTGGCCACATATCTCCTTCACCTTTTCCTTTACCTATAAACCAATTGCAAATAACGAAACAACCTGAAAGGACCCAATTAAATGATGAAGGCCTTTGCTTCCTTGATTGCTCTTGTTGCGGCATTTTTCTTCTTCTCTTCCTCGGCTGCTGCCTCTCAGCCAGACCCACCAATCACGCACCAGGTGTATTTTGATATCTCTCAAGGTGAAGAGTACCTTGGCCGTATAGTCATGGGTCTCTATGGCTCTGCTGTGCCAAAGACCACTGAGAACTTCCGTCAGTTGACTGTATCTACCGACCCATCATTCGGTTACATCAACTCCATCTTCCACCGTATCATTCCATCATTCATGCTCCAAGGTGGTGACTTCACCATGAGAAACGGCCGCGGTGGCAAGTCGATCTACGGCAACAAGTTCAAAGACGAGAACTTCCTGGTTAAGCACAACAAGCCAGGCCGTTTGTCGATGGCCAACGCCGGTAAGAACACCAACGGGTCCCAGTTCTTCATCACCACCGTCGTCACCAGCTGGTTGGACGGTAAGCACGTTGTCTTTGGTGAGGTTGTCGAGGGCATGGATGTTGTCAAGAAGGTCGAGGCTGTGAAGACTGCCAGAGGCGACAAGCCTCTCGTTGATGTTGTCATCTCCGGTACCGGTGAGTTGGACTTGGACGGAAACGTCATCACCGCTGTCACTTTGGAGGACATTGGTGCCAAGGCTCCAGACGCCGAGGTTGAGAAGGATGAGTTGTGATCTTATCCAGATATGGCACGCTAATTTGACAGGATGGTCACCTAATCGTGTAGCATTCACGTCCCATAGAGGTAGTTGGTTACAAGCCCTGGGATTATTCGCGAATCCCTCCACATGGTTAATTTGTATATATATATCGGTTTTGGAACTGACACTATGTAGCAAATTCATATATCGAAGCTCGTCCCGCTTCCACAAAAATATTAGCTGAATGGCCGAGAATAATAACAACAGCACCAATAACAACAACTTCAATGGGCCCGAGGAGCCCGTGATGCCGCGTGATGTGCGCATTCTGCACCTGATTATGGCCTCGCAATCGATCCAGAGCTATGAAGACCATGTCCCACTGCAGATTATGGATTTTGCACACAGTGAGTTGTTTCATTAGAAATGTTATGGTGATATACTAACAACTAGAAGGGTACACGGCAGGCGTGCTGAAGGATGCTGTGGTTTACAATGACCACGCCAAGTCCAACAATGGCAGCGGCGCGCTCACAGGAAAGAATATCACCACAGAAGATATTAGATTGGCGATTGGCGCTAGAACAAATTACCAGTTCAACCCAGTGACGCCTAAGGAGCTGATGCTGGAGCTCGCAGCTGAAAGAAACAAGAAACAACTACCACCGGTGCTACCAGCCTACGGACTAAGGCTCCCACCTGAAAAGTACTGTTTGACTGCTAGGGACTGGTCCCTGAGTGACGAGGAACTGGAGGTAAGTCGGCATTTTTCTTTTTTTTTTTTAATGGTTCCAACGTTTAGTGACATTTATACTAACACCATGCAGGACGAGGACGAGAAGATGAAGGATGCCAAATGAACAACGTGTACTATAGTAATGATTTCTACAGATATATATATATATAATTAAGCCCCAAAAAAGGGGGCGGCATCATAGAACGAGTTCGCGATTCTACCGTGTAGTTGAAGTTGCGCGCTGGCGGTCAGTTTGGGAACACAGCCCTGTGAGGTACCACAAAACTCTCCCACACAAGACCCTTTGATATCGCACAATTCATTGATTCATTGGGAGTAATTGATCTGCTAAGATGATTGTCACACAGGGTTCTATTCCAGAGTGCGTATCGCGTTTTTGCCGCCGTTGTTTGGTGGGGCCCGTTGCTCAGATGGTGTTTAGTACCACCACCACCACCACCACAGCCATGACTTCCCCCAAGTAAACAACAACACTAACCAACATCCAAGAGTCAAAGAAGACGTTATCGGTGCATGCATCGACGAGAGAATGTCGAAGATCCGCACGTTTGTGGACCTCGGTCCGCCGGACTTAGTGGCGTTGACCAAGTGTATTCCCGGTGGTAACCACCAGGACGTGAGTCTCGTCTTACATTGCCTTTTGACCCATTACGGAAGATAAATACTAACAGTTGAAAAGGTCGGTACTTTCCTTTACTACACGGGGCTCGACAACTCGAGTCCGTCAGCCATCGCTGCGCACTTGAATCAGCTCGCCAATATCATCTCGGGCTCACCACAGATGTGGTTTGGCAAGTCGAAGCAATTCAAGGTGACAGAGGCAATGCTGTGCTCGTACAACGCCTTCTCTAAGTGTGATGTCGTTGTCACGTGTAAGATCCCCGGGAATGTTACCACAAGAGTGGTAGACGGCCATGGTGAGAGGGTGCACGAGAACGACCTTATTTGGACAGAAGTGTTTGCCAGTGCTATGATCAGGTCTGTGCTGACGCCAGAGGAGGATGACGAACAGGTGCACAACGTTGTAGAGTCAAGAAACCTCAACCCATTGTCTTCCCCAGAGCAGGCCGAACAGTTCTTCCAAGCTTTCAAGCAGCTTTACTTCCGTGGTCAGGATGTTGGGTGTAACCCAGAGATCCAGGCTCCAACTCTCATTGAGAACTATTTGTGTGATGCCTTCTTGAAGGTGGTGAAATTGACCGGGATGTACTCGGAGGCTCTTCAAGTGTTGGACGACTTGAGATCTCAGGACGAGATCGTCGTGAGCTTGATTGTGAAGGTGATGCTTTTGGCTGACGAGGAAATCAAGGCTGTACAGACTCTCTATGACGGTTTGAAGAGCAACCCAAGAGATGCATCTTTGTTGTACATCCAGTCGCAATACCTCACTAGAAAGGGTAAATTAGACCTGGCCTTGGCATCTGCCACTCGTGCCGTGAACTGTGCCCCATCGGAGTTCAACACATGGGCCAATTTGTCCAGAGTGTACTTGGAGAGAGGCGAAATCGAAGAATCGTTGCTAACTTTGAACTCATGTCCCATGGCTGCTTACAAGGAGAAGTTCTATTTGAAGAGAATCATCACTACTGGTAGTGGGAAACTGCATTTGCCTCAACCTGTGGATGTCCACTTGGATGATGTATCGACTTTGGACTCTGCCAAGGTGGCTCAAGAACACAGCTCTGTGGACCAGCCCTTGATGAACTTGCAAGCTGCTAACTTGAAGTCCACTTTTGCTAGGGCCTATGAGATTTTGACCTTGATTGTGCACAAGACCGGATGGGAAAACTTGCTGAAACATAGAGCCAAGATCTTTGTGATGGAGGAAGAGTATCAGACAAAGTCCTCGAGAAGTAGCATAAGACACAACAGCACTTTGAATGGCAACGGTAACCTGCCGACACCTCCATCTACAACTGAAGATACTAAAGATGACAGATTCAGACAAAAGAGACTGTGTGAAAGATGGCTCGATAACTTGTTCATGTTGCTGTACGACGACCTTAGAACTTATACCATGTGGCAAGCAGAGATGATCCATTTCCAAGTGCAAAAGACTGGGTATGAGAAATCACCATTGGAATGGGAGTTGTTGGGTATGTGCGCAGTAAGACTCCACCATTATAAGGAGGCAGCTAGTGCATTCCAGCACTGTCTTGAGATGAGATTTGCCCCTACTTCTACGAGAAACTTGTTGAAGTACTATTTGAAGGAGGCATTGGTGTTGAAGGAGAAGTCATCTAAATCCTCACCTGTTACTGCTCAACAGCAGCAGCAAAGACAGCAACAGCAACAACAGAATGGTCACAGTAGCAGTGTTATTGATCATTTGGCTCCATTAAAATTGGAACGCAGACTGCAAATACTCGATGAGCAGATCTTGGACTGCGCAGTACGTCTCACTGTGTGGAATCACAGATGGTACTCTGAATTTGCCCCATACTTGGTACTTACCGTGGCCTCCATTGTTGAAAGACAAGGCTTGGTCAAAGTGCAGAACGAGCTTTCGGCGCTGTTCTCCGAGAAGTCTGGTGTGAGCGACCTTATGAGCGACACCTTTTTGTTCTTAAAGCTGTTCAGTAAGTCAGGAACTGATGTTTAGACAATACACTGATGCAACCTATACAACTTTTTACTTTGGCATAGAAACTTTCACGATTAATTAATTAAGGATATAATTGACTATTGCTTTCTTGGACCCGGCCTTTTGCTCCAGCGGAGGTTCTGGATAGCTTCCAAAGCACTGATCTGTTCGCCCAGGCCGTACAACCCGTCATAGCTATTGTTTCTCCAGTCCATTCCACAGGTGAAGTTGTCATCACCGCCGGAGCAGGCCTGGCCAGCAGCCACGGCAGAACGTCTAAGGTAGGAGTCAATGACACGCTGTGTGTCAGGCAACAACTGCGCAGTGACACCGAGGAAGCGGGAGAGGATTCCCTTGAATGAGCGCTGATCGTTGTTGCACTTGTAAGAGGACTGGCATGCAGCCTCCCACATCACACCGTTGTTGTCAAAGAAGACAGAAATACCGTTCAGAAGCTGCGTGGTTCTGGTGTGCCACTTCTGGTCACCCGTGTGGTCTGAGAGGTAGGCACAGCCAGACACCATGAGCCCTGCGTTGTAACTCCACTGGAGCCTCGTCAGCTGAGTACAGTTGCTAGCTGTGGTAGCACCGTCGTATACCCTGAGCTGGTTTCCCTGGGAAGCACCGAAAAACTTCACATCGGCCATCCAGTCCCAGATGCGTTCACACCACTGGACGTACTTGGTGTCACCGGTGAAGCGGGCCAGGCGGGCAGCCAAATGGAATAGCCCACCATTTGAAACAGAGTTCTTGTAATCGTATCCATTGTTCCAGGAGTAAATCTGCCAGCGCAAACCACCCCCGCAATTGGATGTGTCCCAGCGATCAGCCATTGAGTCAAAAGTGTTCTTTGCCAATGTGGACCAACGATTTGCGCCCGACTCTGGAAATCCACGCTCTGCAGCAGCCATTACGGCAATACCCCAAAAAACCTGATCATCGTTTCCCTCGCTCATCCTCTGTGATTCTGGCACATAGTCATAGTTTGGCCCCGTTTGTGCCACGAGCGCACGCTGAACTGTCGACACATGGGAGCTGTCTTGCATGTAGAACCAGTAGTCAATGAGGGATCCCCAAGCAGCACCCGCCTCCCACCAGTAGTAGGGCTGTTGGAACGTACCGGTCTCGGAACCGGGATAGTAGTCCATAAAAGAGCGTGCGATTACAGCAGTGGACAGTTGGAGAGTAGCCAAATGGTCTGGCGAGACCAGCAGTCCTAGGGCAGACGAGCTACACACCAGGACAGAAGCGAGTGTGGTCTTTGGCAACATTTTTTCAGGTTTGATACCCATTTGTGTATCATTCAAAATCGTCACATATTGATGAAGGAATTTGGCCAAGTTCTTATACTCATCAGAAGGGAGCCGGTATCATCACCATGTCTAACCATGTAAGTCACGAAAGATCAACAACAAGCAGCCCCCCATCTGTTGCGGACACGGCGGCCTAAATTGTAACCGTGCAGGTAGCAGTGGGGATCAGGCTACCCTGCTGCATTGGATACTTTCCTCTATAGTTTGTTGATGGCTATTTTATGGGGGAGGACACTGGGCTGATCATTGTGTTCGGGATTGGGATTGGGATTGTGTCAAGGCCCAAGCAAGCACTTAACTCCGTTGGCCAGATGTTAGAGCAGTGAATGAAATGGAAACAAAAGAGGAACTTAGGAGAAATTGAGGGAGTGCTAGATGATGTCTGAAAGTTGGTGGTACAACAAAAGCGCAGTGATCATCTGCCTCTTTTGATAAGAGCTTGCACCGTAGTCAGCTGTGAGTGGACAAAATAAGCATGGATTCTGGAGTTGATGTCCTTCGCTGCAGATTAAGTCCGGCTCGATTATGTTTGATTCACCAATCATGTATTGATGAGTTAACTTCTAACTACTAAGACCGAAGGATACCGACACCATCACAAATACTTCTAACTGTCAACCCAAAATAGAGCTTCCACGTATAAAGCCATCGCTGAGGTTTAAGCAGGGGCCGAATTCCGTGGAATCCCCCGCTCGCGGCGGTCTTCTCCCGATTCGGCCGTTGTTTCTTAATATTCAATCGTATACATATGATAAAGCCGTGCGGTTTATATAAACTCCCCATGTCTGCTTCAAACATCCTCTCCTGATCCATTGACAGCACCCATTGGATCACAACGAATGGAAATCAGATCAGTGGCGGTGATTGGAGCCGGTGGAGTGGCTGGTTTAGCATCCATCTATGAGCTGATTCATACGGATGAACAAGGATGTTCTACCATCGGCCAGGGTCCTGCTAAGAGCTGTTTTTTCCATAAAATTGTCGGGTTTGAGCAAAAGGGAGATGTAGGTGGTACGTGGAATACCGAATGCTACGCTGTGGACTCAGAACAGGTCCTACAGCGAGTTTTGGATACAGAGAAGTATGACGATGTTAGGGTAATGAGGGTAAAGAATAAAATGGTTCCTACGCAAGAAGAACTGACATATTCCTCTTCGGATGCTCCAATTACCACACAGAGAGACCCCGAGTACCACAATTGGTCATGCAGTGGTGTTTGGCCTAGACTTTACACAAATGTCCCCGAAAGCTACATGCAGTACTCCACTTCTGAACAGAAGGACACCCCGCCAAAAGAGATTTCACCGTTTATATCACACCAGCAGTTGAAGCGGCGTATGGAGGTATTCGCCAAGAGTAATGAACTACAGAGTGCCATAAGGTTCAACACAGAGGTTTACAGGGTGAGGAAGCAAGGGAAGAAGTGGGTACTCACTCTCAGATCGTATAGTCATGAAACAAAGACAGACCAATGGTATGAAGAAACATTTGATGGTGTTATTTTGGCACAGGGCTCCTTTAATATCCCGTACATCCCACGTATCAAAGGGTTGTCACAGTGTCATAAGCAACATCCCAGTTTCATATCACACTCAAAGGCATACAGAGACCCGATGAAGTTCAAAGACAAGAGAGTCGTGCTCGTGGGTGGGAACATCTCTGCTATTGACCTGGGTCAGTACCTGCAGCCATTAGCTAAAGAGGTCATTGTGAGTAGAGACTTGGCGAGAGAGCCGTATTTGCCGTTCATGGCTCGGTGTATCCACACTTTTAAGAACGTGGAGTTGATTGAAGAGTTTATTCCCGAGACGAAGCAGTTGAGATTAGCCAATGGTGATGTGTTGGAAGATGTGGATCATGTTATTATGTGTACCGGTTACCATATTGAGCTTCCCTTCTTGGACAAAGGAATATTGGAGTACTCTATCCCATCAAACTCTTTAGTGCCAACCTCAAACTCTCGAATTAAAGGGCTCTACCAGCACGTTTTCAGTATAAGAGACCCATCAATTGTATTTGTGGGTAAACTTGTGGTACAGTGTCTGTTTCGCCATATGGAAGCTTCAGCTGCTGCCGTTGCCGGTGTATGGTCTGGTTCTAAGAAACTTCCATCTATAGAGGAGATGGTTCAATGGGAAGATTGGAGATTACAAGAGAGTACAGGAGAGCATTTGTTCCACAAGTACGATATTCATACCACCAAAAGAGACTTCTTTGACCCCATCAAGCGGTTTTATCCGCAGGGCAGACCTGATCCTTTGAGCGATGGTCTTCTGGACACAATGGACGTATATGAACACTCCCTGGAAACTTTTGAGAGACTCTTCAATCAGTTCAGAACTGGAGAGATTCCCCTCTACAAGGACTCTGATAACTAAACAAGAGCGCAAATACATTGGTAGAAATAAACAGTCGTAACAAACGTATAACGTGGGGGGGGGCATCTTTTACCAACCACCGCCGTGACCTCCGCCATGTCCTCCACCATGTCCTCCACCTTGGCCTCCGAACCCTCCACCAAAGCCACCGTTGTTATAATTGTCATTGTATCCGCCGTGGTGTCCGCCATGGTGTTGTCCCTGGCCTCCCATCATTCCACTCATACCACTACTACCAAAAAACCCACCAAGACCTTGGCTGTTGCCGTAGTAATTGTTACCTCCATAAGGTCCGCCACTGCTCCCACCACCGAACAGTGCGGACAGTAAACCAGCAGAGGATCCAGAGCCATAGCCTGAGTCATAACCTGAACCATAGCCTGAGCCGTAACCTGAACCGTAACCTCCACCATAGCTGGAAGAGGAGCGGCCACCAAACAGAGAGGCAAGCATACCGAGTTTACTGCCCTGCTGGCCCTGGTTGTAGCCACCACCCATTCCACCTGACATGAGCCCAGAAAGAACAGACGTGACCAATGACCTATCCGTTTGCTCTCCGCCGATGGATCTCTCACCTTGGGCATCGTTCTGTGGGTAGTAATTCACTGCTTGTGCCGCATCGTTTGTCAACCGGTCAATCAGCGAGTCAATCCGCTGGCTCTGTTCCGGCGTGGGGTTCAAGTGATGAGCTTCGTTCAGGTCGCTCACTGCCAAATGTGGTTGGCCAATGGAGACAAAGCACACAGCCCTGTTGATGAGGGTCCGTGGAGATGGCCCGTTCTGCTGGAGACACTGGTCCAGGCATTGCAATGCCTGCTGGTATTGGCCCTGGGCAATCAACTGCTCTGCGTCCTGGTTGTACTGGTCGGACATATTGATTGTACTCTCCATAATCATAGAATTATGGAAGGATCAGCGTGTGTTCAATTTGTTCACTTGATTTGACACCACTCCCCCAGGGCCCAGACCCGCTTAGGGGCACATGAAATCAGAGTACTGCCTACTGCCTATCAATTCATACACGCGAATTACATACCGCTCCCCAATTAGGAATTCAACTTTCAAGTTCCCACACAGCTTTTCATTGGATCGAGCGGCCGAACATTGAACCCGAAAAATCCAAGAGTGATCAAGGTAAACAGAGGAGAGAAATACGGTACGCACCTAATTTGTCAAATTGCATTGCTTCAGTTCACAAGGAGAATGTTCAAGTCGACTGCTGGAAAGACGCTGGTGAAGCTTGCCATTGGTACGTCTGCGCTGTATGGTGGTGGTGTTGCCCTCGCGTTGAACAACAACGCTTTCAACGAGATCTTCACGGACAACGTCCCATTTGCTGATGAAGCCGTTGACTTAGTCGAGTCTCTGTTGATGACCTCCAAGAACAGAGACTACAACTTGCAGAACTTTAAGGAGAAGTTCGGTGACTTGGAGAAGACCCTTGCGATTCCAAAGTCCGGTATCTTCTCACAGAAGATTGACAGCGTAAAGCAGGAGGTTGAGAAGGCCAAGGAGACTGTGACCTCTGTGGTGGCACCAAAGACCCTACTTGTGCTCCCAACGATCCAGCTTGGCTCCCAGGACCCAGTTGTTCAGAAGGCAGTGGACGAGTTCAACAGCTTCGTTACCTCCATCAACAAGGCAGAAGTGTCACCAGCCACATCATTTGACACTTTGAAAGACATCTTCTCGCAATTGGACAAGACACTGACGACACTCCAGGCAGAGGCCGAGGGGAAGTTCACTGAGAAGCTGCAGGAGGCCATTACACAAAAGGAGAACGCATTGATCTCCAGTTTCACCAAGGACTTCAACACCCAAATCGCTGACATCCAAAAGCACCACGAGTCCCAGGTCGCTAATGAGATCAAGGCCGCCAAGGCCGCCATTCAAGAGCATTATGGCAACGCTGCTAAGCTCCAGGCCATTCGTGCACAGGAGGAGTTCACGAAGAAGGTTAAGAAAGCGATCGAGCAGGAAAGAGAATCCAAATACGCACAGTTTGCCGACTTGGACTCTAAGCTTCAGTCATTGCAACAGATTGTGCTTAAGATCGATGACCACTTGAACAACTCGGAGCTGAAAGTAAAGTTGCAGATGCACTTGAATAAGCTCAAGTCCAAGCTTACCTCGGACCAGAATGAGACATTGATCACCGAGTTGGACGCATTGAAGACGATTGCCACAGAATCCAAAAACGACGTTATCTTATCTGCCATTGGCGCTGTGGATGCCTCTGCTGCTGAGCAAGGTTTACTTACACAAGCCCAGCTCATCACCAGATTCGAATTATTGGTGCCAGAGCTCAGATCCGCAGCTTTGCTACCACCAAATGCCGGTGTCCTTGGACATTTTGCTGCTAAGGTCTTCAGCACTTTGTTGATCAGCAAACAGGGTCAGGCCGAAGGCCGTGATATTGAGTCTGTGATTGCTCGTGTCCACGACAATCTGGTGAGAAACAGATTGGACGATGCCGTTGAAGAGGTTGCCAACTTGAAAGGATGGAGTAGAAAGCTCGCCGATGACTGGCTCGTGGAGAGCAGAAAGAGACTGGAGGTTGAGTTCCTCGTCAACTTGATTGACTTGGAGAGCAAGACACTGTTCTAAATATATTCATGCACTATAGTTCATACACATTTACTACTACTACTACTACTACTACTAAACCATTTGCATTAGCTTTATCATACCGTTACCATAGACTATAGAAAGAAAGAAAGAAAGCAGCCTAGGAGCAGCAGTTCGTGTTGTTATTAGTGCTTGGTCTCTGAAGATTCACTGCTTTGCCCTGCGTAACCTTACTCTTAATCTGTGATTCCAAAGGCAGCTTCTCAGCAATGCTCTGGAAGATTTGCTTTACACCTTCGCCAGTCTTTGCACTAACCTCAAAGAACAGGAGGTCCTCTTCAGAGGCGAAAGCCTGTGCGTCCTCCTTTGATACTTTTCTGTCAGCCTCCAAATCAAGCTTGTTAGCGGCAAGTGCAATGACAATGTCCTGGCTCGCTTGTCTTTGTAACTCCTTAATCCACGACTTGGCCCTTTCCAAAGAGGCCTCTTGGGTGATGTCATACACCACAACAGCGGCATTTGCATTACGGTAGTACATCGGAGCCAATGACTTGTAACGCTCCTGGCCTGCGGTGTCCCAAATTTCAAATTTCACCGTGGTGTGCTCATCCAGCTGTATGGTCTGCGTGAGGAATGCAGCACCAATCGTGGACTCACGAAAGTCGTCAAACGAGTCCTTCACGAATCTGTGCACTATCGACGACTTACCCACAGCACTTTCACCTAATAGCACCAGCTTGAACTGTGCAAACCGGGTCTCCTGTTGTGTTGTGGCCATCTCTGAAATAGTTGGTATAGCCGTGGTTGTTGTTGTTTGGTTGTGCTCTGGGAAGATTTATATATAGTGGGTGGCACACACAAAAAAAGCAGCAGATAGAAAGCTGATCTTCTTTGTATTTCAGATACTATGAGCAGAGTGGTCCACACACAGGCAAAATAAACAAAAAAGTTTGGAGCAAAAACAGAGATGATGAGATTTAGGGTGGCTAAAAGGAGCCACTCACTTGAGTGCTGTAGTTTATCGGCCTTTTTTTTTTGGCAGTGCGAAAACCTAGCCAAAAAGCCGAATATAGTAGATGCACGAATTCGGTATTTAACAGCCACGCCCAAGCCACAGATATCATAAATCTGACCATGCGTGTGGCGAGTGGAGAGTCAGTCGGCCATCGCTTAATGCAGCGCGTTTCATACAACAAAGCGGCGGTTAGCGGTCAACGCGCAGATTGTCGATTTGTCCAAGGCCACCTCACCAAATTCATCTCTCACTACCGCTGGTTTAACTGATTCTTTGTTTTTTTGTTGTCCCTAAAAAGCTGAAGAAAGCGATTCTCCTACACCGCTCAGCTGTCTTACAGACTCATACTACTCAATCCGCCACAGCACACTGCTCGTTGTTGTTGCCGCCCCCCCCTTAGAGAGCTCTGTTTGAATCTCGCACCCACTTCGAGACACCGGTGACCATCTTGAGAAACGAAAGATCCACCACCCTCCGCTTGTGTTCGAACTCCTTCTGTTAGAAGTACGCACACTTCCCGCTCACTTAGAGGCACTTGCATCTCGCTACTCCTCTACCCGCTCCCGATCAAGTCACGCCTAACCGCCCGTGATTTTGTATCCTCCCTGCTGCCCGACTGATTGAATTCCACCCTACTTCATCATTCCATTCGAAGTACCAATATGTCCTCTTCCGATCCTGTTATCGAGTCCACTTCAGACTCCATCGAGGTCCCAGAAATTGTGATGCCATCTTTGACTACCGCCCAGGAAGACCCAGAGATTGTTCCAGTGATTGAAGCTCCACCACCAAAGATTGACGATGAGAACGCTTTCCCGGTTCTGGGTGGTAGTTCTGCCTCCACCGCCTTAGCACAGAAGGCTCCAGTCTGGGGTCCTTCTATGACGAATGCCACTCCGCTCTCTGCAGTGACTGTCAACACGTCCTCCGCCAAGGTTCGCAACACCGCCAACGAGGCATTCCACCTCCTTGACAGTAAGTCCATCAAGCTGAGCAAGCTCGATTTCTCCAAGATGATCATCGACTTGAAGCAAAAGTACGACGTCTCCATCGAGTCCACCCTGTCCTCCATTACCAAGTCCAGAAACTTTGTCGTTGCCGGTAAGCCAGGTAACGTTGAGAAGGTCAAAAATGAGATCCTCCGTCGTATGTCCAAGCCAACCATCTTGGAGTTCCACGTTCCAGCTCAGACCAGATCCGCTATTATTGGTCACAAGGGTGAGAAGTTGAACCCAATCATTGAGCGCTCTGGTGTTAAGGTGGACATTGAGAAGAGATCTTCGACCCCATCTGACGACAACCTGGAGGAGCAGATCAAGATCACACTCGAGGGTCATGAGGACGGTTGTCAGATCGCACACCACATGATTCAGGCTATTGTCAAGGAGGAGACCAAGACCTTGACTTCTAAGATCACTGTTCCAGAGACTGTTCGCCCATTCGTCAAGCCAGTAGAGATCAATAACGAGGAGATCACTGTCTCTGGTCCAGGTAAGAGTGGTCTAATCGTGTTGTCTGGTCTCAGAGACTTTGTTGTTGCCAAGAAGGCTCAACTTCTTGCTGAGTTCGAGGATCTCGAGTCTAGGCTCAAGGTTGAGACAAAGCAGATCCCAGCTAAGGTCCACCGGTTGATCAACGCTTCTAAAATCTTAGAAGCTCACCAGGTTCTTGTCAAGTTCCCATCTCAGGAGGGTGATGAGTCTGTTACTTTTACTGGTCTTGCTAAGAACATCAGCGCTGCTATCACTGAGGCTAGAACCCATACTTCATCTTTCGTCGTTGACGCTTTGGACATCTCTAAGGCCCATGGTGGTAACTTCAAGCATGCCAAGGCATTGGCCGCATACTTCGAACACTCCAAGATCTTAGAGAATATTGGCGCCGCTCACGGTACTTCTGTGCGCGCTCCATCTTATACAAACCTCGCTAATCAGGAGTTGAAGGCTGTTGCCATTGAAATTACCGCCCCAACTGCAAGCAGAGATGCTATCAAGGACACAAGAAAGGCCATCGTCGAGAAGGTCAACACTTTGCCACCATCCCATGTCAGATTTGTCTCTGACGTTTCTTCTTTCTTTGCAAAGAGAATTTCTGGTGCCACTCAGACTGCCGCTAAGACGAACGACGTCTACGTTGTTCCATTGTCCCTATTGGCAAATGGTGCTACCGATGAGGTCATCTTGGTCACTTTGCCAAAAGAGGATGAGGAGTTTGCTCCATCCCAGGAGGAGATTGATGAGAGATTGAACGCCGTAGATGCTTCTTTGAATGAGCTAAGAGCGGCACAGGCTGACTTGAAGTCTATCACACTTGACGTTCCAGCTGACAAGCAGCAGTTCATTGAGGGTCCAAACGGTACTACTTTGAAGTCATTGCTTTCCTCTGAGGGCTCTCTTGTGATTAAGTTGCACTCTGACGGTGACTCTGAGACCCCCGACAAGGTGTTCATCAAGGGCGCCAAGGCTGATGTCTCTAAGATCCAGAAGGAGATCCAAGAGTTGTTGAAGGATGCTGCTGACCAAACTGACTTGTACGGCTTTGTCATTGAGACCAAGGTCCCAGTTTCTGTCCTTTCCAGGTTGATTGGTAAGAACGGTTCCGCTTTGACTGCTCTCACAAAAAAGCTCAGTGTCAAATTGGACTTTGAGAAGAACCCAACTGGCGATAAAGCCACCGTCACCATTATTGGTTACAAGTATAATGTGAAGGAAGCTGAGCAGGAGCTCTTGCAGAAGGCTAAGAGATTGGCTGATGAGACCACAAAAACAATTTATGTACCAAAGAACTACCGTGCCTCTTTGATTGGTCAGAACGGTAAGAACGTCAGACACTTGGAAGACAAGTACAGCGTCATTATAAAGTTCTCTCAGAGCACTGATGACGTCACTATCAGAGGTCCATCTCGTGATGTTACCAAGGCTGAAGTAGAATTGAAGGACTTGTTGGACTTTGAGATGGAGAATGGTCACTCTAAGGAGCTTATTGTACCACAGGGTGCCATTTCCAAAATCATTGGTGCCTCTGGTGCTAACATCAACCGTATTCAACTTGACACTGAATGTGAGATCCGTGTTAGCGGCGATGACAAGGAATCTGAGACTCGTGGTATTACCCTCTCCGGTTCTAGAAAGGCCTTAAATGCTGCTGAGAAGTTGATTATGGCTATTGTCAAGGAATTTGAGGATGTTGTCACATTGGAGAAGGAAGTTAACCCAAAGTACTTTAGAGATATCTTGGGTCCAAGAGGCTCTACCAAGCAGGAGATCATCGAATCTGTTGTTGGTACTTCTGGTGACATTGACTACAGAAAGCTGTTGCAAATCCCAGAGGCTGACTCTGGCTCCAAATTGATCAAGTCCACTGGTCCAAGGGAGGTTGTTGAAGCTATCTTGGCCAAAGTTGAAGAGCTTGTCAGTGCTAAGGAGAACTCTGTCACTGAGAATATTCCAGTTGAGAAGGACAAGCACAGACTCCTCATTGGCCCATCTGGTACCATGCGTCGTTCTTTGGAGGAGGAGTTCAAGATCCAGTTGATTATCCCAAAAGCTGATTCCAAGGCTGCTGATGTCTCCATTACCGGTTTGCCTGAGAATTTGGCCTCTGCCAAGGCTAAAATCTTGGAATTGACCGCTGATGACTGGACCGTCTCTGTTGACGTACCAGCTAAGCTTCATGCTTCTGTTTCTGAGAGAGGTGCCCTTTCTAGACGTCTCCAGGCCGAGTTCAATGTTGAAATCAGCCATGGTCCTTCTTCTGTTAAGGCACGTAAGCTTGCCGCAAAGTTGCCAACCCCACCTGCTGATGCGCGTGGCTCTGAGAAGAACGATGATGAGAAGCTAAAGTTCACCGTTGTGGAAGATGCTTCTTCTAGTGACTCTGATTCTGACATTATCCCATACAGATTAAAAGGTGCTGATGAGGATGTTGCCACTGTGGAGGAGCTGATCAAGAAGGCTGTGGAGCAGTACTCTGGTGATGATCGTACTGGGTTCCTCTGGGTGAATAACGCCAAGACCGCATTCAAGAGAGTCGTGGGACCTCAGGGCTCGCGTATCCAGTCGTTGAGAGCCAAATCCGGCGCCCAGATCTATATTCCTAGAAGCACCGATAAGAACAACGACATCATTGTGATTAGAGGTTCTGCAAAGAGCGTTGCGAAGGCCGAGGAGTTGTTGCGTGCTGAGTTGAAGAAGTGATTGCATTGTGTTTTTGTTTTGTTCCTGTTTTGTATTGCATACACCTAAAATATATATATATATATCTATCTGATTTCTCATTTGTATTTCTGACTTGTGTCGAAGTCCTTGTTCTAGAACTAATTTTGTTTAAGAAATAAACGACAAAACGTCCAGAATAGGCAGCGCAGGAGAAGCAGCAGCAGCAGCACGGCAGTTACTCGCGAATTGCAACCAAAGTAATTCTGATTACAGGGGCGCGTCTCCATATCTGGGGCAAAAAAGCCGACAGTATATATATTAGCCGTTGATTCACATAGTGCTACAGGTATAATTTTTTTTTTTCAATTGATCCAACTCTCCCAGAAGATCTTGCAAGATGCCGATTGACGAGATGGAACTGCACAACGCGAGCACACCGTCGCTGGTGGGTGCCAACATCCGCAACGTGACTGACCACGAGGGGTACGAGCACCAGGCGACGCCAACGAAGCACCACCACACTCACCAGGTGGTGAAGGCCGATGGCGAGAAGGACTACACCTGTCTAGATGAACTAGAGGACGAAGGCGCACTGATCAACGGCGAGCACGAGTACGCGGACCTGCTGGACGAGTCCGGCAAGGTGATTCCGAACGTTTCGAAGTACCACTCCGTGATTGCAAGCGAGGCGGCTGTTGGTACTGGGAGTTCTTCCAATGCAATTACAAAGCCGCTGATTGACGAGTCTGACAAGGAGTTTGTCGTTGTTGACATCCCAGCTTCCAGCGAGCCACACCACCCAAGCGTTGACGTTGCGGATGCGGGGACGCCAGCAGACTCTTCGTCGACTCCTTCGATCTACGAGCTGAAGAACACGGATTCCGGCATGGGAATGTCTCTTGAGGACCTCATTGACTCTCAGCTGGCGTCCATGAGCTCGCTGAGCACAGACATCCAGAAGAGGATCTCCGATAAGAAGGCGCAGCAGCAACAGCCGGCGCCATCGAGATCGAGATCGAGACTCAGAAACGTTGTCGAGTCTGCCGTCCCAGACTCTGTGATCGAGAACGATTCTTTGCAGCAGGTGCCAGCAGGTGCCCGCGAGGGCATGGCCTCACCTTTAATCCAGTCAAGATCACAGTCCACAGCCCGCTCTGCAACTGGTACTTCCTCCACTGCTGAGAGACCGCACTTGGCGAGAGGCGACTCGTACTCCGGTGTGCAGACCTACGAGGCCAGACCGGGTAGAAGAGCCGACAGAGAACCGGGTATGACGGCATTGTCCTCTAGAGAGTATCTCCGTTCTGTCTCGAGATCGAGATCCAGAATGGCCGGGGAGACTGCACTGTCTAACCAGGAGCTTGCGGAGGAAGGTGCCCTCATCTCCGACGACCTCACCAACGACCCAGAGATGATTGAGGCTCTGGCCGAAGAGGACGAAGATGACGAGGCCACGAAGAAATCTGAGTCTGAATCTGTTGTGGATTTTAGTGAAGAGGGCTCGCTCGCTGCCGTCACCCACAAGTTGGAGGACGTGCTGAGGGAGACCTCGTCTAGTAAGAGGGCTGAAACATTGTCCTCGTCTGTGGAACAGCAACAGAGCTTGGGAGAGGGGGAGGAGGAGAAGAAGGACTTGGATGGGATCGTGGAGCCGATGCCCACTGCAGTGGATACTGTGGTGGATAGCGAGGTAGATACCCCAGCGATGGTAAATGATAATGAAGAAGAAGAAGAGGATGAGATTGAGAAGTTGGAAGAGTCTGTGGACGAGGTGGATGCTATAGAAGAGATAGCGGATGCCGAAGAGCCTGTTGATGAGGTGGATGCTATAGAAGAGATAGCAAACGTCGAAGAGCCCGAGTCAGGGGCAAAGACTTCCCTTGAGGCTCAGATCGAGGAATCTGAGACTGAACAACCAGTTGATCTTGAAGAATCGGTGGATACTGGGTCTGTTGAGGTTGAAGAACCACCTGCTTCGGAAGAGCCAGCTGACTATGAGGAGCCTGCGACTCTTGAGAACTTAGAGGCGATAAGTACCGATGAAGACAAAGAGGTCGATGAGGCTACCACTGCTATTGAATCCCTAAGAATCAACTCTCCAGCTGACGAAGCTGAGAGGCTTATTAGTGAATTGGAAGCTGAAATTTCAGGTGTCTCTGAAGAGGCTGATGAACCTGAGGTTGTGGATAAGGCTGAAGTTGCAGCTGTTGAAGAGCTGGAAGTTGAAGCTGATGCTGAGTCAGAGACCAAGGAAGTTGAGGAGGCAGAGGAAGAGACTGAGACTTCCAAGGATGTTGACCCAATTGCCGAACCAGAACCAGAACCAGAACCAGAAGCCGAGGAAGAAGAGGAGATCCACGAGCCTACCAAGGAGGAGATCATCGAGCTGCTCAAAGACGAGCCAGTGTATCTCTATACCTCCCTTGCCGGTGGTGGCTTCTTCATGCCACAAAGAACCAACAAGCTCGCGACGATCCTCACTGCAAACCGTATCTCGTTCACATACCGCGACTTGGGCACTGACGAAGATGCCAGAAACGTCTGGCGTCGTTATAGTAGAGGGCGTATGCTTCCTGGTATCGTAAGGGGCAAAGACGATATCATCGGGAACTGGGAAGAAATCGAGGAGGCCAATGAGGAATACAGAGTCAGAGAACTGATCTACGAGACTCTGTGATGGCTTTGTATACCTTGCTTTTTTGTTGTTTTTTTTTTATGTTTTGTTTTCAATCGTTACAATAATTATTAGTTAGTTAGTTTGATACTTATTACGTAATGACGCCTATTCGCGAAATTAAGGCCTCCACTTGATTGAGTGTATATGGAAGGAAGCATCTTAACACCATATTTTTTTACTTCACTACTACAGAAGATCTTGTATAAAATTACACAAAGATGACGATGCTTCTGGCCCGAAACATCGAGGCTCTGCTCCAACAAGGCCTCAAACCTGCTCCTACCACAACCAAGATACTGCATGCGCTCACGATAACACAACCATCGGGCACACCACTTTCCACAGTGACAGACACTTCTAATGCAATCACATTGACTAAAGTAAAGATGTATGCACTCTTTGCATCGCGTCAGGGGATCTCTGAAGACATTGTGAAGTTTGAAGTTGAGGACATGGACATGGACATCTACGCGTGTCTCGTTCCAGATACGCAGTTTGGAGTTGTGGCTATCTGTGAGAGGGAGTATCCAGAGGGTCTTATCCGTATGAAACTGAGGAACCTCAGTGCCGCCTTAACAGAACTCAAACAGTTCGAGGAAGAGGATTACTATGAAAACAATGACTAGAAGTACAACACAGTTGATTAATGATAAATGGTTTCCGCCAGTAGATTAAAAAGTATAAACAAACCCAAATAGAAAAGCTTAAGACAAAAAAAAACAAAGAAAAAAGTGATAAAAAGAACCATGAATAGAGTGATGAAAAATCATAAACGTTATAATGCCAAAGCAAGTGCTCAACGTGCTTAAAGAGCAAGAGTATACTAGGCCACCACCGTCTGTGCTATTATGTGTGGAGAGTGCTCTAGCATAATTGTATCTGTGTATGTGTCTTGTGAAGAATGGTATGACAGCTGATATGACAGATGGTACTGAGAAGATTTCAATCACTTCTCCTCATCAGATGCAAGCTCCTCCTCGTCCTCGTCCTCGTCGTTGTCTGCAACGTTGTCGTCCATGATGCTCTCGTCGTCGTCACTCTCCAGGTCCTCATCCTCGTCCTCCTCTTCAGATTCGTACCAAAAGTTCTCATCCATCACTTCGTCCTCCTTTGGTGCCTGATTAGCAGACAAAAAGTCCTCCTCCGTGGGCATCACAAAGCCCTCTGGAATATCCTGCTTGGATCTCTCCACTTCAACAGCAACTTTTCTCTTGTACTCGTCTGGGTTCTTTCTGAAATCGACAGATGCATCAACATTAGCTGGGGATGACGGGTTTGGGTCCTCCAACAAGGACAAGATTGAAAGCAACACCGTCTCCACAGACTGTGCTGGAGACCATGTCTCGTTCTCTGGCTCGTCTGAAGTTGGATCTCCGCCCTGGTGGAGAATCGATATACAAAGACGGCCGTCTCTATAGATGTTTGGGTGGTAAATCGCAGGCGTGAATCTGAATGACGGTGGCGAGAACGGGAAGTCCTGTGGGAACTTCATCTGTGCACGGAAGTACCCGCCGTAATATGCGGATGTCTTGTCCAGTACGATCAAGCCCACATTCCACAAAAAGAAGTTGTTCTCGTCCTCAAGCTCGATGTGGAAGGCCGGGTTGCCCTTCTTCGGGTCCGTGAGGTCCTTGAACTGCCGAAGGAGGATCGCTCTGGCTGGCGCGTTGGTAGACATCTCTGTGGTTTCTGCTGATAAGTGCTTTTGTCAAAGGAACTCTGGGTCCTTGTTTCTGTGGGCGGCGGCGGCGGTGGCGGCGGCTAACTCAAAGAGAAGTTGGAGCAGCAGAGAAAAGAAAGAAAAAAAAGTGTAGTAGTGTGGAAGTTCCGAAGCGTACTGTGTGTGCACTGCAACGCTGTGTTTGAACAAGTTTATCTGTGAAGCGCTATAAACAAAACAAAAAAAAAAAGGGCCTTTGGTGGAAACGGGACCGTCACTGGGCGGTTAATTTTCTGGATTTCACAACAAAAACTCACACAAGGGAAAGCGCGGAGGTTTTTGAACCAAAATTGGACTTTTTTTTTGGATTTTATAAGGTGTCATATTAGTTGCTTTTTTCTGCCCTATATATCTATACTGTTTCGCACCCTCGGATATGGACATTGGAGAATTCGCGGGTGTGGGTGCGATGGAGAGTCGGGTATATCTTTTCTTTCTGATTACACACTTTGGCTTATCCAAACCCATAAGGGTGTTATTTATAATGAATAGAGGAGTGGTTCTGTACTGCTCATACGCAAAGATCCCTTTTGCGAAAGAAGAATCCAAGAACCCTGGTGGCACTGCATGCAACACCACAGCACCATGCCATGCCACTGCACGGCCATAGCACAACTTCGGAAATAACCGGAGATGAGATCATATATATTCCAAACAATGGCCCTCGGTTATCGCACAGATCCGACCGCGTATTTTTGGTGTTTATAATCTAGGTGAATAATATGCGCAGTTGTGAGTTATATGACAGATCTTTATGTTGGTTCCAATCTTCATTGTTCTAGTTGGTGATGAGGAGGTACAAAAAACTCCAGGATCTTCCCCCAGAAGTCCTCTTTAAGGTCTGTTGGCATTTGGGTTACGCTGACATCATCTCCTTACTTCTACTGCCTGAGATCTCTGCACGTATCAAGGAGTTCGTACGCTTTTACTGTGATGATGATGATCATCATCCACACTCCTTGTTTGTCCCCTTCAGTGACCTTTATGGCCTCTGCCAGCTTGAAAAGCAACCGGAAGTCCTGCCTTCATACACAATCTGCTTCATCATCACCAGTGAGGCAAATCCACCAGGGGTCCCCGAGGGTAACACTACCAGAGTGTTTGTCAACTCTCCAGAAACACGTACATTGGAGGCAACTCAGCTTCAAATGGAACTTGTGAGTGAAGACGTCTTTGTTGATCTGGATAGAGAAAACTTTGACAAGGCTTACAAACCGTGGCTTGACAGTGGTGCAACTGTGGTGACGCCCTCTCCTGCTGTTTCCCTTGACGGTGAAGTCTCAGGTGGATTCATCACAGGACCTCTCTTGGAAACAGTGAGACTCTCTGCTTGTCAGGGAATCCCTGCCACATTCTGGAGTGACTCCAAGGCTTTGAAGATCATCCTATATTCGTGCAATCAAAGTGTGGTGGATACCACTGTTAAGCATCTCCAAAGGTCCCCCGTACAAGTGTTTGAAATCATTGGGTTGATTCGGAAACCTGGCATACTCCCCGTTTACATTTGGAGCCCAGAAATCGCTGGCATTGAGACGATATCTCAATGCTTGGAAAATTGTAGTTTTAGCTTTCTGGTGACTCTGAATTTGAAGATGATGAACAGAATCTCTGGGTTATACATTTCCTGTGTGAAAACCATGGATGTTTCACTAACATCGGACAACTATGCCCGGGGAACTCATTTGACTTCCATTTTTACCAATATCGATGCACCATCATTAGACTATCTGAGATTTTCATTCTTTCAAATCATTCCAGTTGTCAAGAGCTTAAGAATGCCTCGTCTTCGGTGTCTTATTGCTCGATTCCACTTTGATGAACACAATTATGATATCCCAGAAGTCGCTCGCAACTACTTCTTCTACAGAGATATGGTTGATAGCGAAGCATACACAAGACAACTAAATCTTCCACCTGCGAAATTGTTGTTACTTACTGACTGCTATTGGTTTATTACTCCTCAGATCTTCTCTAGGGCTAAGCGTGTCATGATACATCAGGAGTACAGTACAAGACCTAAGCTTTTTGCTCATTATCATAACTTCCATAGCATCACCATGCCTATGCCAGTGGTGAAAAGTTTGGAAATCAAGACAGTTCATAAGGATGCTAATGATTTACCACCACTGGGGATATCTGGTCCGCTTTTGAAAGAGTTGACTATTCAATGTAATAATGGATATACCTTCAACAGGCCGATGACATTTTACACTCTATTCCCAATGCTTCAATCACTCGATATCTCTATTCTTCCATCCCAGTCTCCTCCTAGGCATGGCTTACAGGTCACCGCCAAGGACTTCGACGGTGTGAAATTCGTACATCTAAGAAAGCTGTTCTTAAGATGTATGCTTCCCTCTGTTGCACTGAAGTGGATTAAGACTGTTCCCAATAACACACTCTTTGAGTTATCAGTGGAGTCACTATGTACCAAAACGGGATTACAAATCATCACGGAAGAATCACAGTGGGAAGAAATTGTACAGGCTGCAATGTATCATAAGGAAACACTGGTAGAGCTCAGGCTGGATTTATTACCCACGGACAAGAAGGCGTTCAATTTCCAATCCACCCCTGAAATATCACAAATGCCTAATCTCTTACGGCTTTGGATAAACGGAACACATCGACTCAAGGTATCACATTGCCCTCGGTTGGTGTGTATGGAGGTAAACATCCAAGACAGCGAACCAGCTGTGGACTTACAATGCATTGAAATGGACCATTTGAAGAGCCTAATGGTTTGTGCTTACAGCTCCGAGCTCACTAATAGTTGTACCACCCGAAATGACACACAATTCCCATTAAGGCCAGGTGTGTGTCTCCTGAAGGTTGGTAGTGATGTTAATGGTCAAGCGACATACCACTACACTGGGGATGATGAGAGTATGCGGGCATTGGACAAGAGATTGGAAGATCTGAAGTTAGATGAGCAGGTCCATTGTAGCTAAAGGAAATTGAGAAAAAGATATGACTGAAAGTGTCATGAGACTATAACGATTTTTCGCTTTCTTTTTTGTGTCACTTTTTGCGCAATATCTGATAAGGTAACGCCGTTCTGTCCTAAGCTTGCACAAGGTTTCTATACAAAGCAAGAAACGGGTAAACGGCAAGACAGAGGCCAAATTGTCTCATCGATGCCTCACCAAACTGTTGGATATTCTGCCCAATGAACTTCTGTTCGATGTCTGTAGCAATCATTTGAACCAGACGATTATGATGATGGTGATCTGATAACGACGAAAAAAAAAATTGTAATCGATAGCGATGATTCAGAGACTATGCTGGGTTGGATTATGAATTGTTGGCAGAAATCAATGATGATTGACTTTGATGGTACATAAGTTCAATTCTGACTTGGGTTTCGATTTTGTATGCTGACCGTTGATGAGTTTTCGCCATTTATGTGTCACTTTAATTTGTGCCAAAACGCGCCACTTTGTGCATTCTTCCTATATATAGTCTGCCTAAAGGCTGTCGTAATATTAGTTCGAAATCATGGGTTCAGAAGGGAGCTCTGCAAATAAATTAGTCAGCTCGCTTTTATTCCAGAGCTAGAGTGGAGTGCTATATATATATATGACGCTTAGAGTACGAAATCGCTGGCCTATAACGTACGTATTTTCTGCAACACCGGCGGTTAGGTCCGCTTGCGCATGGCGCAATCTACAACCTTAAGACTGACCTTATTCCATACTGGGGTACCAAATTGGATATTTCAATACATAGTTCTGTTCTCTAAATCTCTTGAAACACTATTATGATCTTTATTTTGACGTATCAAGTAGATTTCATCGAGCGGGCCGAAATCTGAGTTTTACCCTTCTAACGCTGACATTCAATTTCACAAACGGAGATATTCCTTTTTGTGAGAAACCCGCAAAATGCATTCAAAAATGATGAATTTCTGTCTCTTAAGCACACTAAGGTAAATTATCAGCATTTAAATACTTTATTTTCAATTCATCAGCTCCTTAACTCTACTTATTGCTGAACAACTACAAAATATATCAACTCTAATGGTGTCTGGGTGTATTAGTTTTGTGACACAGATCTCCGTAAAGTGCGCATACCGAGTTTCAAGGGCCTTATTTCCTTCTAATTCTTTCTCCACACTTTTATCTACGTGTAAGCCTAGTATACATGATGCTAACATAGAGTGATTTCACTCTTGACATTTCTGGCTCTTCCTAGGGTTACCAATCATCCGCCAAATGAAAACGTCCCCAGCGCCAGATCCTCCCCAAACCCCTTTATCATGCGGACTTCCGGTGGCGGTGGTGGCGGTCTTACCCCTGTGCTTATGCACGTCCCGTTTAGGAAGGTCCTCCGAAGCTCTTATCTGGATCCGTTAATTCATATAAAGACCGGTTGGAATGTCCCTGCTCTGAGCCCGATATCTTTCACGGAGTATCAAATAAAACAAAACAAAATTGGTATACCGCAGACAGGAATGGCAGTGCTCATCGGCGTCGACGTCGGTGGAACCAACACCGATTCTGTGCTTGTTGACCCGCACAGAGTAAATGACTCCAACAAAGGAGTGCTGGCGTGGAACAAGTTGGTGACTACAAAAGACGTCTCGAATGGTATCGAACGTGGTATCTTGAAGCTGTTTGAAGATTCAAAAGTCAAGAAGGAGGGCATCACCTCCGTGACTATCGGCACTACACACTTCATCAATGCCGTTGTTGAGCAGGACCAAGCACGTTTAGCCAAAGTCGCTGTCTTGAGACTGTGCGGCCCTTACTCCGAGATCATCCCTCCCTTTGCAGACTTCCCACCGGGACTGCAGAGCATCATGGACGGCCACGTGGGATATTTGCAGGGAGGCTACCACGTCGACGGGAAAGAAATCCGGGAGCTCGATGAAGAGGAGTTGCTGTCACATGTTGAGCAGATCAGGGCAAAGGGTATAAAGGCCGTGGCCATTGTGGGTATCTTCTCCTCCTTAAAGCCTGACCAGGAGGAAAGAGTCAAGAAGTTCATCCTTAAGTATATCCCGGATGCACGTGTCGTCATGTCCCACCTGGTCTCTGGTGTCGGGTACATTGAGCGTGAGAATGCTACTATTTTGAATGCCTCCATCATGCCCTTTGCTGAAAAGATCATCATGTCTTTTATCGATGCAGTGGAGAACAAACTCGGGCTGAAGTGCCCTGTTTTCTTGACTCAGAATGACGGAACTGTCTTGTCAGCCTATGAATCTCTCAAGCTTCCAATCAGGACGTTCTCCTCGGGTACTACAAATTCCATGAGAGGCGCTTCCTTCTTGGGAAATGTCATTGGTCAAACAGCCATTGTGATCGATGTCGGCGGCACCACTTCAGATGTTGGACTTTTACTTCCAACAGGGTTCCCACGCCAATCTTCCTCCTACTGTGTTGTAGGCGGAGTGCGTATGAACTTCTCAATGCCACACGTTGAGAGTATTGGACTCGGTGGTGGCTCTTTGGTCAGAGAAACTGATGGCAGTGATGTGTCCGTAGGCCCTGAGTCTGTCGGATCTGAAGTTTTGGAGAGATCAATGGTATTCGGGGGTAATGAATGTACTGCCTCTGATGTTGCCGTCGCTGCTGATCCTTCTCTCAAGATCGGTACTTCCTCAGTCTCGTTCGAACCCGAATTCATCGCCAAGTTCCAGTTAAAAGTGAAAATGATGCTCGAAGCAGTGGTGGACCGCATGAAGACAAACCCGGAGGATATTCCAGTGTTGGCAGTCGGTGGAGGGTCCTTCATTGTCCCACCGGACCTCCAGGGCGCCTCCAAAGTTATTAGACCAGAGTATTACAGCGTCGCTAATGCCATTGGAGCTGCACTGGGTAAGATTTCTTCTGAAGTTAGCTGCATTAAGCAATGCTCTGATAAAGATTTGGTGCTGGAGGAGTTGAAACAGGAAGCTATTGATAAGTGTGCGGCGAAGGGAGCTTTGAAGTCTACCATTGAGATCGTCTACTTTTCTTGTGACCCAGTGCCGTATGTTGATGGGACATATGTGTTTTACGTAAAGACCATCGCAGATGTGGACTACGACAACATCAAATTTGACTCTTCAGACCATCCGCCAATTGAGGTACTGGATTCTGCCGTGACGAAACAATCCAAGCCACAGGACTACATAAAGCTCGATGATATTGACTACATCAACTACAAACCAACGATCAACGCCGAGAGACAGTGGATCATCTCTGAAGTGGACTTGGAGTTGCTCCGAATCGGTACGTATATCTTGGGATGTGGAGGTGGTGGTAACCCATATCCGTACTTCCTCTGTGCACGTAACCTGTTAAGGCAAGGGGATCAGCTTACTGTGATTGATGTCAAAGACGTGGCCAAGTACTCAGAGGATGCCATTGGGTCTTATTGCTCAGCAGGGTCTCCAACAGTCTCCAGTGAGCAACTCAAGGGCCCCGGTCTATTAGAAGCCTCCAAGATGATGACACAGTTCACAGGTAGAGCTCCGCAATTGGTATTCCCTATTGAGATTGGCGGTGGTAATGGAATTGGCATTTTCAGGGTTTCTGCTACATCCAAGCTCAATCTTCCAGTGGTGGACTGCGACTTAATGGGTAGGGCGTATCCCACACACTATCAGACAATCCCGGTTGCGTATACTGCTGCCAATGAGTCCTTCTACTCTCCAACAGTGATGTCCAACGGTAATGGCAACACGATGATCATCGCACAGAGTAAGGACGACTTCTTGATTGAGAAAGTGATGAGAGCTTCGTTAGCGGAGATCGGATGTACCGTGGATGTGATGAACCCACTGATGACTGCACAGGAAGTTCAGGAAAGAACCATTCATGGTTCTCTGTCTCTTTCATGGAGAATCGGACGTGCTGTGAGAATCGCACGCCAGAAGTCAGAGGTCTATCGGATGCCTGAGATCATCCTTGAGAGTGTAAACAACACTGGTAAGTTACTGTTTAGTGGGAAGATCATCGGTGTGGAGAGAAAGCTGTTTAAGGGCCACTCATGGGGAGAAGTTACCATTGAGTCGGACGACAGACGGCAGATGAAGATCCCATTTAAGAACGAAAACATCTACGCTACCATTGACAAAGAATTGGTGTGCAGTGTACCTGACTTGATCTCAGTAGTGGATGCTGATCTGGGAGAAGCCGTGGGAACACAGGATTACAGATACGGCCTATTGGTGTTTGTGCTGGCTATTGCTCCCTCCAACAAGTGGGTTGAGAGCGAACGCGCGTTGTCCATCGGCGGGCCCAAGGGATTCGGTATTGACGACATGGAGTACATTCCCGTTTCACACTATTCTGCCCCAGTGTCTGTCATTGATGAGTATGCCCTTGCATAGCCTGCCTTTATATAGATCCATTTTAGTGTCGACTCATTCCACAGAGAGCTAGCGTAGGTTTCAGCACAGTAGCGTACATGCAAGCACACCACCTGTCATAACAGCCGCGGTGTGAAGGCCCCACCGGCCCAGATTCCCACAAGGACTCAGCCGCTCGTGCGAAGTGTGCGCATCTGGCCGTCACCAGTGGAGTACATACAGCAAAGAATGGCGGCGCTAAAATCCGGAATTGCAATTGATAGCTTATAAAGCAAGAGAAGTTTCTAGGAATCTACTATAAGAGAGCTCAGAAGACACACACAGAGCTGGTCCCTTCTAATAAGCAAAGAAGAGCCAACCATGGGCTCTAAGAGCGTGCTGTTGGACGTACCGAACGAGGTGCTGTTCGGGGTCCTGTGGCATGTGACGGACGTAAACGACCTTGCGACACTGGCGACGATTCCACCGCTGAACAGGAGACTCCGTGAGTTTGTGAGGGTGGCCATGGAGTCCACCGACCTCGTTTATGTGCCCAAGGTCTTCACTGATTTCCCACGGTACACCATCAGAGAACCTGCGCCAGAGTACTCGATTAATCTATTCGAGGTGGACTCCACTTCCAAGATCCCCCGCGTGTTGTTTGACCAACTGTTTGTTGTCCAGCGACACATCCGGAACTTTCTCGTGGTACTGAACCTGGAAGAGCTCCATAGGCTCGACGAGAAGACGCTGCAGTGGGTGTGGCCCGAGGTGCGCTTTGTGGAGAAAGAATCGGAGTACTCCAAGGATTTCAATCTGAGATGTTTGCTAGTGCTTACGCAGAGACAGTTCAAGTTTGCCAACTGCACGTTTGAGGCTGGGACGAGTAAAGTCCAGGCTACGAATGTGGAGACTCTAAGCTTGGTAAATGCAACCTTGAAGAAGAACCAGGACTCCCTGGTCAATGTGCGACCAAGAAGGCTCCACTTGGGGAACGTCTCTGGTGACTGGGTCGGTATCCTGGACTTAGACCACCTAGAGACGATACATGTCGACTACTCATGGCCACAGGAGCCGCGGTTCGGCTCCTTAGAGTTCCCATCCTACGGCATTGCCATTCAAAATGTATGCTTCCCGAAGTTGAGATCACTGGTGCTGGACAATGTGAGTTGCCTGCGTGGGATCAAACTACCACAGTGTGAGACCTTGAGAATGAGGATTTCAGGGAAGACCAAAGAAGACGGCAAAGTCGTCATCCCACTGATTCAGGGAATATGGGCCCCAAAGTGTCGAGAGCTGAGTGTGGAGTTGGACACTGTGCTGCCGGAGGTAAAGTCCGTGTTTATGCCTCTGTGTGTTAAGCTCACGATAAAGCTGAACAACATTAGGAAAGACCTGGCAAATGATCCGTTGTACGAGGCAGATCTCACCGAGAACTTTAATGGAACTAAGGCTCAAAGGGAGATCCAGAAGGACATCCATGGATGGCCACAGGCGCTGGACGTTACTCTCAATGATGCGTGCCATTTGATCAGAGACGATGACTTCTTGCTCACAGCAAGCACGCTGACGATGGTCTTTGACAATAGACGAGAGAAGTGCCACGCGGTGGTGCCAACGCACAGAACACCTGCACCGCAGCTATCCACCCTCACAGTCATTGACAAACTCATTTTAGACGAGGAGGAATGGAGAAACACAGTTAATTTCACACCACAGAATAGGCTCAATGCCCCGGATTTAGCAAGAATTCTGCTTAGCAGAAACAGTACGTCGAAGATGTACCTGGATTATGAGCTCATGAGTAACAACTTCCCAAATTTGAACTCTCTGCATTTGCAGTACTGCAATAAGCTGGACGTGTTCCCTAGAGAGGCATCTATCCTAAAGAACTTGGTTTCGTTGGTGTTGGAGAAGTACGAAGTCAGTGACATCGTTTGTCTGTTGCATTCACTGAGAGACTCCAAGCTAGAGACGGTGGTGCTGCGCCGAGTGTTGCTCAGCTGGGAGGATCGCCAGAACCATTTGGAAGACCAGCTAAGTACCCTATTGAGGAAACATTTCAGTGATACTGTGACCTCTGCAGTTCTGTGCTTTGATGATCTAGCTGGTGGGAACTCCCTTCCTCAAGTATTGAAAGTCTCTGGATTACACAAGATGATTGATATTGGCGTTGGTGGGATGGATGAGGTGGTAATCACTGATTGTCCTCAACTGAAGGTGTTCCAGGTGAGAGTCGATGAGAACTGGCATGATATGCCCTATGCTTCTTTGGAAAAAGTTGGACAGGATGCACAGAGATTAAGTGTCCGGAAGTTTGTCAATGGGTTGAGGGAAGACGACGGACCATTGGCCAAGCCACGTACCAAACGTAAGGCTTCATCAACGGATTTGAATCCATTACAATCACAATGCCAAAAGAGTGACACCTTAAAGCAGGACTTTGATATATGGAGATGACTATTTATTGTACACCAAATGTCAAGCATACGATGAATAAATATAACTTTAACGGCCCGTGAACGATGACATACCCAAGAAGTCAGACACCCAGCTCTCCTCCAAATTAGCGTCATAACTTGACCCAAAGAATTCACTGAGGTCAAACTCCTTAGATGTCTGGATGTCATTAGCAAATAGGTCACCGAACGTTCCTGGGAATCCCTCTGATGTCGTAGCGTCAAGCGACGTGTTACCTTCTAGTGACATCGACTGTCTTCCCTTGTGTTTCTCTATGTACGCCTTCATTTCTTCTGGGAACAAAATCTGCGTACCTAAAGCACTGTACTTGATACCGAGAATAAACGTCTTGGACAACTTCACAAACGACAGGTTGAAATACTTGCAATCACTATACTTTCTCATGTTGATAAATGCCCACGAGATGATGTATGCGATGGACTTTGGGTTTGTAAGCGTCCCTTGCTCTCTTATAAGCCTATCATGATCGTCATCGATGGAGAAGTCTGTGAGCTCAAACAGCCTCAATAGACGGGAATATTCTGGTCTCTGTGACAGAGAATCAATGATGGCATTTCCCATCTCCTCGTCATCCTTTTTATAAAGCAGTAGATAAATTATCTGTTCAGACGACATCCCAGTGTGTTTCAGCACCACGGCACCGAGCCATATTAAAGCCTTTATCGATGTAACAATGGAAGACGAACACGCATCCTGTGTCAATGCAATGATGTGCTTAAAGATATAACTGTTCCCCTTATCGCTACTCTCTTCATACGCCGTAGCCCAATTGAGCATCTGCAAACGAACCATCATCAAAGCGTAACGGTGAGCCAGAATATCAAACACACGTGCCCTCTTGGAGGTATCTCCTAGTTCAAACGAAAGACGACGTAGCATCGAGTAGATACTATGTAGGATACCAATCATGATTTGCCTTGCGAACATTCTCTCAACTATGGCATAGTACTCTCTTGGTGGCTCCTTAGTCTCGTCAATTGGCGTATAGTCCATGTCATCCCACACTTTACGGTCCTCCGTATATGTTGTCTCCCCCATGTCTGTATATGCCTTTTTAATCTTGGAAGCGGCGATCTGCAGATATTCCACCATTAGTTCCTTATCAATCTCGCCATCGAGCTCGTTGATCTCATACAGCACCTCATGGATGACCTTAATAGCTGCCATTGTAATGGGTGGATTATGTGCACCAGCCTGTAAATGGTCCAGCTGAATAGGCGACTGGAACCCGAGCTCAATAGAGTCCATCAGATCCATGTAGATTAACAGATGCCATGTGTCGTTGTAGAGCCTCTGCTCCGACTTTGATAAGTCAGGGTAGTAAACACCCATATCCTGATGCATGTGCTGTGAGAGAGCCCTTGTTATAAGCATACGCGTTGTCATGACACGCTCTTGGCCCCATGACGGCGTTAACTTCATGTTAATTGACGAATTATAATCGAATGCCAGGTGGATTTCCACCATTGCTAGGGTCAATTGGAATGAATTCTCCCATGCCGGGAGCTTAATCCTGTGTCCGATAGAGTCAATCTTGAGAAGTGCAGTTGCATATCGATAGAAAACAGTATGGCTCATCTTTGATCCCAAGGGTGATGGACTTTCATATACACATGCCATTAGGAAATGAGACTTTGACAGCACAATGAGTAGTAGTACCAAAGTGGGGATCTTATGGTTCTCTTTCGGTAGGTCCAATAGAATCGTAGCCTTCGTCCCTGAACCATCAAACTGCACCATCGACTCCAATGTCTTCACAAGTGATTCCGGGTACTGTGGTGGCCCCATCACGTATCTCGGCCTATTAACCTCCCTGAAGATTGCTATGAGCCTCTCGAACCTCTTCTTGTCAGGAATGAACTTGGTCACTTCCTCAATCAACTGATTGATGAGAATATCCCCCTGGACCCCGCGTGGCGACTCGGCAACGAGACCGGCCATGCACATGCTCTCGAACCTCAAAAGTACCGCAGTATGATCCACCAGGGGCTTATGTGACTCTATCTTCGTTTTCATTCTCTCCTCGTAGATAACACCCATGATACGGTCGCTTATCACCGAGGATTCTTCATCTGGTAAGATATTGGCGATACACAGCCCGCCATTATACACGTCATGTCCCTTCACTTGTTCACCGTCTCTCACACCGGCAAAGAACAATGGCCTCCGTCTGTCACGCCGTACCAAGAATTCTCTGATGAGCTTGTGATGTTCGAGCTCCCTCCACAACTCCACATTACGCTTCTTCTGACGTGCCATCGTCACCGAGGAGTCCTTATCGTGCAGTCCCACGGAATCCCTATAGATACACCATTGCGACTCGATGCCCAACTTCGAGCAACGCCCACACACGGGCAATGCCCTGTCACACTTCTTTCTCCGAAGCCGACATGAAATGCACGGCCACTGAGCCAGTTGTTGCACTTCCATTGTCGATATCTTCCTCCCTCTATCCCATATTCCGCATATTTCGGATTAGCGTTTTGGACACTCACCCCTCGGCTAACCATATTTATTGATCCCCCTTGCCGCGCACCACAGGGCCCTTAGCGCCGGGTAACCCCCATCACCGCTTGCATGCATCTGCACGCAGATAAACTGAGATTACACGGCGCACGTGACACAACCCATGGTTGTCCTGGCCCACATTTGCACACCAACAATACCAAAATCACATCATAAGGCAGTAATTTTATAGATTTGCTTTGCACACAACCACTCTATCTGTTCTTGTGATTTGTCAGATATACAGTAATTCCACCCCCATGCGAGATTCGAACCTACAATGTCCATGGACCAATAATTTGGACTATACCAATGTACATTGAAGGGGTAAATAAATAAAAAAAAAAAAAATCAGGCAGTGTAATAATCCCAGTGACTTATGTTTAAAGTATGTTTCAATCCTATGCTGACTTGATCCCCACCCATTGATAGACAGATAGGCCATGTATATCGAGAATATGGCAACCAACAGGTCTTTGCTTCTCGACCTCCCCATTGAGATCCTTCACAATGTGTGCACGTACCTGCATCGGATCGAGGACTTTGATCCTCTGCTGAAGGTGCCGGAATTGAGAGACAGACTAAAGCAATTGATAATTCTTGTATCAGAGAAGATACTATTGGGCGAGTTATACCATGGACTGACGCATAAACACTTCCAAGAGAAAGGAACAAGTTTGGCAATCAACTTGGTTTTCATCGACGATACTGATCAATGGGATCCATGGCTTCTACAAAACTACATTAATGTCCCAAAGACGCATAACCTTTTATGCTTCCAAAAAGGTCCAATGTCATTTACCGATAAGGACTCAATCGAGGAGATTTCTCGCTTGCCTTCAATTCAAAAAGTGTACCACCATCTGTTCCATCTTAACAACTGTTTCATACAGACAGGGAATTCTATTATGAGGTTCGAAGGTATAGACGTATCAAATAGGTTTCTCTACTCTCCACAAGCAGATTCTATGTTCCTTTGGCAAGTCACTGGTTTTGAGTCACATAAGATCATACCAATGCCACTGGAATTTATCGAGTTAAATGATTGTCCATCCAATTGGACACGGATATGGGATTGGAGTACTATTACCCAACTCGAACTGCACTATCATCAAGAAGAATTGCGCTTTGAACGGGAATGCCAAAAGTTCCCGCTCCTGGTATTGAAAAACATGTCTTTTCCCTGTCTCACATCGTGTATGATGACGGGAATTAACTGCTTGTACAACTTGGATTTCCCTCAGATGACAAAACTGGAATGGCACATATCAGCAAAAACAGACACCAAACATAAGTATATCATACCACTTATATCCAAAATCAATGCACCCAAATGCCAGCGGGTGAATTTGAATATAGAGCTACTAAGAGTGGAAAGTGAGGCCGCTAATGAAACATATATCGATGCGTACCCTCAAGTCTTCAACGTGCAATTACCTGAACAATGCAAATTGTTCCAGATCTCACATCGCATGTTCGAATATGTTGATAGAGGTCATGGAAAGTTTGAAATTGATAAAAAAGAATGCTTTGGCGTATCACCCAATGAGCTCTACGGCGAAGACGGAATAAGGTCATCACTGTCAATTTCCGGGTGGAACATCAACTCAAATAATACCACAGTTGTGCATATTGAAGTACAACCTCTTGTGAAATATGACCCACAAATGATGAATGAATTACAAAGTATCCATCTCGAGGTTTCACCACTCATAAAGCTCGATCGCAATGAAGGTACCATGAAATGGATACCACAAACACTACGCAAACTGAAGATCACATATGAATCACCATCTCGCTTATGCTATCAAAAAATGATCCCCGTGCTTCCTCATTTGGAATCCCTCGAATTGGATACCCTGAATGGTATGATGTACTTTGACCTTGCCATGCTGGCATATCAGTTTCCTTACTTGAGGTCTCTTTCCATCTCCGGTGGCACATCTTTAGACATTTACCCTCCCGGCCGGGACAAATTGGTGTTTCCTTATTTGCAAACCCTTAAATTAGTGGGGCCTTTCGACTCGTTCCAGTGCGTGAGATTCTTAAGGTCTGTGAGACCGTTACCAAAGCTGGGGTCTTTGACACTGAAGCTATCTGGATTAAAAGAGAAGAGCTTAAGCGATGATCTCAAGCATCTGCTGATGGACAGATGCAGCTCAAATTATGTAACTTTAACGATGCATGTGGATGGCGTGTTGAGATATTCAGACACGCTTACGGACCTTTGGAATGTGCGTTTATATTGAGGTTTCTATATATTAATCCATATATCACTCTCTTTTAGAAAGTAGTGCCCGTACCGACATGAGCCATGAGCTGCTCGGAAAAGACACCTTATAGCAGATGCTTAGCCAAATGTGCTTAACAGTACAACTCGCCAAGCTGAACCGAATGATATCTGAAGATAAGGAAATAGCTCTATAAAGAGATCAGTAGGAATATAGGAACATAAAGCCTTAATGACATGCTATCAAATATAGCAGAGGCAGCTCCGAGGTCCCCCCCCCCCCCGGAACTCCCAACTCCCAAGGACCATTTCGCGCGACCAGTTCTGATCTGGAAAACCCAGCATTTTACATAACGTATATGGTGTCTGTTTTGTTTACTTGTTGGTCTTTAGTAAAGAGATTATCAGAAAATGGCGCAATCGAACTCTATCTTGCAGGTGTATGGTGGTGGTATGTGATTTTTTTTATTTTTGCTTCTTTGCAGTTCATCCAAGTTCTACTTTTGGTACCAATTGCCTTAGGTTTCGTACTAACACACTTTATAAAGACGAAGTTGCCGCTTTGGTGCTTGACCCTGGTTCTCAATCCACAAGAGCCGGTTACTCAGGCGAAGACCTCCCTAGAGTCATAACGCCGTCATATGGTGGCTACATACCAGAGGACAGTGATCAAATGGATGTTGATGCTGATGACGACTCGACAGCAGTAAAGAAGAGACCAAACACATACTATTCCGAGGCATCAATAGAGTACCCAAAGCCACATTCTGAGCTCAGATCTATCGTAAAGGATGGTGTTATCCAGGACTGGGACTCCGCACTCGAGCAATGGCAATACATCTTCGATACGCTTCAAGTTGACCACACAGAGCAGCCATTACTATTGACAGAACCCGTGTGGAACACTGAGGATAACAGAAGGAAGTCACTGGAAGTCGCTTTGGAACAGTTTGGGTTCCCTGGCTTTTACCTTGCCTCTTCCCCAACATGTGTTGCTTTTGCCCAAGGAAGACCTTCTGCTTTAGTTGTGGACATTGGACATGATATTACCAGTGTAACGCCCGTTGTTGATGGTATGTGCCTTGCAAGATCCACGCTAAAGACACACTATGCCGGTGATTACGTGTCGACGCAGCTTAAGCACAAGCTGGGCGATACAGAGATCATCCCACTGTTCAAAGTCAAGTCCAAGGTGTTCACCAAGCCGGAAGAGACCCCAAGCTGGTTGCCTCGACACTATGAGGGAATCACACAGTCGTACGAGGACTACCAGCTTGAAAAGACACTCCACGGCATCAAAGAGGCTGTGCTGAAAGTCCCACGTGAGGCTGTCACTGGGCTTAAGCTGAGCGAAGAGGAAGCTAAGGAGACGTACCCTCTGACAGAGTACGAACTGCCTAATGGACACGCCATCTCTATGGGTAAAGAGAGATTTGAGATCCCAGATGCCCTGTTCGACCCTGAGAACTACGCAATCCCTGAGTTCCCAGCGGAGAGCGGAGAGCCTGAGATCAACTCGAAGAACGACTACGTGCCGTTGAAGAGACCGCTTAAGAAGACTAATGAGGAGTACGAGATGAAGACCAAGAAGAAGAAGGACATTCCACGCTTTAGAGGTTTGCCGGCGCTGGCATCACACGCCCTGTCCTTGGTGGATGTGGATATCCGTCCGCAATTGGCTCACAACATCATCGTCACTGGTGGTGGCTCGCTAATCACAGGTCTCAACGAGAGACTATACCTCGACTTGACCAAGGCACATCCCGGATTCAAAGTACGTGTCCATTCGAGTGGTAACACTGCCGAGCGTAAGTATCAGGCATGGATCGGTGGTTCCGTGCTGTCCTCGTTGGGTACCTTCCACCAACTATGGGTGAGTAAAAAAGAGTACGAAGAAGTGGGTGCTGACCGCTTGTTGGCCCAGAGATTCAGGTAGAGTACGCTGTATATCATTATATATCGTTATAGCCTCTTTTTTTTTTGCTTTCTTAAAGTCATTCCAGCGACATTGTACCATTGGCAATAGCATCACTAGTACATGAGCGCATGGCCCTTTGGGCATCGTACGCAGCCTGAGACTTGTTCATAAAGTCCAACTTATGGTCCACAATCTCCTGGGGATCTTCGATCTCAAAAAGCTTGGAAAGTGCCTCCACACTATCTGCCAGGCGGGCCTGTAGTGTCTCAAAGAGGCTTCTGTAAGCAGACTTATTGCAATAGTACCCAAAGGCATAGGACCACTTTAGAACTCTTCTGCAACGCAACAAAGCATTTGCAGCATCTGTCAAGAACTGTGCTTCAATCCAGGAGATGCCCGAGGTCACTTGTAAGAGCCTAACAGACTCCTCCACTTCCGCACATCTCTTTGCGTCTTGCCTCGTCGACTTGTCGTGCTCCTGGAAAAAGTTGTAGTAATGGAGGTATCTATCAAGGGATTGCTTCGTTGACTGTTTTGAAAAAGTATCATTCTTTGCCGTTTCTGCCTCCTTGTATCGATTACACTGATAGTACTGTGCACCGTGTTGTGCCCAACTGCCATTACAGATCCAACAGAATTGATGTGCACATTTTTTACAAGTCATATGATTGCATCCACCATTTTTTTCAATAGAAGTACCACATTTCCCACATTTTTTCGTATTAGTGGAGATCCATTTGACAGTCTCCGAGTCGTCTTTACATTTCTTGACCCATGCTGCGGTACAATCGCAAGGACAAGGAACATGGTTCTCGTAATCGCACGCTAAGCAGAACTGATGACCATGTGAACAGGTCGCCGTGGGTACTTCATGTTTAGCAACAACACTCTGCACATGCGATGGGTCCACAACCTCAACAACAATGTCACAATCCGGCGCAGGACACCACTTGTAAGTCTTGTGACGTTCCACAAACGTCTTGATGGAGCTCTCTAACAGCTTATCACCCACACCAGAGCCGCAGATATCATCAACATCCGAGGTGTCCAGCGAGACGTCACACCCGGGGCACCGTATGATCTCACCCTTGACGATTCTCTCCTTCACGTAGCGAGTGTAACACTTTAGACAGTATTCATGGCCGCACGTTAACGTATAGCTTTCCACCTCATCCTCGCAGCAGATCATGCACGTAAACTCCCCTCGGCTATAAACTCTTCTTCCGAGCTTCATCCCACCAGTCTCCACAACACCTGCGAGCTCCCTCGTCTTCTGTTGGTCTTCCATATATTCATCCATCAGTCTCTCGGAGTTCCATTTATAATGCTGGAGCAGAGTGAGCGTGTCGGCCTGCGAAGTCCCAAGCACCTCAGACAACTTCTTGGCCTGGCCGGACATCTCAGCAGTCAACTCCTTCGTAGTATGAGAGCGGTACTCTGGATCCTTGTCAGCTGATGCCACAATCTCCCCTGGGGCAAACCCCTCATCTTCGCTGAATGACTCGTACCCGTCCGAGTATTCTTCGTACTCGAACTCGCTGTCACTCATCTTTTTTAGTACTTTTTATATATCTTTAAGTATTTCTTTTGTACAGGATGATGACAGCGTGCGAATTGTATAATATAAATGAAATTATGTGGCAAAAACAAGCACAAAACCCCAAACAATGGCCACCATTTACATACTTTTTAATGGTATCGGATTTTCTGTCTCTTACCCTCAAACCAGATAATGCGGGAAGCGCGATATAGTTATATATCTCTTCTGATTATGTAATATGGTACGCGCAACATGCTAGTAACCTAGGCGGAGACAAATCACATAGCGTCCAATCGATCGCTCGCAGCTTTGATCTTCATTCCAATACGTGTGCTGAGTTCGTAATCCTCAGAGTAGTCCTGCGCGTATTGTAACCACTGTCTTGTCTCCACCAGCCCGCCAACTCCTCTCACTTTCCATTCAAAGAGTGCTCTCTCATATAGGCATGCTGGGTATAGCCATGGGTCTTCTGTCAAATGGATGAACTTGTGCTGCGAGCCTTGGAATGTGATGATTTTACTGATGACTTCCTTATCCAACAGTTCCAGAGCTGGAGACATATCACCGAGTCTGCGATGGATAATAGCCTGGAGGAAGCACTTGATCATCTTTTGGTTGTACTCCTCTGGTACTTTAGCATGCCCTGATGTAGAGTACTCCAATAGCTTCTGAGCCATATTCAAATGCTCCAGTGACATTCTGTTGTATCCGTTCCAAAAGTACATCAACTCATGAGTTGGAGAGACACAAATGGCATCCACTAATTCAACGCCGTACTTCTTAGAAGTACGTTCAAACTGTGCAATTTTTCTCAACAAGAACTTATCAAATGGCATCTGTCTTGCTCTCTTGGCATACGAAGGTGCCTTGGTAATCAATTCGTGTGCCTTTTGCTTGAAAAAGGCCATTCTTTTGAGTTCTTCAGGGTCAGTAATTATACCCATCTGACACATACGGTATAGTTCCAAATAACAAGAACCAGCAGTATAGGTGTACAAACCAGGAGACCAACCATTGATCTTCATCAGCTTCTCAATCTCATGTGCTGCATCTTCATATCTGTGTAAGAAGATCAAAACCATAACCCTATCAAATCTCAACAAGGCCTCCACCTGTTTCATACGAATGTCCCTGGTCAATGAGTCCATCAATGACAACGACTCCTCAAGTCGTCCCCTAGAGGCCAACATTCGGGACTCCTGTAACAACCAAAGGGCAGAGTGTGGGAACAAAGCACGAGCATATAATAAGGCATCCTCCAGTTTCTTACCCGGATGGAGCAAAGTCGGTCTTCCGACTCCCTGGAATGCCTTGGTCTCGGCTTTCATGATCTTATAGCTCCGTGTCTTTTGCAGCGCCAGGTCTTTAGACTGGTGAGTATCAAACTTCTGCAGCGTGTCAGGGATATCGAAATCAGCATCTGTGAACTGGAAAGGACCATCATAAAAGACATGAAGTGCTAACAAACCAATGCAGCCATGGATGTTTCTTCCCTGCACGGACTTCCAGATCATACGCAGACCGTTCTCCTTGTCACCTTTGAATCCAACAATCGAGAGGACGCCTCTGATGGCTGGTGGGATCAAAGAGAGAACCAATTGAAGGATACCAAAGCACAGGTTTGTCCCGGAAATGATAAATTCGTCAATGGTTCCCTGTGTGTCTTCCACGCGCTGCTGCATCTCTTCCTCCAATTTCTTCTTGGTCTCTTCATCAGCCTCGTTGTTTCCAAATCCAACAGTCGCCCTCAGTCTCTCCGTTGCTGGGGTATTACCAATATGCGACCCTATCAGCCTCGAGATGCGCATCTGTTGGACTTTCTCTGCCAGATCGGAAAACTCAGAGTCGTTAAGCATGTCCTGGGAGACGTTGAAAGGAATGTCAGTACAGCTCTGTGTCATTGGAGATGCGGCAGCAGAGACAAACGACGACGCAGATGACGACGTCCCAGAGTCTGCTGTGTTGTTGTTCTGCTGCTGCTTCATCTTCTCAATAGCGGCCTGTTTCTCATGCTCTCTGATGAGTCCCAAGATCTCATCAAGGGTCTGATACGCCTTTCTGAGCTTTAACAGAGCCTTCGCAGACTCGATCATACTCTCGGATAGTAACATAATCAGAGCATTCAATAGATTGGCCTCTGCATAGGTTACCGCATATACAGTACCCGGTGGGAACGATTTGCTGGTCTTCAGCTTCATCTTCTGATGCTTTGCTCGTTCTTTGGCACTCATCTGCTCTGCCTTGGACAAAGCTTCGTTGGCGTTCTTCATCACTTCTGGTTCGAACCCGAGTGTGGCTTCCAAAAAGAGAATAACACCCTTGGCAAGCATCTTAATGGTACATTCCTCGTCGTCCTCAATCAAATGCAGTCCTTCATCCGTTCTGTCATCCAGTAGAAAGTCCATCGCTTGCAATGATAGTTCGAAATCATGTGCTTGCTTGAGGATCAAGGGAGCAGCAGCAGCATCCGAGAGGGATGACTCTGAGCGGCGAAGCCCCAGAGCACGTAGCATTGTGTAAAGTCTTTGCCTTTATGGGTATGATGTGAAGTTCAAATGAACGACAGATAAGTATGAATATGAATATGAGAGTCAATGAAATGAATATGGAGTCGATGGGTATCAAATTGTATGACAATACTGGTGTGTGTCCTAGCACTGAGTACGTGCTCTGTCTTTCCACCTTAAACGCTTGAACAAACAACACAAAAGGAAGACCTCACGATTGTTCCAAGGCAAATAAACGGAGACAAATGAGAGAGTTGTAATTAATAGCTGGCCGATATTGCGGCTTCCGTTCCGCGAGTTATAAAGGCGTTGTTTGGTCGACACGATCGGCAAATAATGTACGCGCTCGGATAGGAGCTGGTACAGCCTACAAATTGTGTAAAAATAGTACAATTTTTCATTATGACACTATTTTTTGGTCTTCAACATCACACGGAGGCCGTTATGAGTGACGCTGTTCCAGACAGCATCCGCTACCTCTCTCGGTAGTTTGCGCCCATATAGACACTGGTCTAAGAGCCACATGCCAACTATGAAGCTCGTGCGGTCCATTGTGCCGTCAAACCGGGTATCCACTAATTCCCATATTTTTGTAAGTATGTCCCTAGGTAGCCTGGAACGGGACCATATCTCCTTTACGACAACGTTGGTCATAAGGTTGGCCTCCATCGCTCCAAGCTCTGATTTGACACTTAACACGGATTCTTTCAACGTAGTGTTCAACTGTCCGGGGACTTCCGCATCCTGGACTAGTGTGGAAGGATCCAATCTGTCCATATACACACCTTTATTAGCGACCCATACTCCCTCGTACCGCTTACGCTCTGCCTCAGAGACAAATTCGGCGTCAGTGTGGTGCTTCCATGGTTTATCCTCATTAAACTTGTCCTTCTTCTTCTCTTTACGCATGGTGGTCTTTAGTTGCACAGTTCTAGGAGCATTGGTACGATGCTGGTGGTCGTGCTTGTTGTTGTTGTTGTTGTTGTTGTGTAAGTGTAAATGGCCCTGTGCGTCAGGAGCGTGGCTAGAGGAGGTATACCCCTTCAGACTCTTCTTAAGGATCTTCTTTGCACCTTTTCTGATCCCATATGGCCTGTGATTGCGTGTTTTGACTTCTTCCAATGTCAAAGGATATTGTGGTAACACCTCCTCGTCATATTCGGACTCCAAAACAGAGTCATTGGCATCCGTAGTGTCCTCGTACATCAAGTCATCCTCGATCCCCGGGGGTGGTTTACGCCTTGGTGACGATGCCCTTGGTGGGTAGTGGAACGGTGCTTCCAACGAGCTACTATTCTCTGGATTTAGAAAGCGGTCGGGCGACACTGGAGGTGGTTTTCTCATTGGCTGTGGTCTGCGTAATACCACCAGTGGTGGTTGTAGCTGGGTAAAGTCCAAGTCCCTCTCTGGCGAATGAGCAGCATCCACTTCTTCGCCCTCTTCAATAGGATGCGATGACAGGTTCTCTCCAGAGCCATGTATAACATTTTTTTGCAGTTGCATCGACATTCCTTGTGGTTTACCAACACTTGTAGACGATAACACCGACGATGAGGATCTGTTCAACCATTCAAACTCCTCCGAGTTGTTCTTCAAAGGCCCAGGCTCACCTAGCGCAGAAGAAGATCTGTTCAACTGGTCCAAGAAATCTTCACTTCTGGAAGGCAACGAGCCCAATTTCGCATGGAATGGTGGTGAGTCCGTGGAATGCATCGAAGATGCCTTCGAAGAAGGACTCGTATGATAAGAGAGCCTTCGTGCCATTGGCGGTTGTAGCAGCTCAGCAGATGATAACGCAGCAGACTGTGCTGCTAATGACGCCAGTTTCCTCGGATCGGGTACTTGATGTTCGACATTATCGCTCAATGACAGATTCTCCATGCTCAAATCTTGCAAAGCTGCCACTGAAGCTGCCGCTGTGCTCTGTTTGATGTTGTAAACCGGTGACACAGGCATCCCAATGATCGAATTCCTCTTCTTCTGACTGGTTATGGACCTCGATGATTTGCTCTTCACCAGCGTGCGTGAAATCCTCTTCTGTTGCACCTGTCTGGGTACTGTTGTGTGTTCCTGTTGACTTTGCTGATTCTGCTGTTGCTGTCCATGTGCCAGAGAAGCCGCCGCTTGGGCAGCCAAGCGGGAAGAGTCTGCTCTGCTGTCTTCTTCTCGCTCAGCAGTCGGCAGCCCCGTGGGGTTTCTTATCCCAATGACAGGCGCCTGTTGCTTCCTCCTCAGCAGGCCCATATTGATGTGGGCTGTGTTGAGACCGACAATTAGTTGATATTTTGGGATTGCGTTGGGCGGCTGAGGTGAAACTTGTGCCACGGGAATCTCCGGTGTCTATTATAAGCGTATGATGTATCAGCTGCACAAACCGCAATATCAAAATCTCTATCAAATTAACATCCCATTTTCTTTATGGAAAGGTAGATCAACAGCATGTGTAATTTTTACTGACAGAAAAACATGTCAAAATGAGGTTACGCAGCCCTGGGTGGAAATATGTGGGGGAGGAGAATTGATTCTGGGTAATCTCTATATACATACTCATTTTATTATCTCTTAAGGAACGCCTGGTACGCCTCTTGGTTAATACTCACGTTTCCTATCGACCTCAGCTTCTTTTTTCCTTCTTTCTGCTTGACTAGCAGTTTTTTTCTTCTCGAGATGTCCGACGCGTGAAGTTTGGCCAAGACGTCCTTACGCTTGGCTTTCACCGTTGAACGAGCCACAATCTTTCCATTCGCCTGCGCTTGGATGGCGACCTCAAACAGTTGGTTTTTGACATGCTCTCTGAATTTTTCCACCCATTCTCTGCCCACGGACTGCACCAAGGACTGGTGCATCACTTGGGCTAAGGCATCAACACCTCTACCGTTGACCAGCAGCTCCAATTTACAGATCTTGGAATCTCTGTACCCAGCGTCTTCATAATCCAATGAAGCGTAACCTCTAGTAGCTGATTTCAGCTTACCAAAGAAGTCATCTACCAAGTGTGCCAATGGGAGTTCATACTTCAGTAGACACTGCCCTGTCGTCAGGTAGTGAATCTCCTTCTGAATTCCTCTGTTGTTGTCACAAAGCTTTATAACAGTCCCCAAGTATTCCTGTGGGAATGTCATCATCGCTTCGACTAAAGGCTCCTGGAACTTTAACACATTGATCCTTCTTGATACAAAATCAGGAAAGTCATCAGGATTGGTGATTATCTCCTCGGTACCGTCGGTCTTTACAATCTTATAGGGAACCGTAGGGTTAGTCAGGATCAAAGATGCACCATATTCTTTCTCCAGTCTCTCTTTAAAAACTGAGGCATGGAGCGAACCTAAGAATCCCAATCTCCAGCCTTGTCCCAGGGCATTCGAAGTTTCTCTCTGTAGTGTTACTGAACGGTCGTTCAACACCAAATGTTGCATGCTATCGTCCAAATCCTGAAATTCTGTATCGTCTGCTGGGAAGGCACCAACAAACACCATCGGTTTTGGCTCTTCAAAGCCAGGAAGTGCTTCAACCGGATGAGAAACATGCATAAAAGTGTCACCAATCATTGCCTCTGTGGTCTGTTTCATACCACAGACAATATACCCGACTTGTCCGGCTTTCAAAGTGTCAGTGGCATATCTCTCCGGGTACATAATTCCAACTTCTTTGACGTCATACTTCTTCTCTGTGTGCGGTGAGAAGATCCTTTGACCCTTCTTCACAACACCATCCACAATGTGTACTAGCAGCACAACTCCCAAGTATGAATCGTACCATGAATCCACTAATAGAGCTCTCAGTGGAAGCTCCAACTTCCCTATTGGTGGCGGTATCCTTTCTATAATAGCGGGTAACAGCTGTTCAACATTTAGCCCAGTCTTTGCTGATACGTTGATAATGTCCTCCTTTGGGAGTTCAAACGTTGTCTCTATCTGTTCAATGGATCTCGGAATGTCTGCAGCGTCGAGATCAATCTTGTTGATCACCGGGATGAGCTTGAGACCCATACTATAGGCCAAATAGAAGTTAGCCACTGTTTGCGCCTGGACACCTTGGGAAGCATCTACCAGTAGTAGAGCACCGCCACAAGAGGCATACGACCGAGAAACTTCAGCTCTAAAATCCACATGACCTGGGGTATCAACAAGGTGTAACAGATAGTCCTCGCCGTTGTAGTTGTAGAACATAGAACAAGTCTGGGCCTTGACAGTGATTCCTCTTTCTCTCTCCACATCAAGCTTATCCAACACCTGCTTCTGGCCAGGCTTCACCACCTTTGTTAGTTCTAGTAATCTATCACTCAATGTAGACTTCCCGTGATCCACATGTGCCACAATGGAGAAATTTCTGTATCGTTCGATGGGGATCTCATTGAGTCTCTCTTGCACTGTAAGTGCTTTGCATGCTTTGGTCGTATGCGAGAAGAGACGTCGTAGAGTGACATTGCTGATCCCCAGTGCTCTGACATTCCGTACTGTGATCATCCTGATAAACAGCCCTTATTGAGCTTCACCATTCAATTCCCCACCATTTGGTACCGATTCGAGACTTTGTATGGCTTCTAAAGCCAGATTTTTTTTCGGTTTGCGCCACACGGTACTATGCTCATCTGTTTTATTTTTTTTTCTTTTCTCCATCTCATCTCTCTTCAATATCCGGCACGGTAACGCATAGAAAGGAGAGCAAGCACAAAGATGTCCAGCTTCAAGCTCCTGGGTTGCGTTGTGGCTTCTGCTGCTGTCAGTGCCGCCTTGGTCGACGCATATCACCGCTATTATACACTCAAGGACTCAAAGCCAAAGTCTAAGCCTAAGAAGAAAGCACAGCACGATGAGACACTCATCCGAGAACAACTCGCTAGAAACTATGCATTTCTGGGAGAGGACGGTATGCAAAAGGTCAGAGATCAATTTGTCGTTGTTGTGGGTGCCGGTGGTGTGGGCTCCTGGGTGTGTACTATGCTTATCCGCGCTGGTGTCTCGAAGCTCAGAATCATTGATTTTGACCAAGTTTCGTTGTCTTCACTTAATAGGCACGCTGTTGCTACGCTAGAAGATGTTGGTACTTCGAAAGTGGAGTGCCTTAAGCAGCACCTTCTGAAAGTAGCACCATGGGCTGAGATCGATGCTGTCAATAAGCTATGGCACTTACCACAGGCTGATGAGCTTTTGTCCGGCAACCCAACGTACGTGGTGGATTGCATCGACAACATCAACACCAAAGTCGACTTATTGGCATATGCACACGAGCATGGCATGAACATCATTTCATCAATGGGTGCTGCTTGTAAAAGTGACCCAACAAGAATCAACATCAGTGATATCTCCAAGTCTGAAGAGGACCCATTAGCGAAATCTGTCAGACGTCGTTTGAAACAGAAGGGAATCAATTCGAACATCCCAGTGGTGTTCTCCGCTGAGAAGCCGGACCCACGTAAGGCCCAGTTACTACCACTGCCGGAAGATGAGTTCCAGAAGGGTAAAGTCGATGAGCTCACTGCCTTGAGAGACTTCAGAGTGAGAATCTTACCAGTACTCGGCACGATGCCTGCTGTCTTTGGTCTGACGATTGTATCATACATCCTCACATCCGTTGCAGGTTACCCAATCGAGCCAATCGAGGGAAAGAACAGAATTAAGGTGTACGATGGTATCTTCCAATCGCTCGCTGGCCAACAGACTCGTATAGGAGAAGAGGACCAGCGGGTACCGATCTCACTCAGAGAGGTTCCATATATCTGCGAAGAGATCTTCAGGGGCAAATCGCCAGTCTCTGGGTTGTCCACTAAGCTCACACTCTCAAGATGGGACCCGTCGAAGCCAGTTTCCCTCACAAACGTGGTGATCCTCACAAAGGAAGAGCAGAAGTTTCACGAGGACAAAGTGCTCAACGGCGGAGCCAAACTCCAGGATGTGTATGACCAGAGCGTGCTCGACCTCGTGCAGAAGCGATTCTCGGAGGAAGAGTACTACGAACAGTTCAGATAGAGACGTGTTCTTTAGATTATGGGTATAGAAATCATGAAGCAGTTCATAAAGCAATATGACGAGGGGGAAGGGGGAAGGCATATCAAATCAGGTGTAGACAGTTGCACCCAGTGGTATGGTCTGCTGTTGACGGTAGTCCTGGGACTGCGACCCGTCTTCGTGGAAGTACTCGTGCAATAGCGCACGCTTGGCAGAGATACGACCTGCTGGGTCGTACACGAGCATCTGCTCCAAAAGGTCGACACCTGCCTCGTCCAACGAAGGAACAGCCTGTTGGAGGTCCTTCTTGGACCACTTAGGGAACGTGGGCTTGAAATCCGGTAGATAGGTCACGTCAGGCCAAACGTCTTCAGTAGGGGTACCCAAAATTCTGAATATTCTAAAGATCTGATCAATTTCAGAGTCACCAGCAAATAACGGCTTGCGATTCACCATCTCGGCAAATATGCAACCGATAGACCAGATATCAACACCAGTGGAGTACTGCTTGCCTCCAAGCAAGATCTCTGGGGCTCTGTACCACAGCGTGACGACTTCGTGTGTGTATGCTCTCAGCGGAACACCAAACGCCCGTGCAAGGCCAAAGTCGGCGAGCTTAAGGTTGCCGTCCTTGTTGATCAGCAAGTTCTGTGGCTTCAAGTCTCTGTGCAAAATTCTATGGGCATGACAATACGCGGTTCCCTTCACCAGCTGCATCATGAACCTCTTGATCATATCTGCGCCCAAACCCACACCGGCCGGGATGGACTCCATATACTTCTTCAAGTCCAAGTCGAGGAACTCAAACACCAAATAGAGCTTGTGCGAGTCGGAATGGATGATGTCATACAGTCTGACGGTGTTCTCGTCCCTGAGCTCCTTCAGCAGAGAGATCTCGCGGATTGCAGTAGAGGGGACTCCCTCGTCTTCCGACTCCAGACGGATCTTCTTCAGGGCAACCACTCTGTTGTTGTGCTTCGTGTCGAGGGCCTTATAGACCACACCGTAGGTTCCTGTGCTGTTAGTATTTTCCCCCTCCCGATAGTCTTATAGGTGTACCGGTGAGACTCACCTTCGCCGACCTTCTCGAGGCGCTGATAGTTCGAAAGGTCCACCATTATCTGTTCCCTGGCAGTATTTGTGTGTTTTAACAGTCGAATAACCCCCAATGATCACGGATCTCTAAGCTTTCTGAGATCTGAGCTTGCAGATGCTGGTCAGTTGTATGAGTTTTTTTTTTAAACACACACCAGTGGAATCTCCAGAACTGAAACAGACACAATAAACACAATAACAAGGATCCAAACACGCTGGATCTGTGTGCTCTGCCCCAAGCGAATCACCACGCGTTGCACAGTTTCAGATCAAATCTCCTTGTTGTGGTGGGCATCTTTTCGCGCTGCACGTCGTCGCCCAATGCGGAAATCCCCAAACAGTAAGAGAGATTTGTATGGGATTTATCTGTATAAGCGATTTATGCGATTGCTACAATGCATATTGCGGTGTTAAATTTGCATTCATGATAGAGAATGGTAGGAGTGTTCACACATCTACTTCTGCTTCTCCGCACGAGCAGCCTTTTTCAGAGCTCTCACTCTAATGCTCTTGTGCATCGACAAGTTAAGCTTGTTTGCAATAGACGAGTAGACGCCAACGGTGTTCTCAATCCACCAGTGCATCAGAGCATGGGCCCAGAACGGCGTAGAGGTGGCGAATCTGTCCTGGGCACCACAACGACGACCCACGGACTTCAGCACAGCGGCGACAAACAGCTTAGGAGTAGGAATAGAAGCAGAAGAGCGTCTGATCTTGGACATGGCACTGGTGACCAAGTACGAGATAACAAGCTCAACGTCGATGCCTTGTGGCTTGAGCTCTCCAGCCAATGCAGCAGACCAGCTCTGCAAGAATGCCTTCGAACCAGAGTAAGTTGCCAAGTATGGGGTAGGCAAGAGACCACCGAAAGAACCCATGGTCAGGATCAGACCTCTCGTACCTTTGTTCTGCTTGAGAGTCTCCTGAATGTACGGAATGATAATCTGTGTGGTTCTCAGCGTAGCTGTGTTGTTGATTGTGATGATGTTTCTCATCTCCTCCTCTTCTGTCTCGGCGAATGGCACAGGGATGGAATGTGATTGGCCCACGTTGTTAATGAGAACAGTCACTGGCAATGGCTTGAGCACCTGTGTAATCAGCTCGTAGTTTGATGGCTTGTCAGCGGCAAAGTCAATGGCGAGGGTCTTAGTCTCCACTTTATACTTGTTCTCAATCTCCTCGGCTAAGGACTCGAGCTTGGACTGGGTTCTAGAAATCAAGAACACATTCATGCCTCTCTTGGCCAGTTGGTAGGCGTATTCCTTACCAATTCCATCCGAAGCACCAGTGATAACGGCCCATTTACCCTGCTTGGCACCATATTTCTTAAAATTCACAGCTGGGAGGATGAACAAGTCAAAGAGCATGGCAGTATAGCTCAAAGTGCATTGTGTTAACTTAACAACACCAAGGACCAAAGAAGTATACAGCAGTGTGTTAACAATGATACTCCCATCTGAGATCTTCTGCAATTCGGAAACAATGGACGTCATCTTTCCTTGTGGTAATTGAAGAGATACAAGAATTAGCAAGCTGTACGCTCGTCCATTCCATTGACTTTTCACTTACTATATGGGGTTGGATATTCGCGATCCATATTATATCTGCAGGTAATAGTTGCTATGGTAACGAGAGATATGAACGATTATTTCCCCATTCTCTTTGGAACCGATATTAATGCAATGTAAGATATATATATATATATATAAGTCATTATGTATCCCATATATATGGAAACCAAAAAGTAATTCATTATACAGCAATCATCAGTGCTTCTTCATAGGTCTTGTTCTCTGTGGCTTAGATACTCTGCCCATAGCCATGCTCTCTTTCCTCTTTTGCAAGATCCTTGCGTTCTCCTGTTTCTTCTTTTTGAGATCACTCAGCTGTTCTCTGATCTGTGTCTCTGATAGCCCAGTCTTGTGTAACTCTCTTCTGTTCATCTGCTCAATGTCCTTCATCAACTCATAGATCTTAATCTTATGGTCCCTCTCCACTTTCAGCACTTGACATATCTTCAAGCTGGCAAACATCTTGGGCACCAGGGCGAGTCTTCGTGAGATCTTCGCCTCTAATAAATCAGAGATGTTGGTCAGTTCCCTTGAGAGGTTATCCCTTCGCTGCTTTTCTAATGATCGTTTGTCAGTGAAAACAGCTCATAAATCGCTCCAAAATAATTGAAACAGTTATATTACTTACTCTGCAGCTCAAATCTGTCAATCAGCTTCTGTTTCTGTTCACTTGTTAATGGCATCTTTATCGCTTCTGTGAAAGTATGTATAAATAACCCCTCCGGATATTTCCAATTTGAAAAAGGTAAACAAATGATTATTTCGCGCTCACTGTTCAGGTCCAAAAATGTCTCGGGTGTGGCAAATAAGGAGGGAAAGTCTCCGTACCGGCCCGGTCAACGGCCGGTGCCATAAAGATTTGACCATCGCGTGCAACTTTCTCTCTCTTTGAATCGCTTTCAGTATATAACAAACTGTACCACAATGAGTGCACAGAAGCAGCAGAAGAAGGTAAGTCTTTCCTCAACCAAGTCTCCCCCCCCCCTCCCCTTATTTTCATGTCCAAGGACTAACACAACCAGCAAATCGACCCGCTCAAGTCGTTCATCGCCGGTGGAACAGCAGGTGCTATTGAAGGTGTCATCACATATCCCTTTGAGTTCGCAAAGACGAGACTACAACTCATTGACAAGTCTTCGAAGGCCTCGCGTAACCCACTGGTTCTTATCTACAACACTGCAAAGACACAGGGCGTAGGATCTCTCTATACGGGATGTCCGGCTTTTGTCGTTGGTAACACAGTCAAGGCATCTGTCAGATTCCTCGGATTTGACTCCATCAAGAAGATCCTCGCGGATAAGGACGGTAAGTTGTCGGGCCCTAGAGGTGTTATTGCCGGCTTGGGTGCTGGTCTGTTGGAGTCGGTGGTGGCAGTGACACCGTTCGAGGCCATTAAGACTGCCTTGATTGACGATAAGCAGGCCGCTAAGCCAAGGTATCAGCAAGGTATGTTTTCCTCTATCAAGTGTATTAAGGACTTGGGATTGAAAGGTTTGTACGCTGGTGTTCTTCCTGTGTCGATGCGCCAAGCTGCGAACCAAGCCGTTAGACTCGGGTGTTACAACAAGATCAAGTCATCAATTCAGCAAGCCTCGAACACACCGGCAGATCAACCACTCAGCTCTGCGATGACGTTCCTCGTCGGTGCCTTCTCCGGTATCGTCACAGTGTACACCACAATGCCAATTGACACAGTGAAGACGAGAATGCAAGCCTTGGGCGCTGCTGAGAAGTACTCTTCAACGATCAACTGCTTTGCTACGATCTTCAAAGAGGAAGGTCTCAAGACTTTCTGGAAAGGTGCCACCCCAAGACTCGGCAGACTCATTCTAAGTGGTGGTATCGTCTTCACCATCTACGAGAAGGTCCTGGTGGTGCTCGGCTAGAGTATATATATATATATATATATATATATATATATTAGAGGGTTTCTTTGGGATTAGACATATACACTATACACTCTAAGCCTGAGTAGTCGTAGACACAGCCTGCACGGGCTGTGCGGCAGATGCCTCCGATTTCGGTCTCTTTGCGTTTTTGCCATTCTTGTTGGCCTTTCTCTTCTTCGTCTTGACGGGCTTCTCCTCGTCAGCGTCGTACAAAAAGCTCGGGAGGTCGTATAACTTGACATGCTTGATGCTAATACCAAACACAGAGGCATCGCTGTACTCTGCGAAGGAACGACACAAATTGAAAAAATCGTTACACGGCACGTGAATATCAAACTTCTTCTCTTCGCTGTTCACTGTAATGTCTAAGCCAATATACAGCACAGAGAAGTGGATCTTTTTCTGCCCTTCCTTCAGCTCTTGGTCCTTGTTCTCCGACGTCACCTCTGTGTGCTTCTTCAGTGCATCCTCTGAACTAAAGTTCCCAAGCTGGGCCTCAATGTCCTTAGCCTCCTCCTCAGTCTCATAGATATAGCACTTTTCCGCTGACTTGACGTAAGGATGTGCCATGTTTATCCCCGGGAATGTCTCAAGCTTCTGTACCAGCAGTCTCAGCTTGGACTCCACAAGGCCACTCCATTTCAAGTGCTGTTCACTGTCGCCCTTTGTGCTAGCTATCACCGTCAGGTAGAACTTGTACTTAAAGAAGAAGTCGTGCTTGACAAACAAGTCCGCCCATGTCTTCTTGTGCTCGATAACATCAGCCATGATTTCACCTCCTCTCTTCAACTCCTCCAAAATCACCTTTTGGGTAGAGGCACTGATGTTATGCGTGGAACACATTGAAGGATAAGCCGGTGTAATCACAGGCATGCGGTGCTGACGGTCCTGTGGATAGACCCTCGGGTTCCATACTCTGACTTGCAATGGGCCGTCCTCAATGGGCTTCAACAGCACAGGCTGTGGCCAACTCCACTGTGTCAAGATGTGGAAGAATTTGTTCACGATGACTGCAGACACAGCATTAGGGTACAATTGACAGATACGAGCAACAAGCATCGCCCAGGCAACACCACCGGGGAACCCAAAGACATTACCGTACACGGCTCTTCTCTTGGCCCAAAGCTTGATGGCACGGAGCGATAGCTTGAACACAACGGGCTTCGGCACCAGTTGGAGGATCTCATCAGTGACTCTCGTACCGTTGAGTGCCCTGAGATCCTTCTCATCGAGGTTTCTCAGGAGGTTCTTGTCTGCCAATGACATGTTCAGTGGCACTTTTGGAACGTCCAGCCTAGCACACAGCAGATCGATCTCAATGCCGTTGAACTTCATCGTGATGATGGGCACGAACGCGTCTGGCACAGCAGCTATCTCTTCGAGCTCCTTGCGGGCCCTCAGAATCTCCATGAACACAGTGAAAAAGTCCTCTCTAGTGACATGTTTTGGCACTACCACTAGTGTATCGATATCGGAACCTGGCCCATACACACCCAATCTATAAGACCCAAAAGTGAAGATCTTTCCGCCAGCATCCTTGGCCATGCTCTCTGTCATGTTCTTGTTTCTCGAGACTTTGTACACAAACTCCTCTGTCATGTGCTGTAACACCTGGAGCACTTCGACTCTTTTCTGTGTTTCCTCTTTCGACTCGAATGACCTCTGCTTCTTGAGCTCTTGCACGAGCTGGTCGTTCAGCACGTTCTCTGCAGGCGTTGGGCCATCCGTTGAGATCGGAGGCGTCATTCCGTATATCTTCTCCGACATCTTAGTGTTAATTGTCTATTATTTGCCGTGTTTCTTAAAGCTTGATGGTGTATAGGCTATCCAACGTCTGCGCTTCAAGACAAATCTTGCAAAACGTTTCGCGCAAAAAAAAATCAGCACAGGGCTGCGTAACCGTTGGCCCTACTTATACTAGACTACAAATTAGAGTGCAACCCTCACTTAATATCCCATAGCATCCGTGTATAAATAACCCCCAAATATGCCCATTCAGGTTCCAGGCTCCCACTAAACAGCATCCTCGCCCTCGGGTTGAGCGTAGTTAGCCGGTGGCGCGAGGATGATGTCCTCCATGAGTCTGGCCCTGCCGTAGTCAATAAAGGCCTTGATGAACAAAATACCACCAAACGCAGAGACAAACAAGACAGCAAACATCATCATGACAGTGTTCTGATGTTCGTCGTCGAGTGAAACGCCGGATGATAGCGTGCTCTCAAACTGGTCCATCGGGCCGGTGAGTTCATTCTTCATCGTCACGTCATAATTGTTAGCATCCGTCGGTTCCACTTTGGCAGACGCTAGCGACTCGCCAGTGGAGGAAATCTTGTGCTGTGTAGGGACCATGAAGTACGCGTAGTACATGAACGTAATTCCGAGCCCGGCCCTCGACCCCTGTTTGGCGGCGTGCGATGTGTGCAAGATATACGTCAGCAGGAACCCAACGAACTGGAAGCTCGACGATACCAGGAGGTTCCACACAAAGTTCACAATGTTCCCCACGGGCAGCCCGTCGACAAACACCTCGTCGTTAAAACCAGGCGCCAAGATGGAGTTCTCCCAGTACGGTGGCGTCGCATCCGCAGAGGCCTCGTCATACGTCGGTGGCTTGTCGCTCTCCACCTGTGGCTGGGAGTCCGGCTTGGCTGACAAGTTGTTGAACACACCATCGTTCTCTGAGCCCTGGCCAATGATCGTGCCCTGTGGCTTCCTCCTGAACACGCGGTCCAGAATGTTGAAGTTACTGCTGATGGATGCAAAGCGTGTGGATGTTGAAGTTGGTTGTGCGTGCTGGGACGACGACGAGCCCTGCTGAGGCTCCGAATGCAGCACCACTGCTTCTTCGATGGTTCTCATGATCTCAGCTGTGGTCTGTGGTCTCAGGCGTTCGTCAGAGGTCTTTCCAGCTTCCAGCTCCTCCTCAAATGAAGATAAGAGCGGGTCGCTCGCCCCTCCCCGGGTCTCCCTTAAAAGTTGCTCCGATGAGCCCTGCTGAATCAATGTAACAGCTTCTCCAGGCTCATTGGCGACTTCCTCCTCTTCGTTCTTCACCTTTAGTGAGTTAGTGCCATTGTTTAGCTTATGTCGCAAATGAAATACTCTTACTGGTTGGTAAGCAGCAGCCATATTATCTTCCTCTGCAGTGATAATATATGAATGCAAATTTGCTTTATTAAATCTTTCACTCTCTTCTCACAGATCACACGAATCAGCCAACCAAGAGGACCCTTTGGTAATTGAATATACAAAGAAGGGGTGATAGATAACACCCGGTTGGAGCAATGTGTCTTTCTACAAAACCCGCTCAGCCTCCCCGCGAGCCTTGTCCGGAAGTCGCGCTTTTACGATTTCGTACACAATGCTTATTTACCACAGATACGGAAACATTCCCATGCATCAAAAAATTGCTTTCAAAACTTCTAAAGACTGATCAGATTTTGATGGTGACCATGAATTTGACGCCCGGGTAGTGGCTTATCGTCACTCTTCTCTTCTTGAGTGTGATCATGTCCTGGTGTGGTGTCGATTTGGCAGACCCATAACCTGTGCCTGGGAACGGACTGTTGCTTTGCGTTGGATTACCCGAGAGTAGCATTTCAGAGTTTGATGCTTCCATCGAGGCGTTCTCCTCCACAGCAATTGGTCTATTCACAGTCTCGATATACTCGGTAACAGAGGACACGTCTGGGCCCAAGTCCAAGCCACCGGGCAGAGTCGTGGAGGGAACTGGTGTCCGGAAAGTACGTGGGAAATCCGACAAGTCAGGTAGCGCAGCACCACCACGACGACCGGCACGACCCTGTCTTCTTTTTCTTCTGGATTCACGTTCCCTGTCTTTATCCAATCTTTCCAGCTCAACGTTGGAGATCTCCAACAGCTGTGGCGTGAAGTTGGGCAACAGGGTTCTTGGTCTGAGGTACTCGTTCTTAGTCACAATAGATGAGACTCTTGAGCGGATCTCGTCATCGTCAATGAATCCACCGTTGAAGTCATATCCGATCAAATACAAGGACTTTGTGTACATCTGCACCTGCTCTCTAATGGAGTGTGCAATAGCAGTGATGAATTCGGGTGCCAGGGACAACTCCTCAGCCATAATAGTGGCAAACTGTTCAGGACTGTTCTCCGGGTTGGAAATATCCCACTCAAATTGGTCCAGCAGCTCGGTGTTGCCAATGGTGATGTCCAATTTCACAATGATTCTCAGGTCATCTCCATGCTTGGAGTTGAACAAATGACGGTGATAATCGTTCAGTTGTTCCTTCACAGAAGCCAGTACGGCGTCTGCAAACAACGGGTTAGCAAATCTGTAATCTTCCATCAGCGTCGAGACAATCTGTTCAATGGTCACTGTCTTGTCATTCATGTCCCATAAAAACGTGTCTCTCAGTCTAAACTTGTCCTTTTCAGAGTCAAAGTCCAATCTAATAGGCACGAGGTCCTCTGGTGCCATTGCCTGTGCCTCTGCCGCACTCTTCGAAACATACACGTCTCTCATCCTCGATGGCTTCTTTCTCTGCGATGGTAATAGCACTCTGGTGGGACCATCTGTGAAGCCATTACCGTACCCTTGGTAGCCTTCACCCCAAATGGACTTGGTGTATTGGTTCGAGTTGGAGAACTGGATCGTCTTCATACGCGCGAGTTTGAGGTCGTTGTAGTATTTCAAGTCGTGCATCAACCTCGTGAGCAAGGGCTTGTTCCCCTTCTCAAGTCTCTCCTTCTGGTGTGCGTCCTTGTTGGCCATGTCTCTATTGATCAGCTGCTCGAACATCAGCACGTCATAATCGGCTCTTTCGCCCTCGTTCTTAAGTTTCTCACTCCAGTAGTGCATACTATCCCACGGCTTTGGTTGTGGCATCGTTTGCTGTCTCTCGTCCGGTGGTATAACACCACCACCACCGCCCATCATCATCATCTTTTGTTGTTTTTCTCTTTGGGCAGCAGCAACGAACTGCTGTTGTTGTTGGTGCTGTTGCAGTTGTTTCGCCTGCGCCTGCTGTACCTGTGCTGCCGCAGTGGCCTGTTGCTGCTTCAGCAGTGCCAATCTCTGTGCCGTGAGCTGCTGATGTTGTTGGAACGTGAGTCCGTTGGGCAAAGTTCCACCAGTGGCATTTCCACCAACCAACTGCACCTGAGCCTGAGCCTGAGCCTGAGCCTGCGCCTGCGCTTGGGCAAAGTGCATCTGCTGCTGCGGAGTCATCCCTTGTAGTTGCTGTTGCTGCTGTTGCTGCTGCTGACGCTGGGCCATCGCCTGGAGATGAAGCTGCTGCTGCAATTGTGGATTGAGCTGATTATTGTTGTTGTTGTCGTTGTTTTTGTTGTTGTTCATATTCGTCTTCTCTATGGTATGGTATATTCGTGTCCTTCTCTAATTAGATAATCAGCGGGAAAGACAATAAGATCATCAAAAGCCACTGTCACTCAATGGAAACCCAAACGCAACCAAAATATCAGTCTCCTCGGTCCAATCAATGGAGAGACCAAAACCTTTCCCCGGCTTGACACTTCGGTTTATTTACCACCGTCCATTTCCCTGTTGGATAAACACAGCGCTTTCGCGAACTCTCCTTGATTACATAAGTAGCCCTCGAATGATTATGTAATTACCGCGAATGCATGGTTTGTGTATACGCTCTTGAGCTTTCAATTTGTCATTTAGCCGGCCCGCTCTTGGTGTGCGTTGCGTTTGATTATTATATGTAATGTTGTAACTTCTTGTGTAGCACAACAGCATCTACTACCAAAGAAGCGGAATTCCGCTGGTGAATGCGCTCCTGAACTCCTTTAATGCGCTGACTAACTGCGGGCACTGGGCAGCTAACCTCGAGCTCATCGCTCACCTCTGGGCAGTGAGGCACCACCTTTGACGCTGGAAGCGGACGGGCTTGAAGTGTTGTACGAGGGGCCCAACCACTGGAGGTGAGGTGGGGCCGGTTAAACACCTTTTTGGACTTGAATGGCACCTCTTGAAGGCTCAGACTTTAAGGCGTTCAACAGAAATACCCTCCAGAGCCCAATTCAATCCCAGGGCTGAGGAATGAAAACTATCTTTCAAAGCCCTCAATTGTAAAAAGTTGGTGTCCAGTGTCCGCTGTGACCCCCCGCGGGCCCCGTCCACATGTAGAGATAACACGCACGCGCACCAGTTTACCCCTAAATTAACGGGCCCTCGGGATCGCTGGTTCTCTTTTTTGTAGTGCCATTATGGATGTGAGAGTGGTGCCATTGTCTTCAGAATGACTGAAGCTTCTCAATGGCTCAAAAATCAACAACAATATCAATCTTCAAACGCGAGATATCCCACAAGACGTAGACTAAAAGCGCACTGACGTCAGTGAGCAGTTCTAAGTTTTTTTTTTTTGGCCTACCTCCCCCGAGCCTCGAAAATTTTGGACTAAAAGTCAACATCAGATCTTGGACAACAAACAACGAGATTTCTCATCCAAAGAAACCCGCTCACGCACTCCACCAACGCTGCTTCGGCACTGCTACCATCGCATCTCCAAGCTCTTTGGTTGTGCTTCTCGCTTTGTTCCGCCGCTTCTCCTTAGCAACGCTCTCCTTTGCACCCTTCGTTTCGTTGATTCTTCAGCGTACGCACCTACGCCTCATTAGCCCTTGTTCTAAAGAAACTTCCTGACGGGCGGCCCACTTCAAAGACGATACAGTGACCCTACTGCTGGCCTTACACTCACACTCCTTTTCCACCCTTTTGTTTTTCTTCTTTATTTTTTTGCCTACTCAAATGCTCTTCCAATCGGTGATACCGCTGCTGGCTGTCAGCTTCTCAGCCTCAGCGGGGGCAGCGGCATCAACAACATCAACGGCTCAGAACTCCACACAGTCCTCGTCAGATGACACTTCGTCAGCATTCCCAACGATGGACATCTACCTGAAATCCGCAAGTGGCGTATGGTATATCGACGTTGATGTTGGTGCTCAGGAACAGGCTCTTAGAGTCGACATCGCACAGCCCTACCTCTGGCTATTAAACGCCACAGCGTACCCGCAGTGCATTGCAATCTACGGTGGTACTACTACAATTGTGGAAGGCTCTTCCACAACAGTTGAAAGTTATCCAACTCCTGAATCCATTGTGTCAACGAGTACCTGGGTAAACAAGTGTCAAAGCCATGGCGATTACAACATTACAGACTCGGAATCTGGATACTCCTACAACGACACCTATGGGCAATACTTGTTCCTGGACTACGTCTACGTTAATGGGTCCATTGGGCATGATACATTCACCTTTTTGAGTGATGCAACGTCGAAGAATGGAACGCTGGAACTTGGACCAATGGACTTCATCTACTCCAATGAGTCCAATGTCGAAGTCGGTGCACTTGGGCTCGGTGGCAATTTGGACTCTGACAATGCTGCCTACGCATACCACATCCTAGATGAGTTAGTCGAGGGCGGGTACATAAACTCCTCATCCTACTCTCTCGTGAGTAAAACCAATGACTCCGGTGTGTTGATCTTTGGTGGTGTCGACACTGATCTCTTTGTTGAGCCACTGGTACAATTCTCCAACATTCCTTATGAGTTTGAAGAGGGGGACTACAGATACAACTACCCTATCATCCCATTGTCAGCGATCACGGTGATGAACGACAAAGGTGCAAGAGTACAAGTGTCAGATTCTAACACCATTGTGCCCACACTCTTAGATACGCGTACCACATATACATACCTGCCGGTGGCCACAGTGGTGGAGATTGCTGTTCAATTGAACGCTTACTACTCCTCTGATGATGAGTTGTGGTTCCTCAAGTGTTCCGTTGCAGATTTGGATGCGGTGTTGTCCTTCAGATTCGGTAATTTGACGATTGACGTTTCTATCGACAGATTTGTTGCCTCTTTGACAACAGATGATGATAATCAAGTGACATTCGATGATGGAACTGAGGCTTGTGTGCTCAAAGTGTTACCAAATTCCTACTTTGGTTACTCCGTCATTGGTATGGCCGTACTCAGTGACACTTATCTCGCCGTTGATGTGGCTGGTCATAACATCGCCATGGCTCAAGCTAACAACGATAACTACAAGACCAAGTTGAAAAAAGTGGATAACACAACAGCAGATCCACTTTCCTCCACATATGACCACTCTGCAAGCGTGATACACTCTGGATACATCCCATTTGCTGTTCCTAACAACATCACAGAGTCTCTGGTGTTCTCTTATGACTATTACGCTATTTCTGACTCATATGATGACTACCAAGGTATGACTGCCGTTTACACAAGCGGTGTCGTCTACACTGGACGTTATATCAACTCTTCGGTCTCCACTGGTAGCGCCACCTCTTCTGAATCCTCAAGTAGGGACGGTGGGGCTGCTCCATTGGTACAAGAAGGCCTGTTGATGAGTGTATTCGGCACGATGGCATGTTTGGCCATTGGCCTGATATTATGACCTATGAGACCGTCATGACGAACTTGCTTTTATGATTCATTTTTTTTATTCAGTTTTATGTGCTTTTCTCTATGTGTACACTACAATAAATAGACCCCATCTTGTTCTCTAATTATGCTGTAGATCGCTTTATTGCATTTATCACAAAGCGGGTTCGCATCTGTAAGCACATGACATATTGCAGAATTGCGTGCATATAACGGCAACTCCGCATTTTTAAATATGGAACGAATTGCACTACAACCGCAATTGTTTATCTCGATTGTCTTATATATCCATAAATCGATATCAACGCAAAGGACACAAAAAAATGATCCAGGAAGTACTGCAGAGACTCACTTCCACACCGGAGCAAACAGCAGAGGAGAGCGATTACGAAGTGAGCGTACCCTCCATCTCAGAAAGGATTATGTCCTCCCGTATCCAAAACTCCAAAAGTAATCCTACAACTCCACTGAGACAGACTGTTCTATCCAAGAGTAGCTCTGTGGAGTATGGTGGATCTCCACAGCAACACAGTCGCTCTATCAGTCCCTTGAGACCGCTGTCTGATTCAGAAGAAGATGAGGACCGGATGAGAATTAAGCAATTTGTCGATGTTCCAAAGATGATAAATGCATTGAGATCTCTAGAGTCTCTGGTTTCTAGTCATGACATTCGTTATGACGAGTTCAGATCATCTTATGTGTCATCAACTCAGTTACTTCTGGAAGCCACACAGAGTGAAGTGCAATTGCAACAGCAAATACCGAAAGTAAGCAACGATGTCACCAGAAACAATACAGACCTTGTAATGGGGATCTTTATGGTAAGCATACAAATTATGAAGCTTTGTATTGAAATGGGTACACCACTGGTCACTAAGACACTCAATTTCTGGAACGATATTATGAAGACGCCCTTTGTGAGACAATTGATGGAACTTGGTGGTGAAATTGTTCTAATTTCACTTTCCTTGATGCTTGACATGTTACGGAAACTACAAGAGTGGGCGAACAGATAATTTTTAATACTCATTATTATTACACTTCCAGAGACTGGCAAATGCCTCTTCCATCGAAATCTGTGGTGTCCATTTGAGTTCTTCTTTAGCTCTCGAAATGTCCGCCACGAGGATATCCACGTCTCCTTCACGCTTACCCATCTCCTTGATAAACACTTTTTGGCCCGTTGCTCTGGTGAAGTGTTCAATGACTTCTTTCACGCTCATGCCGTGACCACTTCCCAGATTCCAGGCCCGACAGATGCCCGGGCCCTGTGGGTCTTCGAGCCTTCTCCTCTCCAAGTACTCCATGGAGAGAACACATCCACGCGCCACGTCCATTACCGAAACGTAATCTCTGATACCATCGAACACTGGCATCTCCGTGCCTTCTCTCAAGGATTTGAGCACTATCTGCATCAAATTCTTGGACTGCTCACCGAGCTTCCCGGATGGATGGATACCAATCGGATTGAAGTATCTCAGCATCGCCACGTCACTCTGCTCACTTTCTGCCCACTGCACCAATAAACCCTCCACTTTGAGCTTTGTGGCTCCATAGGGCGTCGTTGGAACACATTTGATGTCCTCTCTAATGGGCGGTGCAGCAGAGCCATAAACCGCAGCGGAGCTGGCAAACACAAACGACTTAATAGGGTAACTACGCACCACGGACATCAAGTTCTGTGAAGCGACAACGTTATGTTTATAGTAGGCATCCGGTTCTCTTAGAGATTCGCTTACACTTTTCAACCCGGCAAAGTGTAGCACTTTTGTAATCTGTTTCTGCTCAGTGTGGAACTCATGGAAGAACTGTTCAAGCTGTGCCATGTCGCTGATGTCGACCTTGTAAAAGACAACAGGATGTGACATGAGCTGCTTGACTCCATCCAGTTGGTCCATGGAGGAATTGGACCCATTGTCCAGAATCACCACGGGACAGTTCAACAGAGAAATTGTATGGGCGGCAATGTATCCGAGACCTCCGGTCACAAGAGTGTAGTTTGTTCTATTTGAGGTTAGTGCCTGCGGTGGGGCCTTTTTTGGATAAACTGGTTTGTACTCACATTGTCATCCGTGGGAATTCTCTCAGTCACACTAACAACACTATAAGACAAAGACTCGAAGGGGTGTTTTAGGGGATTTATATACACGGGCAAACTCAATTCACTTAGATAATTATTTCCGGTGTGGACTGTCCGTATCGGCTGCCTTAAGGCGCTGGCAATGTTACTTACCTTATATATATATCATGTCTCTAACAGGCACTTTGACCAATATTGCCTCCTCTACATCCTACAATAGAGTCACAGCTCTAAGCAAGCATGCTACTAGTGCCCCAAGGTGTAAGCGAGTTCCCAAACTTTACTTCCCGAGAGATAGCTGCCTTAAAGGTGTGTTTCCCCTAATATTAAAAGGCTGCAGAGACAGCCACACACACCACACAGACACTCGTGAGTCGCAACGCAATGTGGCAAAGCATCACCCCGGAGGCCGCGCGGCGCGCTCGCCCACGACGTAGTATAGTATAGCTCGGTTCGCACCGCAATCTTCAGCGGCAGCTGAGGTGCTGCACGGCTTCTAACTTACAAATTACCCTGATCGATCACTAACCCTAAAATTAGAGAAAAAAGGTATAGAGAGAGCAAAGGAAATGGTGAGCTACTACAGCGATAACGCCATTGCTTCAAGCTCCGAAGATGAGCCGTCGCCCATGCTGCGGCCGTCGCACGCGCCACAGGTGAGTGTCAGTGTTAGTGACAGTGACCCGCTCAGCCCATGCCATTCGAATCCGTCATCTCAGTCTGTGTTGAGCTCGGCGGCTGGAATGGTGAAGCACCCAAGTCATCTTAGTGATTCTGTGAGTGCTAATACTGCCTCTGGTGACAATTGCAGCTCAGCGCCTTGCGAAACCGCTGGTGGAGATGAAGAGATTCACTTGCGCATGCCCGATTTCAACAAGAGACCTCTGTCAGATACACCAGTGGGCTCATCAAACACTTCGCCTTCGTTATCCAACGTCAACTCTGAAGTGACTTCACTGGAGAACTCACCAGATGCACCACCGACTATCAGCAACGTTCTGGCGGCGGTGCCGCCCATCAAACTCTCCAAGCGCAGAGGCACTGCGTTCAATTTGCCAGGTGTAACCAAGAACTTACAACACTCTACAACACAGTTTCTCGACAACGAAGCAGGATCTAAGTTGGTCATTGTGATGGTAGGACTACCAGCGAGAGGCAAATCGTATATCACGAACAAACTCACACGGTATTTGAACTGGCTTCAGCACGAATGTCGTGTGTTTAACGTCGGCAACACCAGAAGAAAAGATGCTGCACAGCATGGACCTTCCAAAGGTCCTCTCCCAGACCCTAATACCGCTTCAGAAACACATACAGAGCACGACGCTGCGTTCTTCAACCCTGAAAACCCGGAGACTACAAATATCAGAGAGAAATGGGCAATGGACACGTTGGATCAATTGCTCGACTATTTGCTCCATGGTACTGGATCTGTGGGGATCTTTGACGCTACAAATACAACAAAGAACAGACGTAAGACCATTCTGCAGAAGATCAGGGAAAGAAGTTCCATTATCAAAGTGTTGTATTTGGAGAGTATCTGTACGGATAATGAGATTGTACAGAAGAACGTTCGTCTCAAGTTGAGTGGGCCCGACTATAAGAGCATGGACCCTGAGTTGGCACTCAAGGACTTTACGGAAAGATTGCACAACTATGAGAAGGCGTATCAACCACTTGAAGACGATGAAGGGTTACAATACATCAAGATGATCGATGTCGGTAAGAAGGTTGTCGCCTACAACATCCAGGGTTTCTTAGCCTCCCAGGCCATCTACTACCTTCTGAACTTCAACTTGAACGAGAGACAGATCTGGATCACACGTCATGGTGAGAGTGAAGATAACGTCAATGGCCGCATTGGCGGTGACGCCGCACTTACAAAGAGAGGTGAGAAGTTCTCCAAGGCATTGGCCAAGTTCATTGAGCAAGAAAAGATTCAGTTCAGAAAGACACAGGTGGAGAAGTACACAGCGTTGATTAGGAATAAGGATGCTGATAAGATCCCAGATGAGCCCGCATTCAACATTTGGACCTCTATGCTTCAGAGATCTGTTCAGACTTCAGAGTTCTTCCCAGATGACCAGTTCGATATCAAGGAGATTAGAATGTTGAATGAACTCTGCGCTGGTACTTGTGAAGGTATGACTTATGAGGAGATCCAGAACAAATATCCAACAGAGTACAGTAACAGAATCAAAGATAAGTTGAGGTACAGATACCCTGGTATCGGTGGTGAATCATACATGGATGTCATCAACAGAGTTAGACCTATCATTAATGAAGTGGAAAGAACCACAGACCACGTGTTGCTTATTACTCACCGTGTTGTTGCTAGAGTATTGTTGGGTTATTTCATGAACTTGAGCAGAGACGCCATTACCAATTTGGACATCCCGCTGCACTGTGTCTATTTACTCGAACCTAAACCGTATGGTGTCGAGTGGACGTTGTACGAATACAGTGAGAAAGACGATTGGTTCCATAAAGTTTCCGAGGACCAGATTCACAAAAAGAAAGTCAAAGAAGTCGATGTGGCATTCAGAGAACGGAAATATTCGGTGGTTCCAACTGCACCACCAAGATTTGGTCGTAATTTCTCCTCAGGGCAGCATGGTAATGCCGCAGCTATCGAAAGACAAAGATTTGTTGCTGGGAACCCCTTGAACGACTTGAATAGAGCCCGTGGTGTCCCTTCTACTTCTAATCAGTTGGAAGCCGAAAGACTCGCAGAAAAACTAAGCCAATTGGCATCACCTTGATTATTTATATATATGCGATGATTGCTATGATACATTATGCTTATTTATAGTTACTTCGGAACATAGACGATACCGATAGAGTCCACCCATCTACTCTTGGACCCATGGAATCCAATGATCTCATACCCTTGGGGTGCCTTCAGCAAAGCATCGCCGCCTCCTTTGGCATTACCAAACATTGTACTTGCTCTTCCCTTTGAAGTGATGATTTGGATAGCGTCGATCCACTGTCCTGTTCTTAGTCTAAAGTGATCAATGGTCTCCCCTGGTGATAATGGGAAGTCCGCGTAGTTGTTCGTCTGGTTCCCGTAGAGAACACTGGATTCTACTGCCCTTTGACCAATTGCTGTGTCTTTAAAGTCATTCACCAGCTTCATCAGTGGGTTCGTCTTGTAGCTTCTCTCAGGCACTGGTGGAGGGCTCGTGGATGAGCCCATATCAATTCTCACCCCGTCCAATGCAAAGCCGTAATACACTCTAACATTGACCACTCTCTTCAGATCAAAGATCGCCGGCTGCTGTGCTTGGTCTCTCTTAAACGAACCGAAACATCCGGACTTCACACCGGTTAACATCCCTCTCCCCAAACCAAAGTCTGAGTGGATAAAGTTTGAGTCGTCATTCAAAGTATGCAGGATTCCATGGAAATCTGCCTGCTGTTCTCCCAGTGTCAACACATGGAGATCAAAGTCCTCTCCACGCTTATCCGCAGGCATCAGTCCAATGAGCTCCTGTGTCGTAAGAAGCACCTCTGTCGATACGCCCTGTCCACCGAGAGACTTTGGGAGATATTCGATGAATCCGTAAGCCAGCTCCCCCTTCTTCAACTCGATGGAGTAAATACCAGCAGGTGCAGTGAGCATTGCAGCACCTTCACCAACTGGGAGTAAAGAAGCCTTTCCTGAGTTCTTCAAGCTCTTGCCAAACGACGGATCTAAGTAGTCAGAGGGCAAGCTGAATGCCGGGTGATACAAAAACCGCAAAAGATCCAATCTGTGCCATGCACATTCATCCTTGGGTAACAATGGGGACTTTCCCGGGCTCTTTGTTCTCAAACAGGCACTTTCTCTAGTGGCAAAAGATCTGTTGAACGTGACGTAATCTCTCAACATAATACCACTCGTCTGGTGGGGGCATCCCAGCGAGTGTCCAATCTCATGTAGGAACGCACCCAGCGTGATGTTCAAGCATTCCCAGTAGGAGCCACATTGGTTACAGTCATTAGCGACTTCGTTGATGTTACTGCGGGTGGTGTCTTGGAACGCCGGAACCACTTGCTCCAAGTGTGCAGGCCATGAATACAGTCCATGGGATCCAAAGATTGCCAGTTTAATGTGGTCATCGCCTCCTCCCAAAGCTGCATGCGTGAGAATCAATTTGAGCTTTGGGTCCCAATGCGTATCCAGAAACATCACTGCAGCCTGCACAGGTTTGTTTTGCGCAGCAAAGGGGCCTCCATACGCCTTTAACTCCTCGGCAGCGATACGGAACAATCCACCAGTGTCTGATCCCTTGGAATTCTGCTGTGCCAAATTCGGATCTCTCAGTTCCTTCAAGGTCTTCTTGGATCTAATGACGTGTACTTTGATGACATTTCTAAACTTTGGGCTCTGTGATTCCTGGATGAACGAAGTATCCTTGGTATACTCCTCCACAAAGCGGAAAGTTCTCTGTCCAAACCCAGCCCTCAGCATTTGTTCGTTAGTGAATGCCTGCATCAGACGACATCCGATTCTTAGTTTCTTAATGGCCAAGTCCAAACCGTTACCCTCTGTCGAGTTCTTCTGTGCTGTGGAGTCAAACAGCGCAGGCGAGTCCTTTGCCAGTAAGACGCACAGATGGACAGGTCTATTTTGGAGCAATGGCGTATAATTGATGGTGATCTGTTGTGTCAATAGTGTCTTCATTGCATTCCCCTCTGGGAACCCATCGGTGACTCTTCCTTCGGAGTGTGTGATTACCAATGGGTTCTCACCAGAGTCTAAATGAACAATCGCCTTGAAGAACCCTTGATTCACCTCGTAGTACAGTGGTGGATACGCCAGACCTCTGTGGCTCACCGTAATGACACCGGTAGTAGAGGCTGTGCTTTCCCCATGGATGATAAATAACGGCGTATGAACTGTTGTCTGGTCCTGAATGTTGTACAAGCTTAGTCCCATATTGCCTTAGTTCTCTTCCCTTCTCTCTCTTTCTCTCTTTAGCTATTGTATGCCAGTTGTGAACAATTTCTTCACCGAGTGAATTAGGTGACAGTGCATTAATATGGACCATATATATATAGCATACATTGACAGGGCTCCCAACCTTTTATTATATAAAGAAGCCCGAGATCTGGGTTACCCGGCTGTTATGCAGGACGGTCTGGCAGCCTATAGCATATAGCGTCCGCTGGCCTTCGCTCCTGTTTCACGAGTGGATCGATCGCCAAAAATGCCACGGGATCACCAAAAAAATACTCGACTACAAGAGCCGATCTCAACTTCCAATTAGGCTCCTTTCAATCGCAGCCACGGATTGTTTGCTGAGCCATTGCCGCTTTGTGCTTTGTTTGTTAGACGGCTCGCAACACTTAATAATTTGCTCTGGTATCAACAACATACGCACCGAACCGCCCAATCAAATTTCATCTCCTCCCCTTTCTCCATCTCGTGTTTTGGTGACAAGTGGCCAACAACAACAAACAACAAACAACAAACAACAACAAAAAAACGCAGATATCACACGGCGCTTAGCTCACGATGTCCAACAGAAGAAGACACTACCCACAGGCTCAGTACACCGCTCCGCCAGCAGCTCCAGCAGGCGGCCAGCCGCAAGTCCAGCCGGCCTACGGAGGCAACGTCTCTCCATACCCACAGAGCGGGTTGAGTGGAGCAGCTCAAGGTGGCCAGCCGGGTCAGCCGCAGTTCTACACGCCAGCTGCTGGTAACGGCTACCCACAGCCTCAGCAGGGGCAGCAGGCCCCAGGTGTAGATGCCGCCACGCAGGGTATCGCCAGCATGAACATTGGTGGTGGCACCCCATTGATGCCAGCATATGGTGGTTTTCAACCGCTTTCGCCTGGTGCTGGGCCAATGTACGGTATGCCAGCTGGTGCTGCGGGCTACGGTGCTGCCTCACCATACGAGCAGCGCCAGCAGGCCTTGCCAATGAACCAGTTGTATCAAACAGATCTCATGAAGGACATCCCTCCTCCAATCACCGATTTGTCCCTTCCACCACCACCATTGGTAATCCCAGCTGACATTTCGACGATCCCATCGAACGCCAACGCCAATGCCCCACCAGAATACTTCAGATCTACTTTGAACGCTGTGCCAACCACAAACAACTTGTTGAAGAAGTCCAAGTTGCCATTTGCATTGACAGTGAGACCGTACACCTCGTTGAAGGACAACGTCAGACCAGTGAAGCTTGTGGAGGACACCGTTATTGCTCGTTGTCGTCGTTGTCGTACTTATATCAACTCCTTTGCCCAATTCACAGAACAGGGCCGTAGATGGAGATGTAACTTGTGTTCTTTGCAAAACGACGTCCCAGCTGCATTTGACCAAAATCAGCAAACTGGGCCTGTCAACAGATTCGAAAGAAACGAACTGAATTACTCCGTTGTCGAGTTCATTGCCCCTTCGGAGTACATGGTCAGACCTCCTCAGCCATTGATCTACGTGTTTGTCATTGACGTGTCTGTTAACGCTGTGAAGACCGGTATGTTGGCCACCGTCGCCGCTACGATCTTGGAGAACTTGGACAGAATCCCAAACTCTGACGGCAGAACGAAGATCTCTATTATCGGTGTCGATTCCGCCTTGCACTACATCATGATCCCAGATGATGCTGATGAAGGCGAGGCCTCTATCTTGGTCGTCCCAGATTTGGATGAGCCATTCTCTCCTTCTCCAGACTCCTTGCTTGTCAACTTGTCCAGTGCCAGAAACAACATCGAGAAGTTGCTGTCCAACTTGAACAACCTTTTCTTGCAGAACTTGAACCCAAGCTTGGCCTTGGGTCCTGCTTTGAAGGCTGCTCGCCACTTGACTCAGTCTGTTGGTAGTAAGATTGTGGCTTTCGCATCGGTATTGCCAAGCACCGGTGTTGGTAAGTTGAGTGTCAGAGACGAAGCTGCATTCGCTGATAAGCCAAAGGAAGCATCGGCCTTGATGTCTCCAAACGATTCTTTCTACAAGTCCTTTGCTGTTGAGTGTAACAAGTCCCAAGTCACGGTGGAGTTCTTCTTGACTGGTGGCGCATACCAGGACGTGGCCACTATGGCTTACCTCCCAAGATACACTGCAGGTCAAACTCGTTACTATCCTGCTTGGTCTGCTGCTAGTATGGAGGACGTTACCAAGTTGAGCAAGGAAATCTCGAACGTAATCTCTCAGGATATTGCATTGGAAGCCGTGTTGAGAACTAGAGGTTCCTCCGGTTTGAAGATGAACACTTTCTACGGTAACTTCTTCAACAGATCGTCGGACCTTTGCTCCTTCCCAACCTTCCCAAGAGACCAAGGTTATGTCATTGAGGTGGCCATTGAGGAGAACATTACTAAGCCAGTTGTGTTCTTGCAGAGTGCCGTATTGCACTCTAGTATTACCGGTGAGAGAAGAATTAGAGTCATGACTATTGCAATTCCAACCACTTCCAATATTACTGAAGTGTATGCATCTGCTGATCAGTTGGCCATCACTAACTACTATGCCCAGAAGGCCGTTGAAAAAGTGTTGGACAGTTCGTTTGAGGACTCTAGAGAGTTGCTTAACAAGTACTTGTTGGACCTCTTTAACACTTTTAAGAAAGAGGCTGCTACTGGTAACATGGGTGGTGCATCTCCAATAATGTTATCCACCAATTTGAGAATGTTACCATTGCTTGTACACTCTTTGACCAAGCATATGGCATTTAGACCAGGTAAGGTCCCAGCTGACCACAGAGCTAACGCCTTGAACTTGATTGGTTCTTTGCCATTGCCACATTTGATTCAGTATATATATCCTACTGTGTACTCGTTGCACGACATGGCTGATGAGGTTGGTTATCCAAGTGAGGAGACTGGTGAGATCGTGTTGCCTACCCCAATTAACGCCAGTGCCGAACGCTTTGAGAGATATGGTCTCTACTTGATCAGCAACACCACTGAATTGTTCTTATGGATCGGTGGTGATGCTGTCCCAGAATTGGTTAACGATGTGTTTGGTCTTCCTGATGTCTTCCAAGTTGCCGTTGGTAAATTGGAACTTCCAGAGTTAACTAATGACTTTAACGTCAGAGTGAGAAACATTATTAACAACGTCAGAGAGGGCGATGACACAAGTATTTATCAGAACTTGTACATTGTCAGAGGTGGTTCCGCTAATGAACCATTGAACGCTGTTAATGCCAGAGAGGTGGCTTCTCTAAGATTGTGGGCTGCATCGCAGCTGGTGGAGGACAGACTCGGCACACAGCCAAGTTACCGTGAGTTCTTGAGCGTCACGCAAAACAAGATGGCTCAATGATCCTTTATACATGTACATTTTTAAAATAATAGCTTTTGTGTGTGTTTTGTTTTTTCCCCCCGTGTCAGATGTATATACGTAGGTAGTGCCATGCCATATAGTGCTCCTACCGAAAAATTCTACTTTCTCTACTGACCTCTACTTCCCAAATAGCTCCACAGAGTGTTAGTCATCTGACACTATGAATGATTTGATAAATAAATAAAATAAAACAAAACAAAGCAGTATAAGCAGAGCAAAGACAATGGCTGAAGTCATCGCAAAAGCAGCACGTGCCTCATCGACTGTCTTAAAGACACTCAGCGACGACCAAAGATCGCAGGCCTTACAAGCAGTGCACGACGCCCTCAAGGCTGCTAAACCTCAAATCTTGGAGGCAAATGTCAAAGACATGGACGCTGCTGAAGCAGCCAACTTGTCGTCCTCGCTCATCAAACGCCTGGACTTGAGCAAGGGCGACAAGTTCGATGTGATGCTCCAGGGTGTGTTGGACGTTGCCGCTCTCGACGACCCAGTGGGTAAGATCACAATGGCAAAGCAGCTCGATGAAGGGCTCGATTTGTACAGACTCACTGCACCTGTTGGTGTACTGTTGATCATCTTCGAGTCCCGGCCAGAGGTCATCGCCAACATCACCGCTCTGGCGATCAAGTCTGGCAACTCGGCGATCTTGAAAGGAGGCAAGGAGTCACTTCACACGTTCACTGTGATGGCGGACCTTGTGAATGCAGCATTGGCACAGACCACAGTCCCACCAAATGCCATCCAATTGGTAGCCTCGAGGGAAGACGTCGCTGCCCTTTTGGACCAGGACCGCTACATCGACCTTGTGATCCCACGTGGTTCGAACGAGCTCGTGAGATCCATCAAGAGCAATACAAAGATCCCCGTGCTGGGCCACGCTGATGGTATTTGTGCAGTGTACGTTGATGCCGAAGCTGATTTGGAGATGGCCTCGAAGATCATCCTGGATGCTAAGACAAACTACCCGGCCGGTTGTAACGCTGCTGAGACGTTGCTTATCCATAGAGACTTGAAGGAGAAGTTGGCACAGATTGTTGGTACTTTGATGGTTGCTGGGGTAACATTACATGCTACTGACGAGGTTCTTTCATATCTCCCATCATCAAGTTCTCTGATGGTGGTTCCATTCACCGAGGGTGACTTTGACAAGGAGTTTTTATCGTTAGATTTGGCTGTTGGATTTGTAGACTCCGTCGATGCTGCAATTCAACATATCAATGCTCATTCGTCAGGTCATACGGATTCCATCGTTACAGAGAACAAAGAGACAGCAGACAAATTCCTCAAGTCTATTGACTCCGCTGGTGTGTATTGGAACGCATCGACAAGATTTGCAGATGGGTTCAGATATGGATTTGGTACAGAAGTTGGTATTTCTACTAATAAGATCCACGCTAGAGGTCCTGTTGGGCTTGAAGGGTTGGTGATTTACCAATATCAAATCAGAGGACACGGTCAAGTGGCAAGTGACTATTTGGGTGCCGGTGGTAACAGGCAATTCGTGCACAAGAACATTGACATTAGCGGTGTGAAGCTATAGCTATAGCAATGTATATATATATACATATAGATGATAACTTTCTGTATATATTATATAGAAAAAACAAAACAAATAGAAAGTATGGCAACATCATCAATCATCAATCATCAATCATCAATCCGTAGTATCAGAAAAAACCCCAGGGGGGAAAAAGAATGGATTGTGTCAAGCTATATGAATCTGATCTCAAGATCACCAAAGGAACATTTGTGAGTAGCACAGTACTTCTCGAGTAGCAATCTGTTTCTTCTCTTGATTTGCAGCTTTTTGGTGAAGAGTTTCACTCTTTTTTACAACAGAACATACTCTTTCTAGTCGATATTGGTGATGTCCAGCAACGCTCTTTGGTTTATGTCATGCAGCAGTCATCGATGATGGAAACCAACTCAGAGGATCTTATAACAAAACAAAATCTTGTTGAGCCTTGGTTAGACTGCTTTGTGATCATCTCCTTCAATTCGTTGTTGGACATCTCCAGCGAGTCCATTCTCTGATTGAGCTTAACAACGAACACGATGAGAACGATTATGGCAATCACAATTGCAATCAAAATGCAATATGCCATCATGATCCAAAACAACAATTGGTCATGTCTGAGAGCACAATTGGCAACGCCATCAACTGGTCTGTCTTGCTCGTTCTCAGGTCTCTCTTCAAGGTTTACCGGCTCTCCTCTCTGTCCATTGTCATGAGGAGTATCATCACCATAAATGGTATACCAAAAGAGGCACACCATATCTAAAAACTTCAAGCCACCCCATATAAGCAGGACCGTCCATATGATTGGACACAATACATGGCCTGGCTTCGTATGGTTCAAAACAGCAACTGTACTGACAACTGTCAAGTATTCTGCAACAACAAGGCAAAGTTTTGCAATACTCCACAGTTTCAATGGAGTTCCCTTGATTATGGACTTGAGAAATTGAAGCCTTCGATGGAAAAATGTATAAATCAGATGAAACGCATTTGGTAATAAGAACAACATCAAAATTCCACACGAAATAATCACCTCCTTGGTCAATGGCATAGTAGCGTATACCAACGAAACAACTTTGTCAAACATGTCATCAATGACGCTGATGCTTCCACAAAAAAGTTAGTACACATATGAGCTTTCTTCAGGCCTGGCCCCTCCCCTCTTCTCCCCTCCCAGGTTACAAGCCATTTAAAATGAATACATACCTGGATTCAAGTGTTTTCGAGTTCATATGGAGATCTTCTTCAATGGTACGTAAAGGTCACACAGAGTCACAACTGTAGTATACGTAGAGTAGAGAGATGGATGGATGGAGTCACAAAAATGGAGGTCTGGTTGTGTGTGTGTGTGAACAAATCTTCGGCTTGGACGTGGGTCTTCTGTGAATACGGGTGCAACTCCAATAGCTCTTCAATGTATCGTAGCTGAATGGAGGGGGAGGGGGTATGGAAATTGTCTTGTATTTATATGTCAGAGCTTAATTCCAAGAAAAAAGTTACACAAATGGAGATGATCTGCAAAAATCGTATAGATGTACGTCTCTTTCTCAGAAGTTGCAGGACTGTTGGAATATTCAAAAAGAAAAACAGGTTCAACTCTGTATCCAGTAGAAATCATGTAAAATAGTTACCAGAATGGGCATCTAAGAGCGCTTCTCCAAATGCTTCAATACCATTAAACCATTGTTTTCCCTCGTAATCTGTTTTAGTTGTTGGGTAGCGCTGTAGTTCCTATCTTTTGTGTAGAGATGTACAGTGATAATTGTAACTACTAACAAATCTTAGGGATTTCTATACAATATGTAGTGTTAAGTAGTCGAAACTGCGGAGCCTCTCCTATATATGTCTGAGCGATGTTGGACATGCTTTAATACCGATATCGCTTAGGCCTTAGGTAAGATAACGGTAGGGCCACTGTGTTAACCCCAGAACTACGGTCAAGCGCGCGATTGCTATATAGCTTTCGGAATTTGCAATTCTGTACATGGTCATTCGTTCATATATATATATATATATAGTAGGGTTCTACTCGTGATCCACCTCTCTCAACTCCCCAAACTGTCCCCTGCTCTGCGTCGTATCATACATTCTCACAATCTTCTCTTGGCCTTCCTCAGCCTGAGAAAAGGCAAATCCTCTCTGTTTGCGCATTCTTGACACTTGTCTCACTTTTCTAATAGCTTTTTGGAATTGTTCAATCCGTGGTCTGTAATTAGCGGTCTTGTACTTCTGGATCTCCTGCACGTAGTGATAACTCTCTGGGTAGTACATTCTCTTATAGTACTTCCAGGCAAAGTCTCTTAGTAGACACAGTGTAGGTAGCACAAAGATCATAGCCCAGAATGTAACAGAGGTATAAGTGTGGGCCAATACTCCTCTATATTCCACAGAGACATTCACCAATGGGAAAACAAGAGAATAGACAGGGAAGAAAACGAACCATAACAACAACGACCCTGGAATGGCATACAACGTAAACTTGGTCCAGTTAGCAGTGATCAGTGCAGCTTTACCCAGCACCGTGATAACAGAAGATGTAAAGATAGCAGTACCCCATGTCCAGTGGTCTGCAATAGCACCACCACCAAGTGCGAATCCATAACGGTAGAACAGAGTAGCACCAACATAAGTAACAGCAGAGTGGAAGAACCCATTAATGACCCAGCCCCAAAAGATAGTTACATTGAAAAACACACCCTTTTGACCCAATTGGTACAACTGAGGGTATTCTTCCAATAACCTAGCAGAGACAAACTGGTCAAACACACCAATGACAAATGGTGGCGCAACCGTAAAGAACACGTTGTAGAAAGTCAAAGTCCATGATTCAATAAGAGATTGGCCAGAGAAGCAGTTGGAAAACACAAACCAGAACTGGGTCATGTAAAGTGCAATGTTCTTGTAGAAAGAATACAAAATAGCAGTTGAGATTCTCTGATAACTCCAAGCACCATGCACCAATAACAACTTCTGCAAATACTTGAACTGCCCAATGGCAAAATCAGCACTTCTAGCAGCTTGCATGCCTTCCATTCCACTGATACCAACACCAACATGTGCAGCTTGAATCATACTCACATCATTAGCACCATCACCAATGGCCAAAAGCAATGCTTTCTTCTTGTGCTTGACCATCTTCACCACGAGGGCCTTCTGTAATGGGGATACCCTGCAGCAAATAACGGCTTTACAAAGACATCCTAATTCCAAAAGCAAGTCATCACAATAATCAAGGGCGAATCCAAGAGACTTACCATCGATAATCAAGGCTAATGTGTCGATGTCATGCTGAGAGATCTTATACTCATTGATAGCCTCTAGCTTGGACTTGATGTTCTGTCTTGTGTCCTCTGCGGTCTCTTCATTGACAATCAACAAGTTCATGTCTTCACTCAACAGTTTACAACTCATACCGATGTTGATAGCAGTTTCTTGTCTGTCACCTGTCAACACCCAGATCTTGATACCAGCCTCTTGTAAAGTGTGAATGGTCTCTGGGACACCATCCTGTAATTTGTCTTCAATAGCAGTTGCACCAATCAGGAACAAATCCTTCTCAATCATCTCAGCAGCGTCATCCATCTTCTCAGCTCTGTTTTCCATGGACGTCGAGGCCTTCTCGTATATCTGTGACCATTGATCATACTCCTCTTGTGGGATAGTTCTTGTAGCAACGCAAAGAGTTCTCAAGCCCTCAACAGCATAGTCTTCCAAATGACGTGTTGTAGCGGTGACATATGGGTTCTCATCTCCAAGTCTTTCCAAAATCACAGTATCCGCACCTTTACAGAAAAGCTTGATGGAACCATCTGGCATTCTGAAGATAGCGGACATTCTCTTTCTTGTGGAGTTGAATTCGCATACATGAAGCAATTCATAGCTCTTCGCCTGGTCGTTCACTTCGATGGTGACAAACTTTGGCTTTCTGATAGTGAATTTGTAACCAAGCATAGCACCGCCTTCAACCAAAGCACCTTCATCTGGGGAAGCAGCCTGGTACTTGATAGAGCAATCGCTCTGGAATTCTGGGATAACAGTGTGACAAGTGGCCAACAGAGTTAAGAACTCATCAATCACGTCTGCATCATCACCTCTAGCCAAGTTGTCGTGCATTTTCCTGAAAGTGTGGAAGCCAATTTCAGTGCCATCGATGATCTTTGCAGCCTTGTCCTCTGGAATCTCTTCAATATAACAGTGACCAGCAATAGAACAAGACTTGAACTCCATGATGTTTCTTGTCAAAGTACCAGTCTTGTCACTGAAAATGTATTCAATTTGACCCAACTCTTCAACCAAACTGGATGTTCTTACTGCTGTCGGCGTATCTGTCTCAGCGTGATACATATCCAGGTCCGATGCAATCATATAGGCTTGGTAGTACTTGATGACTTCAACAGTGACGAACAAGGAGATTGGAACCAAATTAGAGAAAAGAATCCAATATGTTAGGAGATCTTTGAAGAAGAGGCCAACTTTGTTTCTGTTCTCGATAAAGAGGTATGACAAGTGCTTAGCGTCAGATGTCACTTTCACAACGTTGCCAATGGACGAGATCAAAGATAGAACAACAAGTACACCAAACAACGCGACAATCTGCAAGTTGATGATTCTCTCCACTGCAGTTCTTTTAATTGGTGTAGCTGTAGCATTACGCATCAATTTTGTTTCATGTCCTGTGAACACCACAAGGCCATGAATCCATTGTGTGTTTCTCAACGTAGCACCTCTGAGAATCAGTTGTTCAGGTGAAAGGGGGTACTCCTTGTTGTACAAGTTCAATGTACCTTCATATGTGTACAGACTCGAGTTTGGCTGTTCCGAGAGGATCTTACCCCTCATCGAAATGAGGTCTGTTGGTGACACAAGATGACAAGTTTCTGGTAACGATTGCTTAATCTTCAAGTTGGTTTCGCCATCAAGATTTGCTGTTTCGATGTAACAGAGACCCTCTGGTTCAGAGGAGCTAAGAACGATCAAATCAGCTGGGATTGCATCCTCGGATCTCACAGTGACGATATCACCAACAGAGACGTGGACCCATTTTTTGGTGATGAATTCACCGTGTTCCGGTGATAGCACTTCCACCTTGGAGTAATTGAGCTCTTTGTCTGAGGAAGCTCTCTTGAAGTCTTCCATGATCTCCTTCAATGCAGACACCATAAGCACAACAAGTAAAGTACCAATGGTTGTATATTTGTTTGTCGGTGACACATTAGGCACTTGTTGGATGACGGATGTAAAGAGGAAGAACAAGTTTGCGTATTTTGAAAACTCTTGGAACAAAAACTTCGGTAAGAATGTAGCCATATTGTACTTCGTAGTAGAAATATGGTTCTGACTGTATCCAAATGCATTGTTCGAAATCTTATCATTGAGATGAATTACTCTTGGACCTTGTGTTTCAGGCGTTCTCTTTCTTCCACGTATCTTATCCCATAATCGACGAATATCAAATGCATTTCTTTCATCTTCCACCAAATCACGGCCCTGAACCGCATCCGCACGCGCACCTGGCCTTGTGGAACCATCTGGGTCTCTAAATGGATTATCCATATCGTCGTCATCATCCTGATGTTGTGGATAGTTCCCCAACGGGATCCCATCCATACCTTCGTACTCGCTTGCAAGCCCAAGTCTTTGCTTCATACTTGCCAGCAACCCACCTTGTGCATTGTTGTTACTACTAGACCCAGTGTATGACAAATCCCTCTCATCGTCCTGCTCGATGTACTTATCATCAAAGGGGTCTTCGAACCGTATCTCTTCCTGCTGAATGACACCTTGGCGCAACTGGTCCATCTGGCGTGGACCCCTCGATGTGTAATCCACATCTCTGTACGCGCTCTCCGCACCGACATCGAGTAAATCCACGTCTTCTTTACCGCCGTGTTGGCCATAAGCGTTGCCATTCACATCCGCTTCACTGCCGCTACCCGCCAAATCAATGTCGAAAAGCGTATTGGAAGCACCGGGGCGCCCACTGTTATTGCCGAAGGGGTCTCTTCGCGGGTCGCCGGTTGACATTGCTGTTGTTTTGTAGTCGATAGCCGTCCGCTTGATTAATTAGCTAATTGTGTGTGTTTAGTCTATTTGATTGTTCCTTTGAATTATACCCGCCCCGCTGCGCCCAATTGTGTAGGCGCGACTGCGCCCTTTTATATATATTTTTTATACCCCGGCCCACAAAGAAAAAAGTGTTGATCCTTATAGTACTTTACTAACGCTACCACCACAAACAATGGGAAAAACAAAGAGAATGCAGATCTTTTCTTTTTTTTTGTTTCTATGCAAATGGCGTGAATAATAATTAGCTCGGAAATAAAGTCGTAAAGTGGTTGTGTGATCATCGTTTTTTTTTAGGCGGTGTGAATCATGGCGTTGACCTGTGCCGGCTCTTCTTCGTACTCCACTTCGACTCTGGCACGTCTCTTCTTGGCCTTCTCCGCCTTGAGAGCAGCCTGTCTCTTTCTCTTCTTGTGTGCTGCTTCGTCATCCGAGTCATCCGAGTCGCTGGAGTCCGTCTCCTCTGCCATGGAGTTCTCAGAATCCGAGCCCTCGAGCCATCTCTCCAAGTCCTCCACGTCCACGAGCTCATCATCACCATCGTCCTCAACGTATTCAATCTCACCAACGTCGCTGTCATCTTCCTCATCCTCCAATTCACTGTAGTCTTCCTCTTCTTCCTCCTCCTCTTCCATGCCGTCCTCATCCTCCACCGTACCAAGAACCTTCTTCCAAATCTTCTCGTCAACATTCAATGGCTTATCACCATAGGCACCACTCTTCAATCTGTCCAATAACTCCTTCTCAATGGCCTTCTCAATCTTGGCAGCAGCAAGTGCCTTTCTCTCTCTGTTCTCCTCTCTTCTCTTCACTTTTGGTGCGATTCCAACATAATGTCTCTCATCTTCTCTAAGTGCCATACGACGTTCAGTAATAGCCACTTGTGTCAATCTCGTAAGTCTTTGTTTACACTTGTGGATCAAAAACTTGTTCCAGTACAGTAGGTGGTTGTCGATTTGTTCCAATGCCCTTGTATAATTCTTTGACAATTTGATTCTTTCCCATAGCTTAGCTGGTGTATGTGCACGTTCCGCTGTTTTCATATAGAGGTATAATTTACCATCCACATTCTTTACGGTAGCGTATTTGGCATTAGCAAGAGGACATGATTGTCTAGAGCAGAGACCACTAACGTTGAACTCGTTTCTGCAAAAATTTTGTCCCTTTGTAGTCTTTAACTTGAATGAACAAAACTGCTGATTGATGACTTGCCAAATGATCTGATAGGCTGGTTAGTTTTTAAAGTCTTTCTCTATAGAACGCTTCTTTATACAATGCAAACTTACTTCGTCAGACATTGTGAATGTGTGTCCCTGAACTCAGAACTTCTTCTTCTTCTTCTTCTTCTTAATCAAAAAAGAATGGATCAAACACAAAGAAAAGCACTTCACCAAGAAGATAAAGAAAGTTTTCTGTTTTTTTTTTTGGCCCATAGAGCTAAGCAGAGAGCTCCATATATAAAAAAAAAAATTTTAGTCGGTAGGCCCCACACCTCATCGCCGGGTTACCCGGTGTTGAAAGCAGGGGTGGTGGGTGCGGCCGAGGAGGGGTATGAAAGCTGAGAGGAGGAGCCTATAGGATAAGAGGATATTGTAATATCATTAACGCAGTGTAAATATATATTATATATATATATATATATATATAATACACAAGGCACGGTTTCATATGCCTCCTGAGCCTATACTTTTCCAAAGCTAAGGTATGCAATCTTGAATCTTTCTCCGTGTTAGGCCACAAGTTGGAGAGCCTTTGTCACCCCTTAAATGCACACACACACCTTCTCTCCTATACCCATGCCTACATTACCCATCTAATCAGTGCATCATTCATAAACCGCCTTCATATACATAGGACAAAGAAATTAGAACTCATCCTGTGCCTCCTGGAAGAACATTGTAAACACAATGATGGAGGAGTAAATCAACAACCCACCAATTGTACTCATAACAGTGGCCTCGAATCCCACGAGATTCGTATGGAACAGCACCACGGGCAAACAAATCCCACTAGCGACCAATACAGCTGTGGTAAACTTGGCAAGGTCGTTGACGGAACTGCACTATTAGTTAGTACCTTGGATCCCCCAAAATAATAGATAAAGAATCGCACATACCTTGAAGAATCACTCATAAAGTCATCAAATTCGCTTCTTGAAAGTAGGGTGTCAGGCAGTGGCGCCAGCAGGAAGATACCGACTATCATAGCGTTCAGTTAGTAATCTCTTACAGCTCTTGTGTTTTTTTTTCTTTTCTTTCAATCAATCAACACACGTACCAACATAAAGGGGGTACCAGTTCGACCACAAGGCACAACTGAGGATAATCAACAGAAATCCTGCGGCGAGGAACCCTGAGAGGAAGATGATCTTTGTCAGAGGCGTCGCTTGCATTGTTTAATTGGCTCTCTATTAAACCGGCCGGTCCAAATCTATCGGCTTAAGATCGCCACTTTGTTTCAAACCCTTCCCCCCGTTCCCAAATCTCGAACATATATATGAGATCTTTGAAATCCTCGCGCACTGCACTGCTCACTGCTCACTGCACTGCACTGCACCGCTGACCCGTTTTGACCCCTCGACACTTTACATAAAATGAATCGAAATCTTTTATAACTATGTACAAAAAGGAAATTCCTCCCCCCTCTCTCCGTGCAAAAAAAGCACTATATGTCAACCAAACCAAACCCTCCATTGGGGGAAAACGTTGGCTTTATGTGTGTCTGTGTGGGTGTTTTTTTTCCGTAAACACGAAAGGGAGAAGAAATAAGGGACACTTAGATTTACTTGTCCTCTGGCTTAGCGTCACCCTGAGCGTTCTTGTAGAGCTCCTCGAACAACTTCAAGGAAGCGGTTCTGAGCTCGTCAGTCTTAGTCTTGAGCTCCTCGGCATTGACCTCCTCGCCGGACTGAGCACGAGCAATGAGCTCCTTCAAAGAGTCAATCTGCTTCTGCACTTCAGCGGCCTTAGTCTTGTCAATCTTCTCCTCGAACTCCTTGAGGGACTTCTCGGTGTCGTTGACGGTTTGGTCGGCTCTGTTGGCGCTCTCAACAGCCTCTCTTCTGGCCTTGTCCTGCTCTGCGTACTTCTCAGCATCGTTAACCATCTTCTCAATCTCAGAGTCGGACAAACCGGAGGAGCCGGCAACGGTGATGGAAGCGTCCTTGTTGGAGGCCTTGTCTCTAGCAGAGACGTTGATGATACCATCGGCGTCGATGTCGAAGGTGACCTCGATCTGTGGAACACCCTTTGGAGCTGGTGGAATACCGGACAAGGTGAAGTTACCAATCAACTTGTTGTCACGGACCAACTCACGCTCACCTTGGAACACTCTGATCTCAACAGAGGTCTGGCCCTCAGCAGCAGTGGAGAAGATCTGGGACTTCTTGGTTGGGATGGTGGTGTTTCTTGCAATCAATCTGGTGAAGACACCACCAAGAGTCTCAATACCGAGAGACAATGGGGTGACATCCAAAAGCAAAACATCGGTCACCTCACCGGCCAAGACAGCACCTTGGATAGCGGCACCAATGGCAACGGCCTCGTCTGGGTTGACGGCCTTGGATGGCTCCTTACCAAAGAGGGACTTGACGGTCTCCATAACCTTTGGCATTCTGGACATACCACCAACGAGGATAACCTCACCAACGTCAGAAGTGGACAAAGAAGCGTCCTTCAAGGCCTTCTTAACTGGGTCGACAGTTCTCTTGATCAACCCGTCAACCAACTGCTCGAACTGGGCTCTGGTGATCTTCATGTTGATGTGCTTTGGACCGGAGGCGTCAGCGGTGATGAAAGGCAAGTTGATCTCGGTAGAAACAGTAGAAGACAACTCGATCTTAGCCTTCTCGGAAGCTTCTCTAATTCTCTGGATAGCCATTCTGTCATTCTGCAAATCGAGGCCGTTCTCCTTCTTGAACTGCTCAACAATGTGACGGACAAGGACAATGTCAAAGTCCTCACCACCCAAGTGAGTGTCACCATTAGTAGACTTGACCTCAAAGACACCGTTGTCAATGTCGAGGATAGAGATATCGAAAGTACCACCACCCAAGTCAAAGACGGCAACGACCTTGGCATCAGACTTTTCCAAACCGTAAGCCAAGGCAGCAGCAGTAGGCTCGTTGACAACACGCAAGACGTTAAGGCCGACAATCTGACCGGCATCCTTAGTAGCCTGTCTCTGGGAGTCATTGAAGTAAGCTGGCACAGTGACGACAGCGTTCTTAATGGACTTACCCAAGTATGCCTCTGCGGTCTCCTTCATCTTGTTAAGAACAAAGCCACCAATCTGAGCTGGGGAGTAGGACTGGCCACGGGCCTCCAACCAAGCATCACCGTTCGAGTGCTTAACGATCTTGTATGGAACCTGCTTGATGTCTCTCTGGACCTCGGCGTCCTCCCAACGACGACCAATCAAACGCTTGGTAGCAAACAAAGTGTTCTCTGGGTTGACGACAGCCTGTCTCTTGGCTGGAATACCGACCAATCTCTCACCTTCCTTGGTGAAGGCAACGACGGATGGGGTAGTTCTAGCACCTTCGGCGTTTTCAATGATCTTTGGAACTTTACCCTCCATGATGGCAACGGCAGAGTTGGTGGTACCCAAGTCAATACCGATGACCTGGCCCTGAACCTTACCGTTGGAGTTGAAACGGGCCAAAGTTGGCAGGTTGCGGGACTAATTAATAGTTAGTATTTTCTGTTCAGTATCAAGTGAAAAAGTTTCCAGTGGCAATCCTCCTCTCTCGCCCCTCTCCATAACCTGGGGGTGTGTGTGTGCGACGAGTGTGTGGTGTGGAGGAGCCTCCATAGAAAGTATTTTCTCTCTGTGTAGGAGGAGCCCTGAGCTTAAAACGGTCAACTTACAGTACGCAAGGAGTTACGCATGAAGCTGTTGGAAAGCATTGCGGCGATTCGAAGAAGCTCTGTTGTGTATAATCTCTAAGCAAAAAAGATGTTAATAGAAGAAAAGGAAATCACGAATTTCTCCATACAAATTCGCCCAAAAAAAGCACTGAAAAAACCGCCCACGGAAAGGCGTCGAAGTTTTTTTTTTTTCTATGGGGGGGCGGCGGCCGCGGCGATGGTCACCGTCAATGGGCGGCACCGGCCGGCGTGCGTCTACCAGATAATTTAATATATATATATATGGGTTACCCGGATCAGTTGCGGGGGGAGGCCCGCCAATTTCCAAAGTTTCAGAAATCGGATGCCGGCGATCTCTGTACAGATCTGGTGTTTGGGTTTTTGTTGATATAACGGTGGTTGTATACACTTGATGTTGGGAATATATAAAAGATCTCTTTATTTGTTGGAGTTCTTTCGAAGATAAGTTGTTTATATTTGCTAAGCAGATAGTAAGAATGTGAGTACTTTAAATATGGTAACTCTTCATTCTAAGATATATTAATTTGATTGCATTTTTTTTTAGAATACCTTTCCAGAAAGAACATCTAACCTTTTGAAATTGTACTGTTAATTTGTGATTGATGCAGTCGTAATTTCTCTTTATTAGCAGCTGACACTCCATTTGATGCTACAGTATATTCATAAGAACATTAATAGGCATTACCCAAATATTCAGCCAATAATATCAAGTTTTCACAGAGTTATTGCAATTTTATTATAGGGCATCTGATATCCATGGCATGCGCAGTATAGCAGTATACGTACAATTTTAGTATACAATAACTACTGCGGATCAAACTTCTACTGCAGATATTCAGAGGATTAAAATTAATGGATTATGCTAAATTCAAGGCTACATACCCACTTTCAGAAATGGCATAACATCTTATAAATCCCCATCAACCCCCCTCAAACTTGCTGAGTATATATATATATATATATATATAGACAGCCGTCGTTCGCGCATAATCAAGTGAAAAATTACGGTATACGCGTTTTACGCGTCTGCTCTGTTTTTTTTTTTTTTTCTTTTACAGATTAGTTCAATTGCGTACATAAATCACCAAAGAAGCCATACCAAGAAGAAGGCAAAAAAAGGCATATATATAAAGGGATGACACGAAGATCCATTCCTGAGATCGACCTTTCTCTGCTCAACAAAGACAGAGATCTTGTGCTCTCACAGCTAAAGCACGCTTCGGTGGAGTACGGAGCATTTTGCATCACTTCCTTAGATGAACACTTTGATAGTGATATTTACACGCTACTGCTTGATCAATCGGGAAAGTTCTTTGGATGTGACTCTGGTGTTAAAAGGGAGATCTCCATGGTCAACTCAAAGTCTTTCCTAGGGTATTCTAACGAGAATGATGCAGGGGGCAAGACAGTATTAGAGAGTGTGGACTTTGCGGGTGAGGGTGAAGACTCTGATTTAAAATTGCCATATAGTGACATCATAGGAGCAAATCAGTTCCCAGATCACAAGATGTGCCCATTGTTTGCTAAATCGGTGAAGAATCTTACTGAAAGTATCCCAAGCTTTGCATCATTCATCACCGACCTACTGATAGAGAGTATGGACTTGAAGAGCCATGAGATGCAGAAGTACACACAAAAGAGCCATTACAGAGTACGAGTTCAGTCTTTGCTACCACCTAAGGTCACGGAAGACACATTAACCCGAGATGAAACACCGAGATGTTATACCTCACAAAGGGACAATACGATGCTAACTTACACTTTCCAGCCGCAATCCAATCATGCATCACTGCAGTTCTTGGATATATTTGGCGAATGGCTCGATGTCCCACACCATAAGAACTGTTTTGTCGTTTCTGTGGGGCAATCGTTTGAGTTGATGACCCAGGGCGTTGCCATGGCTTCGTCTTATCGCTACTTGCCCACTGGGGACACAAGGCTTATACCTCAGGTTTATCACTATCCTTCGCTCGATCAACGTTTAGAGATCTTAAGTATATGTGAGGATCTTCTACAAGTTAAGAAGGTGAGAGACAGACTGCGTTCCCCGGTAACAAAGTCTGTGTTCAACCCTGAGAGTCCAGTGGCGAAGATGGTGTATTACGCTCTGGTGAGGCAGTACAGAGACGCGAGTGTCAAATGGCACAGAGAGACTTTGAAAGCAATTGAGCAGCAAGAGATGAAACAAGCAGAACAACAAAAAGCCGAGAAGCACAAAAGAGATTTGTCCCTTGGTTCCTTGAAAAAGAGACAAATGATTAAGCTGTTCACCTCTCTCGACTCTGTGGTGTACTTGAACGTCCCGAATAAGACGGCAGATATCAAAATATACTCTTTACTGCCGCAGATCAACAGGCTGTGCTCTTTCACTGTCCAGTTGGCTGATCTGCTACAGGTTTTTTCCATCTGGCCCGATTGTGTGTCTTTGAAGATCAACGACGATAATGAATTGATTGTGGATGCAGATGAAACAAGGAAATTGTTGGTAATCAAGGCCATCCAACAACGTATTGATCATTTTGCCGCTCTTTTGGCAAAATGGATGGAATCCCACTCAACTTTCGAAATCCCACAGCTTGATATCTCCACTGTTCCCAGAAAGAACAGATTTGGTGGTATGTCCAGAAAGAGAAGCGGCTTGGAGGTCCTACAGAAAGACACACAGAAGAGGAAAAGGGTCAAACAAGCAAAAGACAACGGGCTCACTCTACTCGAGCGAATTAGACAGAGAGAGCAGGAAACATCGAGCAGGCAGATCTCCCCAGAGATGAGAAGAGCACAATACCTTGATGGCAAAGTCGGACAGATCTTGGACATTGTTAGCTCGATGAGACCGGATAAGCCACACTCCATTGACAGTCTGACCGAGCAGGTGACTAACAGTCTCAGATTCAAGCATACTGTGGATCAGAAAGAGGCTAGAGACCTGGTGTTGCATCTCCATCAAAAGTTCCCCGATGTCTTCAAACTGTATAGAGGAAGAGACATTGAGGTGATGAGGTGGAAGGACTTTGACATCACGGAGTTGAAAAAGAGATGTGTTTGATGAATTGAACGATACTATCACTGCAAAATTAAAGATCTATTGTGTCTTAGTATACAATTACTTCTCCTTTTTCTCCTCCTCGCGCACAGCAATGTCAGCTGGCTTGTAGTCCATGAAGAAATACTTCAGTACGAGCTCGATAGCCCAAGAAACTCCCAAGTCAAGGATGATGGCAGAGGTCAACTTGAACTTGAAGTCGGCGGTCATTGGCACAAACTTCATAGCCTCGGACAACTCAGGCATGAACTCCGTGGAACCAGCCAATGTCAACGCACCAACGGCCAACAAACCGTAGTACATACCCTTGTTCTCTGAGATACTGTCCTTGAAAGGTCTGCCCTGGTAGTTCACAGCAAAAGTCGAAACCTGCTGCGCCAACTGAATCAAGAAGATACCAGTGTTCAGCAACGATGGGACAAACTCCTTCTCCAGGTCAACCTGTGGCTCTCTTGGCTCCAGCTTGTAAATCTCAGTGGTGACAAAGATCAGAGTGGCAATGTGCACAGCAAACTGACCCAAGATAGACCCCATGATGTAGATGTTGAAAATTCCAGGCTGTGGCCTCTCCTTGGACAGCTTCTCGATAGGCTTACCCTTCGAGATACTGAGGAAACACACAGAGATCAACAAACCAGAGACGGTGGCCTGGCCATCACCAAACTTGACACCGGCCAAATAGATAACAGACAAAGAGTAAGCACTAATCAAACAGTTCAGAGCCAAGATCTTGTACATCTGGATGGTAGAAACCAAGGCGCAACGGCCCTGACGGATGATCTTCGTCACTGCGGAGACATTGGACAACTTGGAGGTGAATGGAGCAGCACAGGAGGCATCACCAAGCTTCAAAGTAGGAGCCTCAGTTTCCTCCTCCAACTGACTCAGAGAGTTCATCAACAGACCCGAAAGCTCGCCCTGAGCGTTGTTGTTAACGACTCTACCGTTACGGTCCACCATAGGAATCACGTCCTCAACTTTGGCCTTGTCGGCAAGCTTTCTCATCTCGTCGGTGATCTCGATACCCTGCTTCTCGATGGCCTTCAGGTAGTTGGGGTTTGTAGGTCCCGGTGGATACAAGTGAGCAATAGCCATTGGCACAGGCAAGCTTGGTTTACCCCAATTGTTGAGCATGTCACATTGCTTCTGGTACACCTTCTGAGCGGCCTCGATCTTTCTCTGTTCGGCGATCTTCTTCATACCTTCCTCAGTACCATTCAACAGAGCGACACCAACATGCGCCTGCTTCAAAGCACCGACATCATTGGTACCATCACCACACATCAGAGTGTTGTAACCCATATGCTTCAAAGTGTTCAGGATGAACTCCTTCTGCGATGGAGACACACGAGCGTATACCCAAGTGTGCCTAATCAGAGAGTGCAATTGTGGGTGTTCCAAAAGCTTAGCCAAGGCATAACCTGTAATGGCAATGTCGTTGGTCTTGAACATCGACTCATCAATCTCATCGGTAGAGCTGAATGGAATGATCTTGGTCTCATCCACGTTTCTCCAGATCAGCTCGTGGTCACCGTGGTGCTCCTCTGGAGCATCCAGAATCAACACTTCCCTCTCGACAATCTTCACCTCGTTAGCGACAAAGACAGCGGTCAATGGGTTGTCACCCGTAATCATAACAGAACGGTGCGACGACTCGTTCAGCATGGCAATGGTCTCGATGGCATCATCTTTCAAAGGACAGTGGAACACCAAGAACCCGGCAAAGGACAGTTGCTCTTCAACGTCTTCACGCTCGAGCTTGAGAACCTTGGCAGGAGAGATGTCATCTTCCAAGTACTTGTAAGCGACGGCGAGAACACGGGATCCAGAACGAGTGAACGACTTGTAAATGTCTTCGTACTTCTCTGGGACATGGGACAAACGGTGGCGGATGGTCTCTGGAGCACCCTTGACAGACACGAGGGTCTTACCAGAGATCGTAGAAATCGACGAGGATCTCTTCAATGCGGAGGAGAACTGGAAACGACGGAGGATTTTAATCTTCTGGGTCTTCTTGTTCTGTTCTCTAAAGACAACGTCCTTATCGCCAAGGTCCCAACCAACAGCCTCCAAAGTGGCCTTTTCCATAGGGTCACCAACAACTTCACCGTCGTCCAACTTAACCAAAGCATGAGCGGAACCAAGAACCAAGTTAGTCACTTCTGGCACTTCCGATGGCTTGGACAAATGACGGACGTCATCTCCAAACCCAGCAAGTCCTTCAAACACTAGATCCTCACCAGTCAATGTACCGGTTTTGTCGAAACAACAAACATCAATTCTTCCAGCCATTGGAATTCTGAAAGGCTCAGTGCAGTAGATGTAAAACTTGGAGAGAGCAGCCAGAGAAGTGTTCACAGCCATGGTCAACTCCATTGGCAGTTCAGGTGGCACGACAGAGGTGATAATCAACACGCAGTCCAAGATCAGCTTGTTCTGGATACGTCCCATTCTCGTACCTTCAACCCAGACATACCATGAAGCCGCAATGGCGAACACCAAGAGGAACAAGATGAAGAAGAAGGACTCCCAGTTACCAACAGAGACACGTTCAGCGGAGAAGATCATCACACGCACGAGGGATCCCTGAGAGGTCTCGAAGCCAGTCTTAGTCACAATGGCAAGCGCACCGTTGTCAGGAGCAGCAGAGATATGGGAGTCGGTTGGAGGAGTCACTTGAAGAGCCTTGGTACCACCGTGGAGCAGAGAATTCTTGTCGAGGCCGTCAACGTCGAGCGACTCATGGGCTGGACGAAGCTTGATGGATTCCTTAAGCAATGGTGTAGATTCACCCGAGAGCATCGCCTCGTTGACAATAGCAGAACCGTCAATGAGAATCATGTCACATGGGATGGCAAAGTCGTCACCGGTACGAGTCACGGAGCAGAGGTCACCAGGAAGCAGCTCAGTAGTCTCAGTCTGCTTCCACTTACCATCTCTGTGAACCCAGATGGAGAACGGCTTCACGCCCATGGTTCTGAACTCGTTCATTGTCGAACGACGCTGGAACACAGTCGTGCACTCAAACGTCACGAGCATGAACAGAGTGAACAAAGAGTAGTACCAGAACTCATCCAGCAACCACAGACCAACACAGAACACTTGGAACACAAAGAACGGCGCAGTGGCGTGCTCCTTGAACAGCTCGAAGAACGAAGGGATTGGGATATCAAAGTGATTCTTACCATAGGCACGTGTCAAGAGAGACAAGTCACCGGTGATACCCTTGGACTGCTGGAGTTCGTTGAGTACTGGCTTCTCGTCAATGCGGAACTGCGGAGGCGCAAACTGCTGCGTCTCCGAGTGGTAGATGAAGCGTCTCTTCTGGAAGACAAACGACGTCTGGATCCCATCAGAGTACTTTTGGCGAACAATCTCAGTGATGGCACCAGAGCCAAAGTTTGGAGCGGCTTGAAGCAAAACATGCGACGCCTCCGCAAGTGACTTCACCTGGGTGTAGTTGAACAGCGCGTCGATGCTGATGTTCCAGTTTGGTGCAAGCATCAGCACGGAGTGCACACTGATGATAGCACCCAAGTAAACGAACGTCCACTCGGACCCTTTGATATAGGTCTCGTACTGGTTGTAGTACACATGGGCGAACAGCGGGTACGCCACGAGGAACGGCGCCACGTAGATGCGCTGAGTCAGTGCACGCGGTTGGAGCAGCTGAGCAGACTTCACCGCCACGTTGTCAACGAGCTGTGGCATCTTGTCTGTCTGGCCCTCTTCTTCCTCTTCTTAGCATTTTAGGTGGCGGCCATTTGGAGAAGATAAATATGTTGAAATTTCCCGCCGACGATCGCGCCCGCTTGGATTTGAACGCGGTACGGCCACTCTTATCTTTTCTATATATATACTGAAGCATATATGACCTATGCATTCCTTAATAAATATCTAAGAGTCCCCCATTTGCAATCTCAAAATCTTCCTCCACTTCTCCTTGTCGTACTCGCCAATCGCTTCTGACGGGAAGTCGCTCTTGTTGCTGTCCGACCAGCTGGACTCGGGTGTGTGCTCTGTCTCATGCTTTCTCAACTCATCCAAGAGCTGAGTGCCGGATCTTTTGAGCACTGGAGTACGCAGTGTGGCACTAGTGGCCGGGATATCCATTGATCTGCGCCCCCTTGCCCTTGTAGGAGAACTCTGTAACTCATGAACGTATGAAAAGTTCGGAATGTCACTCATCTTCTCGTCCTTGTACACAATGCTTGACAGTGACAAGTTCTTTATCACTAACCTCCGTGGTGATCTCTTACTCTTGGAATTCTTCACAGGAGATCCAGGCAGAGAAATGCTGCTGTTCATGTGGCTGTGACCCATGACATGACCACTTGCGGAGCCTCTACGGCTCTGGCCAAAGATAGACTTGTGTGGAGAGTGACTCCTTGTGCGGGATACCTGAGTGTCATCAATCGCATGGAGGTTTATCGTAGAAGCAGTCATGGCTGATTTCAGCATCTCTGGGTTATTTGAAGCAACCTGAGCGCCTTCCAAATACTTCAGTGCCTGGTCTGTAGAGTCGTCTGCAGCCTCGGCCACACTCTCTACTATACTCTCAGCTGATGCTTTTAACTCCAGCTCCAGTTCCTCAGCAGGTGGGGTGAAGTAGTTAGCCTTGATATGATATGCCGAGTCTAACTGAGTCATGTGCTTTGACCCCTCCATCTTGTTGTAATTCTTCTCATATTCATCAAGCGATACTGTTCTCATTCCAGTGTTCTCATTAACGTATGGAGTGGTGGTGTTGAATGTGGCTGCTCTCGGAATCTCTTGTATGACAGGCTCATTCTCAAAGTATTTTGGAGAAGAACCCGGTGAGCTCATTGAAGCCACCATAGGCTCACTTCCACGTCTCTCCTGCGTATGTGGTTTTAAATGCGGCGGTAACAAAGCGTGTGGGATTCTCTTCAAAGCATCGAGCTCCATCATCATGTTCTTAGACGACGATCCGACATCTTTATAGTGGGACATTGTCGGTGTGAATGGCTCGCTCTTCAGAGTCTGTGCTGAGCAGGATGCGGGTATTATTTCTGTGTTGGTATTACTTATATCGATGATATTCATCGATGATGTTGACTGGTTGATCACGGAGAGTTTCTTGATAGAGTAGTCCTGTACTGCTGTCTCCTCCACAGTCTTGCCATTGCGTCTAAGAGAGAACCCACGGGAATTAGAGCCCCTCGTACTTTCTTTGGAATGTGTGATTGTTAGCAGCTCGCCGTGTCTGCCAGCAGTATCGACGAGCGTAGCAGTGGATGCCTTCAATGAGACCATCTTCTCCTTGGTGGATGACATTCGTGAGCTTGTTATCCTCTTTACTTCTTCTTCTTCTTCCTCTTCTTCGTTCTGCCGAGGGGCCTCCTCGTCATAGTAATCCCACACTGTGTTGTACAACTCAATCTGTGAGCCTAGTGTGATTCCGCCGAAGAGCAAAGAGGCTAGTAGTAAAGAGACAAAGCCTTCAAACAACAACAGATTCGGCCCGTCAAGAACAATGTGGTTCTTTAGTATGCTGACGTTGATCAAATAAAGTCCAGCTCCCAATGAGGCCAGCATCGACAGGCCTGTCACCAGAATACTCCCTAACAGCAGCGTGTCACTTCGTACGATAAACAGAGGCAGAGAGAAGAGACTTAGTAGTTCTCCACCAACAATGGTCAGTATGCTTCCAGAGTTGAAGATGCGCCTGTCTCGTAGGTACATTGCGACGCCCAGTGCACCAGTGGCTAGTGAGGCTGTGATTGACAGACACAGCAGCGCCAATGGCAACCCTCGTCTATACCGTATGGGCATCACTCGTTATGTCCTTCTTCTTTGTTATGGGGGGCGTCCTTGTGTGAAGGAAGGATTACCTGCCTGCAAAAAAAAAAACACACAACAAACAAGACCGAACTTCAGATTATATTCCCAACGATCCTCGGAGAATTGTGTGCCTTTAGTGTTTCAGTTTCCCAGTCTCTCCGTATGATGCGCTCCACAGCTAAGAAAAATTGCTGTGTTGTGATTTAAATTTCAAGACTGTTTGTATTTTGCAGCGCAAGAGATATGGGCCTTTGTTTACAATTTTCCTAATCGGGCCAACGTTGTTGATTTCGTGATACTTCGAGAAGCTTTTACTCTTGCATTTTGGCGCTTGAATTACCTCGCATTCGTGTGAATTCTTGACTTAGAGGTATCCTCAGCAGCTCCTTAATAATATGAGAGTGTTGTCTGATGTTGTACTCTCTTGTTGAGTTAGTCAAATGCTGTCTTAATAGAGGTGTACCTGAAACCTCAAAGGCATCTGATCTTTAGGTCTGTGAGACATCTACAACTCCCGTCCACATATATGCTCTCATAATTACTCCCCAGGGTCCCGGAATACATATATCTCACACACCTTTTATAAGCTTTGTGCACTATTTCCCATAATACTGAAGAGAATAGAATCCTTCCGATCTCCATTACGCACTTTGTAATTCTTTTGTTTGCTTAATGTGGTGCATACCATGCATATCCCAGCATATCCCAGCATATGTATTATGGACCCCTGGAATTCTCAGTGGACTTTCTCCACTACAAATAGATCATAAGTCATAATTCATAAGATCCCCCAGTTTAATATACAGTCATGTGATTTTCTGCCTCTTCTTGGCAGAGCACACTCGTATTGTGTTCTTGTGGATTTTCTCCTGGCATTGGGTATGCGGTGGGGTAATAACTCCCATGGACTTCAATAGTTGATCGATTGTGATCCTCTTTGTAGTGTCCGGCTCTAGAATGAGTGTAACCATGTGCCATAGGGACTCTGGATACTTGTCCTTCAACACCTCTTTATCATCCTTGTATAGCTTATAATTCAGGTCAGAGTCCCTAGCGCTCTTCCAGGGGAACCCAAGGTTGAGCATACTATAGAGTAGTATGCCCAGGCCCCAGATGTCGTTCCCCTCAGCATCATATTTGATTGATGACAACGACTCTGGGGACACCAAGGCCTCCGTTCCCACATTACCTGTGGCAAGTTGTCTCTGAGGGCCAAACACAAATGCCGTACCGAAATCAATCAGCTTTAGAGTACCAGTTTCATCCACGACTAAGTTCTCCATTTTTAGGTCTCTGTGTGCGATAAAGTGCTTGTGTAGATGGCCGACACCTTCACATACTTGTCTAAAGAAGCACATAATCTCCTCCTCGCTGTGTCGTGTTATCTGTATCACTGTGAGCAAAGAGTATGGCGCATACTCAGACACAATCTGGTGCGTTTGAAATCCCGAGATAAACTCATACATTCTAATGACATTAGGATGCGAAATGTCTTTCACAACGTCATACTCTTTCATACACCTCGTCTTATACTCATCCCTCGACTCATACGACTCCTTGGGCTTGAACGTCTTTATGGCGAACATCTCTTCTGAAGCCTTGCGGTAGTACAGCTCGACTTTCCCACTGACGCCAGTACCGATTAAACCCACTTTCTTACCATACTGTTGCTTGTGGCTAGAGATAGATGCAGTGGAAACAAGTGAAGAGCTTGAACCAACTCTAGAGACTGGTGCTGAAGAGACTGGTGTTCCCGGTGCCGATGCAATCGGAGAACTATTCATTTTCAGCTTTCTGAAGATGCCTTTGAGCCCCCCACCTTCGGGTTTACGACTCTCATCAGTTGGTTGCAAGAGCATCTCAGCTGCTTCTCAGCCTCTTTTAGTCTCTGTTAGTCTCCATATATAAAGTAGCTTACGATGTAAAACTCGAGTCCAACTTCGCGTACAAAGCCCGTGGATGACGAGTTTTCCTGGGGAGGGGACACACCAGGGTACCCCGTTTGGCATTTAGCCGACCCTTCAGATAAAGCGAGGTTTCTTTATAAGTACACATTGGTTTTTTTTTGAGGGGGATATGTGTGTACTAAAGAGCAGAAATAGCGATTCAATTCCTTTTGTTACCAACTCTAAACAACAATGCGGCCGTTTTAGGAGACAGATGCCAAGATCAGGCACAACAAAAAGCATTATGGGCACTGGCACTACCAGGCAGGTTGTGTCCGGACGAGAGGGCACTGTCAACTGATCAGGAGAAAGTCTCTTATACATACCTATGTGGGTGTACATTCAATCTTATTCAAGTGCAGCAAGATTCAAATCTCAGCTTGAAGTATTAATCTTCCCCCCCTTCCTATTCCTCCTCTTCAGACTTGTCCCGAGTCTCATCGGAGTCACGGGGAGAGGTCAGACTCCGGCCACCGAGTCAGCCGTGGCAGGTGTCTTTCTCGCAGAGCGCACTATAAGATCAAGGAAATCCGCTTGAAGAGCTCCTTCAAACCCTGAAGCGACCATAGAGTTCCTTATCTTCCTACCAATTACAATACTCCTGGCTTGTATATCCCATACAAAGCCCCTCCTTGGTAGCCATTTCCACCCTCGGAACTTCATTCCCGGATCTCCTGAATTTTTCACACTACTATATACTCGACACCGACTTACTCATCGCTTGCATTTGGAGTAGAAGAAAGAATCAAAAGAGTAAGAACAAGATGCTTCGCACACAACTTCGCTCCATTGCCCGTGCCCAGAGACCTGTCTCGCTGCTGGTATGTTTACCCCTCAATTATTTATTTGAGATAGATGAATGAACTAACTTTGTCTCATAGAGAAGCTATGCCGTCTCCACTAAGGCCCAAGAACTTCTCTCCAAATCTGTCCAGGAGATCGACCCAGAGATGGCCGACATTCTCTCTCACGAGAGACTCCGTCAGAAATCCTCCATCACTCTGATCCCATCTGAGAACTTCACCTCCAAGGCCGTGATGGACCTCTTGGGTTCCGAGATGCAGAACAAATACTCTGAAGGTTACCCAGGTGAGCGTTACTACGGTGGTAACGAATTCATTGACATGGCCGAGTCTTTGTGTCAGAAGAGAGCATTGGAGGCCTTTGGTCTTGACGCCACCCAGTGGGGTGTCAACGTCCAGCCATTGTCTGGTGCCCCAGCTAACTTGTACGCTTACTCCGCCATTATGAACGTAGGTGACAGATTGATGGGTTTGGACTTACCACATGGTGGTCACTTGTCCCACGGTTATCAGACACCATCAACCAAGATTTCGTACATCTCGAAGTACTTCCAGACTATGCCATACAGATTGGATGAGAAGACCGGGTTGATCGACTATGACGCATTGGAGAAGTCCGCTGAGTTGTTCAGACCAAAAGTCATTGTGGCCGGTGCCTCTGCCTACTCCAGAGTCATTGACTACGAGAGAATGAGAAAGATTGCTGATAAGGTCGGTGCCTACTTGCTTTCGGACATGGCTCACATCTCTGGTTTGGTCTCCGCTGGCGTTACACAGTCGCCATTCCCATACTCGGACATTGTCACTACTACTACACACAAGTCTCTCAGGGGTCCAAGAGGCGCCATGATCTTCTTCAGAAAAGGTGTGAGAAAAGTCACCAAGAAGGGTAAGGAGGTTCTCTACGACTTGGACAAGAAGATCAACTTTTCGGTGTTCCCGGCTCACCAGGGTGGTCCACATAACCATACCATCTCTGCCCTCGCTGTCGCTTTGAAGCAGACCCAGGCCCCAGAGTACAAGGAGTACCAGCAGAAGGTTGTAGAAAATGCCTCGTACTTCGCCAACGCTCTTCAGTCCAAGGGCTTCGACTTGGTCTCTGGAGGCACTGACACTCACTTGATCCTCATTGACCTTCGCTCGAAGAACATTGATGGTGCTCGTCTTGAAGCCGTGTTGGAGAGAGCAAACATCGCCGCTAACAAGAATACCATCCCAGGTGACACGTCTGCACTTTTCCCATCCGGTTTGAGAGTTGGTACCCCAGCTATGACCACTAGAGGCTTTGAAACTAAGGAGTTCGACCAGGTCGCTGGCTACATCGAGAAGGCCGTCACTATCGCTAAGGACTTGAAGGCCAAATCCCAAGGTGAGGACGCAAGATCTCTGTTGACCAACTTCAAGGAGCTCGCCGATGAGTCCGCTGAAGTCAAGGCTTTAGGTAAGGATGTTGCCGAGTGGGTCTCTGCTTACCCAGTTCCAGGTGACTTTGCCTAATTTTTTACATTCTATAAGCTATATATGACCATCACGCTACAATATTACGTAGAAGCACACATGTCTGTGTATCTACTCTATGTATAGTCTATAGAGACTCTGCGATCTTCATGATCATTGGGCAAAGTGCCGGAAGCGACAGTCCTTGCCAGAGCAGCTCCCATTAATAAGCTCGAGTGGGCACAACGTGTCGTTGGCATCGCTCTTCTTCTCCACAGCCTTGTGTGTCAACCCCAACGACTTGTATGGAGTGAAGTGCGACACCGGCTGGTGCTGTTCCGTCGTTAGTACATCTCTGTGTTCGGTAAAAGATTCAGCGGTGTCAATAGTTACCTTGGTTGTGATCTGTGGATCTTCCACGCCGCTGGCCTGTTGTGTATCATTAATATCTGGGGAAGGAGACGGAGATACGCTTGTGTCAAAATCTTCGCTGATATTCTCCTTTTGGCTTTGCAATCTCTGCTTCTTCGCCTTCATCTGCTTCAAGAGTTTATTCCGCAACTCGAGTCGTTTGTCCTCCGAGGCTTGCAGTCTCTCCTCCTCCGCTTCCAACTCTTCCATCTCCACCAAGCACTTGGTCATCTCCGACTTCGTTGTATCTGAAGACAGCTCAACGCCCTTCAAGATATTCAAGATGTTCAGCTTTTCTTCAATCTGAGACTCAAGCGTGGCAAGTGCAGCACGAAGCTGCTCAGCTCGACTCCGATTGTTGTCAAGCAATTCGTTGGTCTCCTCGATGCTCTTTTGTATCTCCGCGGATCTCTTGTCGTTATCAGCCATCACTCCACGGAGTTTAGTAATCCTACTCCCTAAAAGCTCCTTCTTCTGCTTCAAATCCTCCAAACTGGCATTCCCGAATCTGATGTTGTTAGAAAGTTTCCGTCTTTTCAGTGGTGGATGCTGCTCAGGGTCGTAACCGTCATCCTCGCCCCTCCCTACTGCATCTTCGTCATTACCCACAGCCTGCTGGTGCTCAAAAAAGTTGGACCTAGAACTCGAGTTAGAATCGCTTCTCGCCCTTGGTGTCTCTGCTTTAGTGGGTACTTCGTCTTCTTCATCCTCATCCTCATCCCCATCCTCCTTCTCTCCAGATTCTTCCTCATCCGAGGACTCCAAGTCAATCACCAACTCATTCAGCCACACAGGCTTCTCACTCTGTGGAATGTATACCTTGTGCGCAAACATGGGTTTGTGCACTTGATGGTGTCCTCTGATTGCACTGTGTGGGTGAGCGTGATTTCTCTGATGGTGATGCTGATGTGGTCTCGGTAACACCGCCGGTTGTGGCGTATACTCCACACGCCGCGTGGGTATCGGAAAGTTCCAGTGTCTGTAACACTTCTCCAAAAACTCTCTCGACGTCCCAGCCTTCTCCAGAATCATATCAAACGAATATCCCAAACTCCGCAAATCCAATATCACATCTTTCAACGTGGACAGTTCAACGTGTTGTTTCGGAGACAACGATAACGCAGCGCCGCCAACCACGGGTGACGGAGAGCCAGAGCTGCTCCGTGTAGCGAACTTCCTCTTCATAGAGGCCAACACCGCCTGCCGCTTGGCCTCCAACTTGTTCATTTCAGTCACAGTAATTGTGCTCATTCAAAAGGCACCTATGTATATATATAAGCAACCACAAAGCCCAGCACAGAGGTCAATAGGTGTGGGCAAGTGAGCAAGAAATTTGACAATCTCTACACTCCAGTGGTCCAAAATTTAGCTCTCCAATAAGGCAAAATATGTCCCCTTAACAACTTCTCGGGGATTCCTCCCTTATAAACGTGATCTTCCAAGTTTCTGTTTATCCAAAGGCAGTTAGTTGCAACTTGCGCGGTTTCCACAAAAATTCATCACACAAACAAAAATTCTATAGAGACACCCGAACACCATATAATATATCGTTGTCATGGCAACAAGTACGGCGATGATCAATTTGCGACTAAGCCCGCACAGTACAACGTATATGCTATGTATGGGCTCTGGGGGGGCTAACCCAAGATCAGGGCTTAAACTTGAGGGTGTTTTACCGAATTTTTGGGAGTGAAGTGGTGACTTTTTCCCCCACTCTTCTTCTACATATTGCAAACTTCTTCTGTCTATGCTGATATGAGATTTACATATCTCTGGATTCTGGTGCTGTTTACATGCGTTAATGCCCTGTGGATACCACAGGGTGCATCTGACACATCTGCGTCACTCCAGAGTTCATTGATGGCACTTTTCTCTCCATTTGTTGGCTCTCTACGGTGTTCTCAGTCGCTTGTGACACACAAACCACTGAAAGTGTTCATCACTGGTGGCACAGGCTATATCGGTGGCCAGTTCCTTCATGAAATGTTATCTCTGAAAGATTATGAGTTCACTATTCGTGCACTGGTAAGATCATCTGAGAAGGCCACTGCACTTTATGAAGCCACAGGTGGGCGCATTGAACCAGTTATTGGCGACTTGGGCTCTTTAGATCTTTTGGCAAAGGAGTTAGAAAGAGCTGATATCGTTGTGAATGCAGCTACGAATAACCATCTCCCTAGCGTTCAAGTGATGGACAAAGTGCTGAGTAAGAAGACCTCAGATACCATTCTCTTCCATATCTCCGGTGTATCGGTGCTGGCAACCAAAGATAAAACGGATACGAAAGTATGGTCGGACCTCGATGACAACAAAGCCATCATTGGACTACCAGATGACAGACCACACATTGAGATCGACAAGACAATTATGAGCATGAAGCGCAAGAATCCTAAGCATACAAGACCGATTGTGATATCCCCAGCTACGATATATGGGAAGAGTGCCGGTTTTGACAACCTATTCTCCGTACAAGTGCCTACTTTGGTCAAAAAATCCCTGGAGTACGGCCAGGCATTCACAGTAAAAGACGGACAATATCTGTGGAGTAACGTCCATATCCGTGACGTTGGCCACATGTTTGCCCATCTACTGAAGAAGCTTCTGGAAGACAAGGATAGTGTAAAGACGGGCACCGAGGGCTACTACTTCATCGAGACAGGCGTCCATAAGTGGGCAGATGTCAGTCGAAGAATCGGGGAGCTTCTGTTTGAAAGAAACCTCATTGATACGCTGAACGTTGCAGAGCTCAGTGAACAGTCTGCCAATGTTCTCTTTGGCTCTGATCTCTCTGCTTTATATGACACGAACGCTCTCACGCGGGCAGATCTGGCTCGCTCGTATGGCTGGGAGCCTCATCACGAGAATGAGTTCGATCAGAGTATCGAGATTAGCGTCTCTGACCTTTTGGAGGAGCTTTTCAAGTGAGTCTTTTTGATGCCAATTGAGCCACTCAAAAGTGATTATACCTAAAATAGCACCAATTTATGTCCTCTATCGTTGTACTAATTCTCCCTTAGATTGTTCCCTCGCAAAGATCAATCAAATCCCCTCCCCCGCGATCGCTGCCTTAACGCGCGCCCACGCATAACCTAGAAAATGCCTGCCCGAATGCTGTCAAGGCATGTATAAAAATATCACCAAAGGGGAGATATCAGGAGAAGTCTCCATAAATCAACAAACATCCAAAGAGTAGGGATGTCACAGAGTTCCATTGCACCCTCACGCTCGAGTGTTGGGCTCTCAGAGACGAACGGCCACTCCCGTAGTCTATCTCTAGCCTCGGTACTCTCATCATCACCACGTAAGAAGGACAAAGGCAACTTCCGGTCCAGTATTGGCAAACCACATGTTATTACGCCTATGTAAGTCTAATTGTCTGGGGGTCTATGACATACCGAAACTTGAGCACTAACCGCCTGTTACAGCGTTCTGGAGAAGCGCACCGGTAGTGCCTTGGGAACGAGGACTGCCTCCTTACCTCAGTTCAAAGAGCTTGGTCCGCCAGATCTCATCCATATCACCAAGTACAACGCACAAAAGAAGAAAGAGGAGTCAGAGTATCATTTTGTGACCGGAATTGACCTCTCTTCGCCGATGGCGCCGATGGCTTATCTAAGTATGTTGACATTGAACCAACCGACTGCTACTCTTAAACATCCAACTATCTTCACTTACTGCGCTTTCAATGCGTTCAGTCGCTCGGACGTGAGATTACGCACTGAGTACCCAACAGAAACACCGGGAAGTTTCCAGCTCCAACTGTTGCCGAGTGATAGACGCAACAAGACACTGTCCCAGGTGGACATGCAGACATGGGAAGAGCTCTACGTTAGTGGGATCGTCAGATCTCTCACCATTGGTCTCGACACAGAGAGAAAGACGCCAGCATTGATTGAGAAGACACAATTTCAGAGCATTGCACAGGCAAACCAGGCCATATGCTTGCTTTTGAAGTACCTTAGTAAAGGTGCCCAGCTTGGCGCCTCTGAAGCTGTCAACAGACCAACGATCCACGAGAACTTCTTGATTGATGCGTTGTTCACCGTATTGGAAGTAACAGGACTTTACCAATACGCAATTGAGCAACTCCAGGCCATGGAAAGCCCGGGAATGGAACTGCTCATCGTCAAGATGCTCCTTGCAAGTGACAAAGAAGTTGAAGCGGTGCGCCATCTGTGCCAATCGTTAAAGGCCAGCCCAAGAGACCCCTTGTTACTCAACGTGCAGACAAAATTCCTCATTTCAAAGAACAAGCCAGAACTGGCACTCTCTACAGGGCTTGCTGCTGTGAGAGCTGGTCCTCTCAACTCGGAAGCATGGTACAGCCTGACCAAGTGTTATATTCTCAGTGGTGATGTTAACAACGCTTTGGTCTCGCTCAATTCAATGCCAATGTATCCAGTTAGATACAAGGACACGTGCTTCCCTGATCAGAAGGATACCACTGTGCTTCCAGAGCCAACTGAAGGTAAGGTTAAGGCCGTGTGGGACACATGTACCCAGGTATATGGTACAGATTCTGAGAACATGATTCCATTCACATCACACTTTGAAGTACAAGCTGTGGACCCAGCATTGTTGAGAATCAATAGGCAGGTATTGAGAGGAACGCATGCCGGAGCATACGAATTGCTTATCATGATGGTTAACAGAGCTGGATGGGACGGCTTACTCAAAGCCAGATCAGAAGTATTTTTGATGGACGAGGAGTTTAGAAACGCGTCGGACTCTTCCTTGGCTACTGATATCAACATCAAGGAGGTCAAGGACAAGAGGCAGTGTGAGAAATGGCTTGATGACCTATTCCTGGTGCTGTATGAAGACTTGAGAGTCGTTTTGATTGTGGAGAATGAACTGCAAAACCAGAAGCAGTTGAAACACAGTGCCCTTGAATGGGAGTTAATCGGATTGACCGCCTTCAGAACACACCACTTCAAGAATTGTGTTGCGTCTTTGAGAACCGCATCGAGTGCTAGCTTCGACATTGTCGCTGCAAAGAGACTCTTGAAACTATGGCTATTGCGTTACACCAATAGAGAATTCCGTCTTATGAACAGCTTCAACCCGCAGGGAGAGGTAGATATGACGTTGGACGTCATTTTGGGGATCTTGCTGCATATTATATCATACAACTTGAGATACTACAACGAGTTCAATCTCGATGCTATCCTCTTCTTACGCAAGTTCTTTGACATCTTCGACATTGACTACATCAAGAACAAGATCCAGGTGCTGTTTGAGAACGACAACGACGACTTGAAGAACTCTGGTGTAATCCCACCGTTCGACAAGCTGGTAGACTATATCCTCATATTCGCTCCAGATAGAAGCGATACATAGCCCTAATTGAAAGTAATGATACAAGCTAAGTGTAAACCAACTGCACATAACCAACTATAAGAGCTCCGGTCCGCACCACACAGGAGACCAATTGTTCGCCGCGAAATTTTGTTTGGGGGCCTTTGTCGCGAACGAGGAAATACTGACGAGTCAGCTGTCGGCCATCAACGCAAATTGAGTGAGAAGTGTTGGGAAATCAGGAAAGGCAACAGCTACCAAAAAACCCCTTATAGGAGACACCGTACAGGGCGCTTCCACTGAATTGCTGAGCTTTACCCAATTTTGCTCCGCCACGCACCAGTGCACATCGCTAGCGCTTCACTGTCCTTTTCCCGAGCTTAACCGCCCACTGGGAAGCCTGGGTACTACCACCACTTATTCATCAACAAAGAACCACGACATTTGCTTTTCCTGCGAAGTTCAGGGCTTGAGATTGAAGTGCATCGGTGGAGACTTGGACTGAAGATATACCACGCGGCTCACTGCTTGGCTTTTCACCCGCTCTGTTTATTCTTTTTGACCAACACTCAGCACCCCCCACATTTCCACGACGTCTGATCCGTTGAGCGCAGGGCAACTCTTCGAAATTTCGGTTCTTCTCTGCTCCTGTACTATATTGTGTGTCCTTCATTGAGCCGCCTTTCAGTATTCAGTCAAAGATTGGACTTTCTTGAGGATTTACAGTGGTTCGCCGTTTGAGCTCTCGCATCTTCTTAGTGGCACAAGGCTGATCTACTTCAACACAGAGCTCTTACACTCATTGAGTGACCAGTAAGAAAGTCATACCACACTGTACTGTTGTTATACCAGGCTTTATCTAGCAGTTTTTTCATAGCAACAGTTGGATGTTCTGACCTGTTGTGACTTTTTTATTTGCTTACAAACAAGACACGCATCTCAAGCTATACATACACCATGTCAGGCTCGTTCTGGAGATTTGGCAACGGCTATGGCGACGTCTCATCGATCAATACGCTGCTCGAAAGAGGTTTCCTGGAAAAGCCAGATGGGTTGTCCAAACAGAGGACAAATTCGTCATCATCATCGTCAGACTCTGATGATTCTACGGACGCGCCAAATAACATTGACGAGACAATAGACGAGGAGAACAACGACTACTCACCCAACATGGAAATCTTGGGAGAATTGCTGGACGAACAGGACGTATTGGACGAGTTGGCTGCGTCAAATCTCAAGCTCATTGAGTATCTCAGACACAGGGACGTTCTTGATCGACTCATTACATACATCATCACTGACGAGAGCGAACTGTCGGAGAGTGAGCAGCCCGAGAAGGAAGAGGCCGCTCAGGATGACAAGAGCTCGACGACATCGAGCTCAGACTCTGAAGATATGAACAACTTGGAACAACCAGAGACTCCACAGGAGACACATTCCAGAAGAGCACAGGTTGCCGCTGAGATTCTCAGCTCCGACTCGTGGTCGCTCACAGACTCATTCATGGACAATTATGACCTTTTGTCCAAGCTGTGGAGCATCCTGGATAAGGAGTGCCCATTGTCTATGGCACTTTCCACATACTTTATGAAGATTAACGAACACTTATTGGACTTGAAGATTGACGAAATGTTAAACTTCTTGTTGAATCAAAACAACATTGTCGACAGATTCATAAGGCACATTGATAACCCACCACTCATGGACTTCTTGCTCAAGGTAATCAGCACAGACAAGTCTGATAACCCTACTGGTATCATTGAGTGTTTGAAGGAACAAGGCCTGATTCCAAAACTCATTGGCTTCTTGCACCCAGACACAAATCCAAGCATACAATCCGCCGCTGGTGACTTTATCAAGGCGTTTGTGACCATCAGTGCTAATTCTAATGCTGACAATTCCACCATTGGTCCTAATGAACTAACGAGAGAGTTAGTTTCTGAGCCTATGATGGAGAAGTTGTGTAAGCTTATGTTGAACGGTGGTACAAGTTTGGCCAACGGTGTTGGTATTATCATTGAGATCATCAGAAAGAACAACTCGGATTATGATTTTGTTGCTGTGTTGTTCATCACTATTGATTCGCACCCACCATCCCCTAGAGACCCTATTTATTTGGGCCATCTCATCAAGGTGTTCTCCAGATACATCCCAGAATTTACTAAAATGCTCGAAGACACCAGACTTCCTAGTTTGACGACACCCTTTGGCATTATTGAGCCATTGGGTTTCGAAAGATTCAAAATCTGTGAGTTGATTGCCGAGCTTTTACATTGTTCCAACATGGGTTTGTTGAACGACGAATCTGGGGAAGGGATTGTTCGTGAAAGAGATACCGAAAGAGAGAGGCTCATGGCGTTAGAGAAACAGCAGAGGGCTGAGGAGTTTGATTTTGATGGTGACATCTCGAGGGATGTCAACACTTTAAACTTGGAAGGCCAGGAAGACGACGAAGAGCCAACTGAGGAGATGGACTCTGAAATCGTTGAGGACACTAATACCAAAATGGCTGCTACCCTTGAGTCTGAACCAAGCTCCGATGCCGATGCTGAGACGGACGATGATGGGGATGGTACCACATTGGAGATCCAGTATGACGAGAACGAAGCTATTTTGCGTAAGAGTCCAGTAATTGGTGACCTGTTGAAGATTGCCCTTTCGGATAACCACGTCATTCTGATCATCCTCAAGATGTTCTTCGGTTTCCCATGGAACAACTTTTTGCATAACGTTGTCTTTGACATCGTGCAACAGATTTTGAATGGCTCGATGGAGATTGGGTTCAACAGATATTTGGCCATTGACCTCTTTGGCCGTGGCAAGATCACCAAGCTCATCATCGACGGACAAGAAAACTGCGAAGCTCATGAGAGGGAAAACGGCTTGAGATTGGGATACATGGGCCACTTGACGCTGATTGCCGAGGAGGTTGTAAAGTTCACTGCTATGTACCCACCGGATGAGTTCCATGACGTTGTGCTGGAGGCTGCTTCTACGGCAGAGTGGACGGATTACGTTACTAAGACACTGGTCGACACTAGAGAGAAGTATAATGCTCTGCTTGGTGGGGAGTCCTCTGACGGCCCACATCAAGATACACGCTCGCAAGATGAGGCCGAAGATGACGAGGAGGACACAGAGAGAGGCCTCGTTCTCGATCCGAGTGTTGACCACGATATCATTGGTTCTGGGGCAGAGCTGAACGTCAATCAAGAGAGTGAAGACGCTGAAGGTGATCAGTTCTCCCGTTACATGTCACAACAGATCACTAATGACTTGCCTGATAAGTTTGGTTCTTCTGACGAAGATGATGATGAAGAAGTCGAAGGGTACCACCACAGCCACCACCAAACGTACCACGGAGGCGAATACTTCCACATGGATGATGATGATGACGACGACTATGTCGACCCTAATGACGACGGACAGTCCTATACGAAGAAGGACCATCCATTGTACCATGACATGCTTTCCCCTACGTCTGAGAGACCGCCATTTGCCGATGACGACGATGAGGAGTCTTCGTCTAGCGATGATGGCGAGCAAGATTACCAGGATGAAAACGCCGGTACAGGGCTGGCAAGAACTAAGAGCAAAGGCGAGATGAACTGGGACGGGGAAGAGCAGGACAGACTGATCAACATGGCAAACTACATCAAGAGCCATAAGATGGGCAGTTCTACTTCCACTGAGCATTAATGAGTGACGATTTCGTTTTCTTTAATTTGTGGTGGCGTTCCAGACACCGCTAGCATAGACACCAGACTTTGTATGTTTCACGAGTTTTTAATACTTCATATTCGATATATTTTCAGCTCGTAGTGGCGAGCGCCGCCTTGGGCCCGTGAGATAGGCGGCCTCGAAAATAATCAAAGAGCCCAACTTTAAGCAAATCAGTGAACAATTCGCATACAAAGAGGGATTGGATAACAAAGTATCTACAGCGCAATGGCAGAGAGTGAATCAAAGCCGGTCAAGAGGGCTGACAGACCGTCGACCAAGAAGATGCTTGCGCGTTATAACAACATCTCGGCGCTGCTGTGGTCGGTAATCTTCTTCAACACGGTGATGATGTCTGTGCTTGTGGGACAGCCGAAACTCTTTATATCGACTCACAGGCTCGTGATTATTATTCAGACGCTTGCACTGTTCGAGGTGTACAACTCTATTGTTGGCAACGTGAGATCGCCCGTGTTGACTACTGCGATGCAGGTGGCCTCGAGACTGCTGGTTGTCTGGGGCATCTTTGCCCTGCTTCCAAACTCGCCAGCCAACGGTCACTGGGCTTATATTACACTTTGTTTGGCGTGGTCCATCACCGAGGTTGTGAGATACTTCTTCTACGCCCAGAGCATTGTCACCAACGGTAACCCACCGAGATACTTGACCCTGCTGAGATACAACCTGTTCTTCGTGCTGTACCCATTGGGTGTCGGTAGTGAGCTCACGATAATCTACTTGTCGCTCGATGAGGCTGCTTCAATGGTTGGCAGCTGGTACAAGTACTTCCTTATTGTGTCTATGCTCTCCTACGCCCCAGGCTTCCCAGTGCTCTTTGGCCACATGTTGAAGCAAAGAGTCAAGGTGATGAAATCGTTGAGGGAGGAGCCTAAGGATGCTAAGAAGACTAAATAGGTGGTTATTGTAAAGATATTTTATCGGGATATGCATCTTTTACTCACCTCGTAGTCAATGCGCTCAATTCCAAGGAATCAGTGTAACTGATAATTCACTCCCATATATCGTCACATATGGGAACTTCCTATTCTGGACGTTTCCACTTTTTTGTTTTTTGGGCCGAAAGAAAAAGTTCGCACTTTCAACGCATTTCGAGTTGATGAAAGATGGAGAAACAAAAATTACACTTCTTTCTTTCATATCTATAGAAAGAGAAACCATATTTTTTTTCGGAGACAAAGATGTTCGCTCGTACATTCGGAAGGTTTGCATTGGCTCAGTCACTTAAGCCTCTGGCCACTGTGCCAAGAGCCGTTGTGTCGGTATCACCACGCCTGCTTTCTACCTCTATGACAAGATTCAACCAAGCACAAACACAAACACAAACACAAGCCACTGAGTTGAAAACCGCATTGTCGTCTATTATTCCAGACCTGACGCCGCTCAAGCTCGAAGGCGACCTTTACGCCGTTGTAAATGTGCACAACAACCCATTCCTCGTCACTGTGGGCGACAAGATGGTGCTTCCATTCAACTTGAAGACTGCCGAAGTCGGTGACGTTTTGGAGCTTAACGATGTTACTACCATCGGTAGCCGCAACTACACATACACAGACTCCCAAATAGACCCATCTGTATACTCGATCAAGGCCGTGGTGCTGGAGAAGACCAAGCTGCCTATGAGAGTAAGAGAGATCACAAAGAGAAGAAACAGAAAGGTCAGACACGCCGTGTCGAAGCCACACAGAACGATAGTGAGGGTCACCGAGCTGAAACTGAACTAGTGTGGTGGAGCATTTAGCTTATGATTGTAAATAGAGCATCCATATATGTGCTATGGTATCATATGGTATACTATTCGGTGTAGGCGCCAGTCTGTGGTATGTTTTTCTTTATAGGCTTATAGCAGATAATAATCCAGTAACCATATTCATTATCATACACTTGTTCATTATCATACAATTATACCCGGCAAATTCATCTTATGTGCCTCTATATATATATATAGTACTGTTATGAGCCCGCGAAACCCAAATATTAACAAACAAAGTAACTGCATCCTTCACTGCACTCCTCTGTACATCAAGAGAGTTGAGCAATCACAGCGGCAAGAGCACCACGGCCATACCGCTGTGCAACAGAATGGCCTCAAAGAAGTATTATGACGCTACGGAGCGCGGGAGCGACAACATCCCGGACTTCCTCATCAATTCTGTTCCGTTCATCACACAAAACCTGAACGGGATCAACATTGACCCCATTAATCCTTATCTTCCAGCTGCACAGGTGCGTAAATTCTCAAATTCAAGCGCTAAGTCGATGGAGGAGCCGCTTAAAGTGAATACCCAGGCCGATCGCTCTGTTGCCAGTGAGGGGGACATGCCCAAGTTCTCGTTCGAGCCGAAGTCTTCTCGTAACAGTCCAGCAAGGGCATCACCGAATGCAAGCACAGGTTCCACTTCCAACACTGCAGCAGCTTCACTGCCTCCCCCACCACACTCACTGAGGAGCCCACGCAGCATGCCGTTCTTTGATAAAGCTGTTCCGCAGGCGGACACCACTGCAGGCTCGTCTTCGTTTCATACGGCGTACTCTGATGTCTCCAATAACAGTAGTGTATTGGAAGGCCTTTCATCACACACTACGGGAAGAATACACTATCCTCCACAGCGGAAGTCACCGAAGGTTCCATTGACCATCGAGACGAATGATATTGCGCTCCATTCAGAGGTGCACACTTCTACGCCGTCCAAGTCCGTGAATACCAGTTTCAACGATAGTAGTTCCAGAGAGTTCAGTTTCTTCAATACGAGTGCTATCCAGGGGTCTGCAAGTCCGTTGAACTCCTCGTCAGTTAAGTCCACACCACCAGAAAAGCCACAGACAGCCAAAGGCCTACAGCACAGCAGACAGTCCTCAATATCATGGGACGTTCACACACCCGAAGAGTGGACATTAGAGAGAGTGCTCTACTGGCTAGAGCTCAACCAGTTCAACGAGTCGTGGGCCAACTGTGTGAGGAACCACTCATTAGTGGGGAAGAAGTTTCTGGCTTTGACGAGTTACCAGAACTTGAAGATGTTTAAGAGCGAGCTGGATACATCAGACGACTCCACACAATCACGATTCATTCATTTCTTAAGAAAGACTCTTGATAAGCCGTCATCGACAACAACAGTGACGTCTCCACCTGACACTGCGAGTGTCTCGTCGTTTGGCAGTGTGGACTCGAGTCCAGGCACAAGCTTCACCAGAACACATGGAAGATCAAGCTCAGAGACAGCAGCGGTTGCCGTGGAGAAGCTGGTCCCTATCCGTTCTGCTCCGGCGTTTGAGCAGGACACTTACAGACAGCCACAGAGACCTGCTACGGCTAATCCAGTGGGGGGTATAAGGAGATCGAAGGTGGCAAGCAGACCGATGTCCACGATAGAAGGATCGTTCAAGGGGATATGGCCTAGCTCGCCTATCTCTCCAGCTACACAGCAGGGTTTCTTCAAACGGTCACATAACAAGTCTAACTCATCAGAATCTTCTCTGTTCACTTCCTTGTTTTCTTCAAGCTCGCCACATCTGCCACAACCCGATGATAAGAAGTCTGGTAAGGAACCACATGAACACAAAGGAATTCTGGGGAAGTTTGGGCTCAGAAATAACAGATCACGTACTAGAGACTCAAGTGTTGGTCCCTCACCGGTGAGTCCTGTGCCTACACATATTAGAAGACCAGGTAGTGAGGGAGCGTATAGTGAGGGCAGATCCAGCTTTGACAGTAAGAAGAGTGCTGACTTGAAAAGAGGTACTGATGCCTCAAAGTCGTCGAGTGGATCCCGATTTGAAGAGGTCATTCCACCGTTCATTATTGATCGTAAGTTTCAACCAGTACCAGAGAATAATAATTCTGATAAGTACATCCTGGTTACATCGGACAACCTGAACTTTAGGCCTATGAATATTGGACAGTGTAAAACCAAAGAGGATTTGAGGAAAGCGTTCTTGGAGTCCCTTGCTCCGAAGTCATCCGAGATTACAATTCATTTGACAGATTTCGGTTGTTCTATTGGCGAGCCTTTGGACGATGATACACTGGAGAAAATTGTGGAAAATCAGTTCAACCATTGCAGTGGTAAGTTCCTCATCACGTCTACTGATACGCTATCTACGGTGACAAGTTATTCTATCGCCAGCACTTCGGATCTTCAGTCTTTTGAAAGCAGGGAGGACAAGTTGTACCCAAGCACACCACAGCAGTACTATGAGAGCACTCTCACAAAGTCCCCAACCATTGACTACTTGAACTTCAAAGATCACCAGCCATTGCCTCAATTGGCAGATACTGCATCGTCTCCTGGTACCCTCAAAGCTGCGTCAGATCTGCAAGACGCGGCTGTGATATCATCACAAAGACTACAACGTCGTCCACCAAAGTCAATCTCTAAGCCAAACATACCAAGTACGTTCAGAATTGTGAGACCCACAGAGAAGGGTGAGATCAATTTCGACAAGAGAAGAGAGTCTCCATATGTGAATAAGCCTAATTTGATTGCTCGCAGAAGTGCACCGCCGCCTCCTAAGAAATCTGGTGCTAATGAGTTGAGGCCTTCTTTGGTACGCAATCAGGACTCTAAGTCTTCGTTGCTCTCTACTCTGGAGCCAGTGGAGGAGTCTTTGAGTCAAGAGAGCACTTTTATCAACTCTTACACGCCAGGATCAAGTAACACGCTGATCCCAGAGCCGTATAAGGGTGGTGGCTCAGTGTCTCCTGGTGCTCGCAAGAACTTTGACTTTGTATTTGATAATGAGGAGGTACGCACTATTCCAAGAACTTCTTCGAGATCTTCGGTTGTGTCTAAAAGATATTCCACCAGAACTGTGGACAAGTTCAAAGAGAACGTCATCTCTTTTGATGATGCGCCTGCTTTGGAGGACAGCAACGACGATGATGACACGGATGAAGACTTCTGGGCCAAGGCGCCGTCGGGTTCAAAGAGTGATAGTGATGCTTCTATTGCTGACATGATTGTGAGACCTGCACCTGAAGTGTTGTATGACAATTTGGAGAAGTTCTTCCCGAATGCAAACTTAGACCAGCCGGTGGTTGATATGAGTTCACCACCTGCTTCTCCATTGAATGAGAAACAACAGCAACAGAAGCCGAAGTTCAAGAGAGTTGTCAGCAGCAGTCTAGATACAGATATGGACAAGCTGAAAAAACCTCAGAGAATGAAGACGATTCGTGCCGTTGTGAAGGAAGCAGGTGAGGCACGTAGGAGATCAAACAGCTCAGTTGCGCCGGCACTGTTGAGAAGGCAGAGCACGAAGATGTGGGGACGTAAAGTCGTTGAGGTCAAGCCCAACCAAAAACAGCATATCAGCAAGTTGAAGAAGGACCAGAATGACGACATCAAAGAGTTCTCATGGATCAAAGGTGAGCTTATCGGGAAGGGAACTTTCGGTAATGTCTACCTAGCGTTGAATGTCACTACGGGTGAGATGATTGCTGTGAAGCAGGTGAGAGTTCCGCTAGAAAGTGAAATGTCGCCGCGTATCCGTGATGTGTTAGACGCTCTCCAGTCAGAAGTGGACACTTTAAAAGACCTAGACCACTTGAATATTGTTCAGTACCTTGGGTTTGAGCACACAGAAAAAGAGTACAGTTTATTCCTGGAGTATGTTGCCGGTGGCTCTGTTGCTTCGTGTTTGAGATTACATGGTAAATTTGAAGAGCCGCTAATCAAGTTCTTAACAGGTCAGGTTGTGTCAGGGTTGTCTTATCTCCACTCAAGAGGAATTTTACACCGTGATATGAAAGCTGATAACTTGTTATTGGACCTCGATGGTGTCTGCAAGATCTCTGACTTCGGTATCTCCAAGAAGTCGAATGACATTTACTCCAATGACATTGGTATGTCGATGCAAGGAACAATCTTTTGGATGGCCCCCGAAGTCGTCAACAGTGGTGGAGCCGGTTATAGTGCCAAAGTGGACATCTGGTCTTTAGGGTGTGTTGTACTTGAGATGTTTGCCGGTCGTCGTCCATGGTCTAATCTGGAAGCTATTCCAGCTATGCTCAAGATTGGTAAAGCCAAAGCAGCGCCTCCAATTCCAGAGGATACACTTCCATTAGTTTCCATGGAAGGTCGTGACTTCCTTGACTCATGTTTCGTGACTGATGCTACAAAGAGACCTACCGCTCAGGAACTATACCGTGATTCATTCTGCAGAGTTGATCCAAATTTCCGGTTTGGTGACTGTCGCTTGGCACAGTTGATCAAGTCCAAGGAAAAGAAGTTCACCGTTGTTTGATTGTTCTGAATATGCAATTGGGTATATTATATTATGATAAACCAACTTTTGCTTGCGCAGTATTGACTCTTTCCAGCTCTTGTTCCATCTCATTAATCCTCTTTTCCAAGCCTTCCTCCATTTTGTTGAATAGTAGGTATAAAAGATAGTCCGGCTCACTGATGGGGAATCTTAATGGAGAGCTATCACAGATCCAGAACCATCCGTGGTCTGCAGTGTACTGGTCAGTATCATCTGTAACTTCGACTTCCAGTAAGTTAAGCACCGACTCCCACTCTTGGAATGTATACTTTTTCTTTGGTGTGTCCTTGGACTCCACCATGAACTTTTTTAGATTGTCCATTAAATCCTTGGACCTCATCAAACTTCGGCTTCTTGGGTCATTTTTTCTTGCCTCCTCCAAGATCTCTGTAGCGGACCTTGTCTCATCTTCATCCATCTCTTCTGATGATCGCTCATCGAGTATACCGTGTATATTCATCTCATCATCATTCTTTTTAGTGGGTTCATCCTTTTTAGTGGATAAAACTCTTTCCAAGATCCTTCCAAATTTACCACCAACTGCAATGTCATACACGGCGTCACCAACGGAAGAGATCAAGATGGTCATCATTGGCACAGCACTGATGGACCAAAGAACAAACACGGGTCTTCCTGCTGATGATTTCGGTGCAAAGTCACCGTATCCAATAGTTATCAAGCACAGGAAGCAGAAATAGGTTGAATCAAAGTATCCCCAACCTTCTGCGAAGTAAAAGATCAGCGCACCAACTAACCAGAACACAATGAATAGGGAGATTGTGATCATTATACCAACCTTACCCCTGTGTGAACGAGCATCTTTTCTGATAGATCGTATAAGATCAAATCCTTCCTCTGGGGTAAGTTGAATGTTCTCAGCTTTCACTTTGGCATAGATCTTCTTACGAATCTCCTCCACTTGATTCCAAAACAGAACAGGCGCTGATAGAGAGTGTACTGTTGACCGGATCATCGCAATAATCAAACCAAGGATGATGATACCGGAGAAGGAGAATACGAGGCACATTGCCCTGGCAGCGTCGCTTCGGGGTGGAATGTCTCCAAGCCCAATGGTTAGGACAGACACACAGCAATAGTACAACGCATCGCCAAATGAGATATCCATCAGTTTAGAAAACATTCCAGCACCCCAGAGGAGCCATACCGAGAACAGCAACGTATAAAAGATCAAACCACGCTCAGAGGCCTCCAGGTTGAACTCTGGTGGGTATTTTCGAAGAAGATAACCCGAGAAGTTGAGAAAACATGTGATCGAACAGAAGGAGTACAAAGCAGCGGTAAGAACAGCAAACCAAAACCCCTCTGTCCGTACGCGGTCTTTGCCTGGGCCAAAATACCAGCTATCTGCAACGAGAACCGCCGCCAAAAGCACCATACTAGCAGCAAAGTAAAGCGTGATAGAGATGAACTGCGACCATACATATGGAAGTCTCTTACTGTAGTTGAGGATCAAGCTAAGATTCGCCAGCGCACCCAATGCCAACGACACCGAGTTCATCGCAAGGATTTCGTGTCCATCACTCAGATATTGACCACTTGGAAGCATCGACCAGTGTGTGATGAGAGCCGCTATACTCATCATTGTCGATACCGGCGAGACACATGCCGTGATGATCGGCAGATGACTTGATACGATGAACCAAAAGGCAAACGAATTCGTGCCCACCTCCACCTGGAGATCGTTGATCTTCGCCTGTTCCACTTGCAGCACCAGCTGTGGGATATCGCTGATATCAGTAGCGCGGTGGTCGAAACCGTTTCGTCTTCTTTGTTCCAACTGTTGTTGTTGTTCTTCCGTTGTTGGCCGCTGCACCTGTTGTGGCATCTCCAATGACCCAAACACGTTTCTGAACGGGCGGCTCACTCCCTGCACAATGGTGGCACTCCTCGTCGATAGGCTGGGTGTCTCCATCCCGTCCTTTGTTGTACCAATGAATGAATTATATATATGCCCTTTGTTAGCCGCTGTACTTGGTTAGTTTGTCATGAAAACTAGGCGAGATGAGGATGAGGTTAAAAACCAAATTGCGCGATCTTGACGCATAATTTCCGGGGTAGACCTCTTGGTCATTTCTGATCTCCAACTCTATTGTTATATCTTTTTATCTTCTATATATGAATTACCAGACTCCAAAGATCTATAAACGTCTTCTCTTCATTCCCAGTGTCTTTTTTCTCGTTGGATTCACCAGAGTCTGGCTAGTTACCTCCCTCATCGGAAATGTGTCATTAGATGATGATTCACCTTTGGACTTAATGATATGACGGTGAAGAGGTGTTCGTAAACCAATTGAATGATCATCTGTATACTTTGGGGCAAACTTAGGAGTATTATCCATTGGCTTATAGTCTTCTTCCTTTTTCACAAATTTGAATCCTTGATCCCTCTTGGTCCAACTCTTGGTTATTGCTCTCTCACTGATACTAACAGCATATTGAGTTTTGAATGTTTCCAAAATTCGATCCGAAGGTGGACAACAAAGATTCATCTCATAAAGTCTCTTCAAATTCTCCACGTTCTTAAACCCACTTTGTGATTTACCCACTAATGAGTTTCTCTTCAATGGGATAACAAATTCAGAACTCTGTTCAGCACTAGACGTAATATATAACAAATGCTTAGCTCTTGTAGTGGCAACATAAAACACACGACGATCTTCGTCCATATTGTCTTGTAAATCAGGCATGCAATCATCAGTACGTCCACTGGGGAACTGACCACTATTAAGACCAACAACAAATACAACGGGCCATTCAAGACCCTTGGCAGAATGGATGGTGGATAGTGTTATCTTTGCCTGTGAGGTTTCTTCATTGACTTCATTGACTTCATTGACTTCATTGACTTCATCTGGCGTATAGATATCGATAGAGTTCAAGAAGTGTTCCAACAACGTCAGATCGGAGATATCTTCTTCTCCATTGTCAATACCCATTGGCTCGGGTATGAACACTTCCAAAAATTTCTTCACTTCTTTAACGTTCTCATTATGTTCTTTATCATCTCCAAGAATCTTCTGGACACCTTCATATTGCCAAAAAAAATCAAAAAGTTCAATGATATCTTCTCTATCGTTCTTCACTGTGTTGTACAACTCAGATGCATCATTGATCAATTTGACCAGTTTGGAACAACTCTCTTTCGATTTCATAGATAGACCTGATATCTTTAATTCACCTGTTGAAAGTTTCTTCAAAACATCCAATGGATACATATCCATTTTTTGCTCGATGAATGATGTAATCTTGTTCAAAGTGACACTACCAATTCCCTCACCCATGGCCACTAACGATCTCATTAAGGCACAACGATCAGTCGAGCGTGCCATGACTTTTAACAGATCAATCATGGTCATAACTTCTTTTCTTTCCCAAAATGCTCGTCCTTTGAGAACAGAATAGGCAAGTCCTTGAGATGATAGTTCTTTTTCAATCACACGAGTCATAAAGTTTGCTCTCACAAGAATTACAATGTCCTTTGACCTATAAAGACCAGGCAATGATCTCAATAGTTTAATTTCCCTTGCAATGAAGTTTGCCTCTGCAAGTTCAGACTTCAAATTGTTATAAACCACTGGAACCCCATGCTTAAACTGAGACCTTAAATCCTTTGTGATTCTATCACTTTGTAATCTCATAAAGCATTCACTGACATCCAACACATCTTGTGTAGATCTATAGTTCTCTCTCAGCTGAATTGTCTGGCATAATGGATACACTTCCATTAATTTATGGAAGTTCTTAGCATCAGCACCACGGAAGGCATAGATACTTTGATCAACATCTCCCACTACTGTTAGGTTATTGCCCTGTGAGGCAAACAACTTCACAAGTTCCATCTGTACTGTATTTGTATCTTGGAACTCATCCACAAGAACGTGCTTTATGTTTGAGAGACATGATTTCTCTTTCAACAACAGCCTTACTGTGTAGATAAGGATATCATCAAAGTCCAACATGTTCATACTCTCCATACGCCTGTGCATCTCCCGGTAGATCTTTAGCAATTCTTTTGAGTGGGTCCTGATCTTTGCATAATCCTCTGGCCATAAACCTTTGGACTTTAAGTGAGAAATCTGTCTTTTCACTTTGTTTAAAACGTAGGAATCCTTTTCACTTCGTAGATCTCTTGATGTATGGGTTTCTTCATCCTTGGCTTTTAATAAGTCCAATTCCGGTCTTAATTCATCCAAGAATGACTCCAAGATATTTGTTGTGTCCTTCGTGTTTGCCACTATGAACTTCTTATCCAATTGAATGTCATCATCACAGGCATATCGTCTCAATATTCTGATGCAAATGGAGTGGAAAGTACCAATAAAGAGTCTCTCGATGGACACATTACAGCCTTTCAAAAGCATCCCAAGTCTTTCCTTCATCTCCCTTGCAGCTTTTTTCGTAAAAGTCGTCACAATCAACTGCCATGGTTGGATCTTATGGTATACCAACAAATAAGCAACGCGTGAAGTAAGCACTTTAGTCTTCCCTGTGCCAGGCCCAGCCACGACCTGGAGCTGCCCAGTGTAAGGCGCCGTTACCACACTGAGCTGCTCGTCATTCAGCCCCTGGAGAATCCGTTGGACTCCATCTTCGGATTCCATTGGATCGTTGCACGCTTCCGAAAGCTGAGAAATAAAACCCTCAGCTAATTTTTTTTTTAATACTCCCCCATCAAAGTCTGTTTACTTTTGCATAATTTGTCTGTTTACTTTTCGCCCCACTGCGCGTACATATATATAAATACCACTTAAAAAAAGAATTGTTCTTTTCTCTATCTAACTTCTTCCCCTAATCAGTACTGGAAGAATTCGTCCTCCACAATCTCCTCGACTTCAAACAACTTCATCGAGTTATTATACGCATGTTCCATGACGGTATCGACCGGTTCACCTTTCACTTTAGCGATGATCTCCACCACCTGTCCAATGTGTACAGGCTCATTTCTTCCCTTGATCAGCGGTGAGGCCAGTGGGCCCATCAGCGTTCTCGTTGAAGGCTCGTACTTACTGTAATGTTCCTTCTTGATGAGCGGGAACGGTAAACGTGTGTCCATCTTAAGTCCTTGAGAATGCGCAAGGGCATCACGATAATCGGATACCTTGACTAGGGAGGATTGTTTGGTTAGCACCTTTGGGTAAGTCTCATTTGGGTATGGGGTCAAATATTTGAACCCAGCATGCGTTGGCCGGATCTCACACCATGGCGAGTCCGTCTCCACCATCAGCCTATCAAGTGGGATTTGCCTCACTACTTCCAAGTTCTCCTCTGTCTTCAAAGAACACCCATTGACACCGATGTAGAATCCCAAAGACAGTAGCTTCTCTAGCTCCTCTTTGGTTCCAGTGAAGGAGTGTACAACTCCTCCCTTTGGCAATCTAGGCAAGTATGGCTCGATGATCTTACAAAAATCGTCATTAGCTGCCCTCATATGAAGGAACAATGGGAGGTCAACTTCCACTGCAATATCCAACTGCTTTTGGAAATACTTTCTCTGAACGTCCGCTGCAGTATAGTGTAATCTATCATAGTCCAGTCCAATCTCACCAAATGCCTTAACAACACCAGCTTTCTTACCACTGATCGTCAACTCTTTCAGATCTTTAAGGTATTGCTCTTGGTTCTCGTCATTGATCTCATTGACAGAACATGGGTGTACTCCAACTGTCATGTAGAGATAGTCTGGCATTGCATTGGCAATCACCAATGTTTCTCTACTCTCACTAAGTGAGGACCCTGTGAGCAGCATCTTATGCACGTTAAAAGTCTTTGCCCTCAAAACAACGTCTTCAATATCACCTGGGTGACATTGACGTCCATGGTACTTGCCATGGAACATCGGGTCTGTGAAGTTCACCCCAATGTCAAAATATTTCGGTGTCATCTTCGTACTGTAGGATCTCCTGATATAAGAGCTAAAGATTCGTTTAAGGGAAAACAACGTGGCAAATGTGGGGGAGGAGGGGGTGGGGCCGGGTGACTGCTTTTTATACAACCTATGGAAAAAAAAAGTGTATGTGGAATGGGGGAATAATATATCATTCATTGATCGGAAACCGCCGGGAAGGGGCTGCATGTATTTTTTTTGGCGTTTTATCCCGGACTTCGGACTTCGGAGTTGACAAAGGCAGCCAGACGTACGTCCCCAGGGCATTGGTTATATTAATGGGAAGAGGATAATAGGGGAGGGAAGAGAGTGTATTATTTTAGATTATCTACTCTTATCTGAAACTACTTGGGCCATTGTTGTTGTTTTTTTTCCCTTATTCTCTATAAACTGTGTATGTCGTCATACTATAACTTGATGAAGATCTTCCTATGCAACAGCACACCGCCTACTAATGCAAGCCAAGCAGAGTACCCCATCAAGACGGCAAGAGAGACACCAGGCGTTGCATCCAAAGTGTTCATGCTCATATTGACCATCCCAGTGGAGACATTGGCAAGGAGGAACAATATCATACCGTTGGAGTTGATGGATTCAAAACTGATAGAGACCCTATCCTCATATTCCTCCTGTTGGTTCGTCATAAATGTATCAATGAGCGTGTAAAGTGCCAAAAAGCCCGTATTGTATGCGCATACCCATAGGACGTATGGCAAGTTGGCCAATCTTCTCGAGACGGTATATTGATGTTCCTGTCTGACAAAGTAGAAGAGACCGGAATAGATTGCCAACCAGCAAAGTAGGCCAGTAAGTGGAGATACCGTTGTCATCTTATCAAATATCCTCATCTTCTTCTGAGTACGTTGTTTCAAGATCATATCCTTTGATGAAGGTTTGTACAAGTTATTCCTTGTGGCCATGGATGGGAGAACATATGACCCAGTAGATTGACCGGCAAGGAAGATCGCCAAATATCCAACCAGTGAGAAGATCCCCTCTCTATTAGCACTCACAAGGTCAACTCTTGGAGCGAGAAGCAAATAGGGTAAAAACTCCTCTTTGTAACAGATAAAGTACTCATACGTCAATGAGATTATCAACGATACGATACAACGTGGGATATAAGCAAAAATCGGATCCAGTACAATGGACAGAGGTCCAACAAGTACCAGTGTAATGAAGAAGTTCCAGTGGACACCATACTCAGTGACATGTTCCTGGTATTCCAAATTCTTTACAAAGAACAATCTCAACATTCCTAATGCCAAACTCGTCACTGTGTTTCTGAGACTCTTGCTAAGCTTTTTCCAATATCCGACTCTGTTTTGATGGAACTCACTAATCAATATGCTCCTGGATGATACAATCCCCATGGAAAATACAAATGAACCCACACCAAGATCCATTAATGATGTGCCCCATGTTTCCACTTTGGCGAATCGACGAGGGAAAACAGAAAAGTCCACTGCCAAGATGGCCAATGACGTTATGATGAGCATACCACCCCTGTATGCTGTTAAGAATGGCTTCTTCGGTAAAAAGTCCTTGTCCGTAAGCTCTCCCTTGGTCTTCTTGGTCTTTGTCGTAGTTCTTGGCTTGTTCATCAATGGCACTAATATTGTAGGTACTATAATCCCCAGTGCTAATACACCAGGATGTGATGAATACAGTGTGATAGAAAACAACAATCCTACCCAGTTGAGTAAAAAATCCAAACTCAAAGAGAAGAAACTCCATTTTTGATCTCTTTGAAATAATGAAGTATACTTGTTAACCACACACCATGATAAATACCCTAATAATGCAATCGCCGTCACTTGATTGATCTCCGAAATGGACCCGCCTGTGAGTCCAGAAACGAAAGCCTCCTTTCTCTCCTTTAGTGAGGACATCTCGAACTGGATCTTGCTGGAATTGGCATATATAAAGAGAAAAAAAAAATGAAAGAGCACCTCGATCCCCATATGTTTGTTTTGATATATCTCAAGAGTGCTCCTACCGTCTACTTCAACTCAAAAGAGAAAGCAAAAAAAGAAAGATTTCCGGAACGGGGAATCGAACCCCGGTCTGCTCGGTGAGAGCGAACTGTGATAGCCACTACACTATACCGGATTTTGGATATTCTAGTATTTTTGTAGTTTGTCACCCTATAAGGCTTCCATCGTGGTGGACGTTAAAAAAAAATGTGAATATTTTACCTTAATCTTTGCTATATAGAAGCATTATTCTAAGAAATAGTGATCTACACATAACTTATCACTGTATAAAGTCATTTATGATACTAGATTTATAATTAGAAACACACACAAGGCGACCAGCACACACAGGTGTCAAAGAGAGACGTTGGTGGGTGTACACAAATTTTAAAAGAACTCAGCTTCAAGTTCCTGCACTGTCTGAACAATACGGGAGATCATCAAGTCACTTTCCTCCTTGGTGATGGAGAATGCTGGAGAGAACAAAGCGTGTTCACCGTTAATACCATCAATAGTACCAGCACCACCCAATGTGAAGACACCATTTTCATACAACTTCTTGGTAAACTTGGCTCCGTAACCAACATCAGTTGGGAATGGTTCCTTTGTAGTCTTGTCCTTGACAAACTCAATGGCCCAGAATCCACCAGCACCTCTGATGTCACCGATAGACTTGGCATCAACAAGTTTCTCTCTTAAAGTCGAACCAAAATGTTCACCAAATTCCTTGATGTTAGCCACCAAACCATCGTTCTTGACTTTCTCCTGCACAGCTAAAGCAACCTGACAGTTGAAAGAGTGCGAGTGGTAAGTCTGAGCACCGGAGATCATTGATTTCTTCTCTCTAAAGACCTTCATCATTCTTGGACCAAGTAAGATAGAAGCAATGGTCACATAGCCAGCTCCAAGTGTCTTACCGTTAGTCTGAATATCTGGACCTGGACCATCCATGAACTGCTCCCAGGCGTGCAAGGAGCCCATTCTTCCCATACCACACATGACCTCATCCAAGTAGAACAAGGCACCGTACTTGTGACAAATGTCTCTGCAACCGTCCAAGTAACCTGGTATTGGCAACGAACAACCAAATGTTGACCCTGTAACGGTCTCTGCAATGAAACATGCAATCGTGTCTGGGCCTTCCTTTATGAAAACGTCCTCCAAGTCTTGAAGCAATCTGTCCTTATATTGTTCGAGGGTCTCTCCTTCTTTCATCATACGGTATGGGTAACACTGTGATGTCTTTGGAGTGACCTCCTTAGGCATGAGGATATCAGAAAACTCCACTTTTCTAACGTTGTCTGAGATGGACAAAGCACCGATGGTAAAGCCATGGTATGACTGCATTCTGGAGATGAATTTGACTCTCTTCAAGTCACCGTTCTCGATATGGAATTTTCTCACGAGTTTCAAGGCATTTTCGTTAGATTCAGAACCTGAGCCAGTGAAAGTGGCAGTCTCGAAACTTCCCTGTGGAGAATTATCAATGAGGAACTGTGCAAGCTTCTCCGACTGTTCATTACAAGTCACGTATGGGAAGTTGTAAATCATGTTGTCTACAGCTTCAACCATCTTGGCTTTGATTTCCTCATCACCGTGACCCACAGAAGACACGGCGGCACCAGAAGATCCATCAAGCAAAGTTCTCACCTCATTGGTCTCTGGGTCTCTGACGGTGATGTATACACCCTTACCGCTAATGGCGACAGGGACCTGCTTAATGGAAGTCTGGAAGATGGCCGATTGCTTTGGGACCTGAAGCTGCGTTTGCTGGGACATCTTTTGTATGTAGCGGCTATAATAAACAATCTTTGCTCTGTGGCTGAGGGGAAGACTTGAGTATATATATATACGTATCATTGAACAAAGCTAAAGACGGGAAGCCATCCCCATATATATATACCTACGCGCGCGCGTGTGGGCCTGTCCAGATCTGCAGCCCCGGTTTTTTAATAATTGATAACAACAGTACATGCGGAGCTCGCTTTCCTCAATTAGGTGCGATGCGCGGAGCGGTATATTTACTATATACTGTTTTTTGGCGCTAATTTGGGTTTTAATCACCAAATCGGCAATGAACAGCGGTTGGCGGTGATTGTTTGAAATCGGGTTCTTTTAATTGCTGTCGCATTTAAGGCCTGAAACGGTAATCGAAGGTGATGGTCACTGGTCACCTTTTATATGTATATATAATATTATATACTACAGTAGAATTGCGATCTCTATAACAATTGCCTGGTCTGTGGGTGGATAAGCTGTTATAAGGAATCCAGATTAATGGCCAGTATAAATAGATATTCCGTTATAGGCCATGCATTTGCGCGTAGTATATTGATAAAAAGAACTATCGAAACAAATTGGTAATACTCCATTATATATGTCCTACGGAATACCTTCTATAATATACTGTACATTAAAATACTATAATGACCACCATTTAACTTTATATAATGCGGCCTCCCAGATCTTATAAATTTCTCCATCTAAGATTGTTGCCCTGGCAACAGATCTTTTTTTTTTTTTTTAATAGATAAAAAACGGATCGCGTTTTCATATTGGCCCTTCCACCGTTTACGGCAATTGTCGGCGCATATATTCATATGGGCTTATATATGATAAATACAACAGTATCTTAATCTCTTGTTCTTCTTCTTCTTCTTCACTGTGTCAAACTGTGACTTTGTATATAAATATAAATATAATATATACACTGTGGTGTGTAAAAAGCATATGCCGGCATAAAGTTTCCCTTTTTTTAGTATGCTTAGAGAGATATACATTTATAATATACCACCAGCTGTACTTTATCATCTCACCCAGAAGAGAATGGAAAATTCCAAGCATAAAATGACAAAGATATAATGAGGCATATAATATTAATACAATACAATACAATACAATACAAAAAGGTACAAAGCATTACCTAAAGCTCATCACCCACCAACTGCTCCACAGAAACTTCGAGACACCTTTCGCGCTTTTTTAACACATCACCAATTACTTCCCTCTCTCTCTCTGTGTGTGTACATAATGCTTACAAAGAGCAAGGTGAAAGCCCCCAGCAGAGAGTGATGCGAACTTCAGTGGTTGTCAGTGCGCTTGCTGTGCTCCTGGGAGTGTCGGCGACCTCTCTTTCAGAATTCCAAGACGAATTGCGGTCCATTGACACTGCTTTCTCAACGGATGGCGCATCGTTCAAAGTACTCGGGATGTATGATACTCTGTTAAGGCATACCCCTGAAGAGGTTGATCCCTTAGTGCTGTCACGAGTGTACTACAAGAAGGCTATTGTTGGGCTTTCATTGGGGAGAGAGTCACAGTCGATGGCAGACCTGGAAAGATCACTCTTGTTGAACCGAAGCAATGGTGGTGTTAAGAAGAACCTTTTGGAATTGATTGTGAAATATGGTCAGAGAGAGAAATTGGTTACAGTGGCAGAGATCATCAAGAACGTTAATGATCTTGATTTAAAGAATGCGATGGATATTTTTAACAAGATTGACATGCTAAGAGACTCTGGTGATTTGGAGAAATTGTCCGAGGCAATTCAATTGGCACCATTTGATCCAACTTTGAGAGAAGGTAGAATCGACATTACACAACGAAGCATTAAAGCCATGGATTCTATAGAAGAGGATCATATGAGATTATTTGCTGATTTGTCCGATGACTTGGGGATTTTGACTAAAGTAACTCCGACTCAAAACTCTGAGAATTGGTACAAATTGTCAGAAGTTCATCTTTGGGGGCTTGGAGAGTTTACCAATGCACTGAATGCTAATAAGAAATGTCTCCATTATGACATGGACTATGAAGCATGTAAGACCCAGTCGAAATTTCTTAACAAGTACAATTCTTTGTTGATGCAGTTGGAAGCACATAACAGGTTTTATCAGTATATTCAACTGAATGAAAGGGATCAAGAGGCAGAATTACTAAGTGAGATGGATTTTAAGGATGTTGCCAATTTTTTGACTAATAATGGTAAATTCCTTAAGATTAGAAAGGCAAATGAAAAATTTACAACAAATTTGGAATATTTGATACATAAATCCAAAGAGTTTAACAAATTTTTCAATTTAAAGACTAATGCATTGGAACAGTGTCTATACCAAACTTTGGCAATGGATGCGATACTACGCAAGGATTCTGGAAGCTTTAAAAAGTATACCATTTTAATTCCAGAGAATTCCTTACCACGTCATTTGGATACCATTGACAGATTGTTACACAAGAAGGATTTCCAAAGGGCACAGCATGAGATTAATCAATTGCCTAAGAATATGCAATCATACCCACTGATTCAGTTACGCTTGGAAGCTATACAGAGACATCACCAGCAACAACAAAGGCGTCAGCAACAACAACAACAACAACAACAACAACAATACCAACAGCAAAGACCAAAGCAGCCTAAAAACGATTACTATAAAATCCTTGGTGTTTCCAAAGATGCAGATGACAAAACCATCAAAAGAGCATACAGAGATCTGACTAAACAGTTCCATCCTGATAAATATAAGGGAGATATGTCCCCTGAAGACGTTGAACACAAAATGACACAGATCAACCATGCATATGAAGTCCTGAGTGATGAACAAATGAGGAAAGATTACGATATGGGACATGATCCTAATGATCCGGAATCACACCAATCTAATGGACCACCACCACCATCACAGGGGAATCCTTTCCAATTCAGACAAAATGGTGGAGGAAGCCCATTTGGTAATGGCCAATTCAACTTCCAATTCGGTGGTGGACAGTTTGGTAATATGAAGATGAAGCAGAACAAAAAAAGAAGATCTAATTAGATATAACATTGCTAATTGTGTAAAAGAAGAGATAAAAAAATCATATACTCTAAACTAAAAACTATAACACATGACATGAAATTCATCAGTCTAATAGACGTAGTACGAACCTCTAAGGGCAAACTTTGGAGTCTCAACACCAGCAGACTTGACACCTTCTCTGGATGGGAAGTCGGTCAAGTCAGAGGCATAAGTGGCAACACTGTGGGCAATCAACTGGGTGTTGATCAAGAAGGCATCCCATGCCAAGTTTTCCAAGTCATCGCACAGCTGGTGGTAACATTCGTCAAATGCTCTGTTGTTCAATGGGTTCAATGCCTCTGCACCAGTGGCAATACCACCACCTGGAATACCATTCTCAATGAAGCCAACATAATCGGAACGACCATCAAACTCAATCAGCATCCAATCCAAACCCTTGGACTCATAGTAGTCAATGTATAACTGCTTCAACTCCTCGGAACCAGCTGGGTTGACCGCATTGGAGCCATTGTAAACCTGGTACTGGAAGTTTGGAGAAGCCATCATATCGTAGTCCATGAACAATCTGATCTTGGAGTTCTCCTCAGCGGTCAAGTTGTAAGCATAAAAGTTAGAGCCAAGTAAACCTTCCTCCTCTGCAGCCCACCAAGCGAAACGAACAGTATTGTTAATCTGGAAGTTGGTCAAGGCCTTAGCAACGTTCAACAACGAAATGGTACCGGAACCGTCATCGTTCAACCCCGGACCAGCCTCAACAGAATCAGAGTGTGCACCAAGCGCAACGATATTGTCCTTGTCACCGTGGATAGTGTCAGCGATAATGTTCTTTGTCTTGATGAATCCGACATAAGAAGCGATAAACATGTTGATCATCACTGGGCCAATCTTCTTCTTAGCGATCAAGGACTCAGCAACAGATTTTGACACAGCCAGAGCACCAACGGTGGTGTTTGTCGGCTCACCAAGGGTACCTGGGATGATATCATTCGACAATGGGTCATAGATAAGGGCAGCAGCAGCACCAAACTTACCAGCTAACGAAGACTTGTCACCGAATGGACACTCGCCTCTCTTAATCAAAGCAACAAACTGCTTCGATGGGTTCCATGTCTCATTCAAGCCAGCATAGTCGGCATCCTCACAGCCGTTGTTCTCAACAACAAACACATCGGCACCGTAGACGTGAGCAGCTGGTGTCAACTGGAATGGTTTCACCTCGGTGACCTTGACGTAGTCCACCATGAGTGAGTAGTTGAACACTTTACCATCGAGAGCCTTGAACTCCTGCGTTGTGTAGGTGTAGTAGTCCGACATGTTGTCCAACTGAGCTCTGATCCAGTCGAGAGTTTTCCAATGACCTGGAGACCCAATGACTCTTGTTGGGTGATCAAACATACCGACGGAGGTATTGGCAATGTCATACAACTCGATGGCACTCGCATTCAAGGCTTCGTGGGTGATAAGGGCCTGTAATTGCTCAGAGTCCACTGGTGGAAGCTCGGAGTAGGAAACTGGTTTCTTAACAGCGTCAATGGTAATAATCTCTGGGAGATTCTTGTTATCAGATAAGTGGAACACTTCCTCCAAATTCTCCAGGATGAGTTGTGGCACCACTAAGGCGGAGGCCACTGGCAATGCAGAAAGCAAAGAAAGTCTCATGTTTGAATTCTTGGTTGATACCTCCAACTGTACCGGGAAGAGTAAACAAAAGAATATGGGAAATTTGGTCTCCTTTTTAAACAAAATAAAAGACCGGGTTTGTCCCCAATTTTGTCTGCATCCCCAAAAGTCCGACCAACCGACGGCTCGTCTTTGTGTGTTCTCACCCAAATTTCCTCTTTCGGGGGTTTTCGCATGTTTTTCGCCCATTGCGGAGATGACCGGAGGCTGGTTGTATCGAAGACGGAAGGAGGGAGGAAGCCAAGATGACTGTTTGTACATACAAACCAATGGACAACTCCGAATGTGGGGTGACGTTTTCCTCAGCACTTTGTTGCATGTGGTTTCCTTTTTGTTTTTTTTTTGTTTGTGTCTGGCCGATATTGTTTTGTATAAGCCTGTACGGGATATCCCGGTGCTCGTTTATAGGCGATGAGATTCACTTGGATGACTCTTGTGCTCTCAGTTCATCGTCAAGCTTTTTCAGCATACCAGAGATCTCTTCCTTCAATGATTCAGAGGAGATCATCGATTGTACCTCCTCTGCAAATATACTGTGGAGATCAATAGGCTTGTCATCACTCTTCTCAACGGCATCGCCCGAGCCACCACGCCAGAGCTTTCCTTCGACAAGTCCCAACGCCTGGCCACGGTTCCTCAGCAGCTTCGGGTCTGCCTCAATCATCTCCGTCACGGCAGTTTTGACCGCCTCCATCAACTTCTCGTGCGCTTCCGTGGTCTTGAACTGCTCTAACAGCTCCTCACGCTTCGTGTCGTAGTGGCCCGCCCTCTTGTAGCGCGTTCTCAGCTCCTGTGCTCTGTCGTGTCCATCCGTCATTTGTGTGCTTTGTATCTGTGTGTGCTTTGTATCCGTGTGTGCTTTAATATCAATTAGCCGCCAAAGTCTGATCTATGCTATTGTTATGAAAGGAGTACATTTTGCAAGCTATTGTTGTTGATCGGGCGCGCGCGCGCACCAAAAAGGCATCAACACCCTCTCTCTCTTCTGCCATACATGAATATATATATACTACCAGAGGAACAAAAACACAACAGACATGGCGGCTACACAGAGGGCACGGCCAATGTCATCTTACCTCACCAATGTGCAACAGCGGCTCGAGGCGGAGGTAGACGCCGTACTGACGGAGCCAAGCGCCCACATTGGGTTATCGCAGACTTATCAACGGTTATACAAATACGTTGAGTTCTTATCCAGGGCAAAGCAACAATCCAATATGTCAAATCGACTTTTTGGAAGACTGAGGGACAGAACTGATGAACTTATTGACATGCATTTGGTGAGCGGAGTGAATAAATTCGAGACACTACGTACTTTCATCACACTCTATGATGTGATACAGGCAAAGCTCATGGCATTGGAAAAGATTTACCTGTTTCTCGATAGAACGTATCTGCTACACCACCCAACAAAGAAACCTATCATTGAGTTTGGCCAGCTGAATCTCTATGGCGCCTTGGTGGAGAAGGAGCTATGGCCACGACTATCACAATGCTTCTTTGAAAGCCTTGATGAGCTACGAGCGCAGGGGTTCACTGGAGAATCTCTGGAGACAATCCAACAGTTTTGGATCAGATTCCACAAAGTGAGCCGATGGAGCGATATTGACACAACGGTTGTGAACCAGGCTAGGGCATTTTATAGCGTTGCCTTGGGAAGAATCCTATCAGAACGCTCTTCAAATGAGGTATTCGACGTGGCGTACGAAGCACTGGTGAAAGAGTTGGACTTTTGGCAGAAAGGTGAGTGCTCATCGGATCTTGTGCGCTCTGTTAGAGGATGCTTGGTAGAACAGCTCATCTTTGGATGTCTCCAGGGCCCACACCAGCTCGTCCTGGAGATGCTTGTGTGTAAGAACTACGCTGCGCTCATGAGACTCTACCAGTTCATCTCACATACTCCAATGGGTGAGGCCAAGGACTGCTATTCTGCCACTCTTGTATCAGAGTGGAGCATATACATCAGACGTTATGTTTCTGAGATTACCAAAGCGCATGCTGAGGACTTAGTTGAGGCATTGGTGAGGTCAAAGAAGACGCTCAATACGATAGTGGACAAGTGCTTCAATGGCGATACTCGGTTGGAATTCAAACTCAGAGAGACTTTCCAAGCAGAGTTGAAGTGCAGCCATACTGCACAGATCAACAAGAAACTACTCAAGTTCATTGACAACTTCCTAAGAACCGCTGGTGAGGACCAAGAGGAGAACAATAAGCTCATTGATGATATCCATCTTATCTTCAAATCTCTCTCCAGCAAGGACACATTTGTTGATGTTGATTACCGTCGTGATGTTGCAAGACGCCTCTTGTACCAAACTTCCAAGGATGTTGGTCTAGAGTTTAAACTTCTCTCTTTGTTTGAACAAGAGATTGACCCGGAGATTGTAGACAACGTCAAAAGTATGTTTGATGATGTCAAGGAAAGTAAAATTTTGGAAGCCAAGTTCCAGAATTCCCACCCAGTCGTTGAATTCACTCCAATGGTGCTCAAGCGTGATAATTGGCCACATGCTGAGACAAAGACGTCGTTCCCGGAAGACTTGAAGTCTATTCTTAAAGATTTCAGCGACATGTACATCACCTCAGGTGATAACTATGATAAACGTGCTCTCAAATGGGCGTCAAACCTTGGACTTATGATCATCACAGCGCATTTCCCATTGGGTGACCAGGATCTCCAATTGAACACCGCACAGGGTCTCATCCTTTTACTTCTCAACGAAAAAGAATCCATCACTTTCGACCAGGCGAGGAAAGAAACTAAGATGGACTCTAAATCTGTGGCTAGTGCATTGTATTCCTTATCACATGGAAGGTACAGAGTGTTGAAGAAAATCGATGATGCTTACTACATCAATGACACATTCAAGGAGAAGAAAAAGCTCATCAAGATCAAGCCGATCCAGGTCAAGATCAAGAATGGCAAGGTTGTGGAAGAGGACAATGATGGATCTGAGGTATTCACTAAGCCATTGGTAGTTGAGGCATATATTGTAAGGTACCTGAAGAGCATGAATGAGTGTACGCACAGCCAATTGGTGGAGAAACTACAAGATGAACTGACGGTTAACACACAGTTGGTCAAAGCATGTATCGAGTCTATGATTGGTGCTGAATACATCGCCAGGGTGGACAAAGAGAGTTATAGATACATCCCATAACTTAAAATTGTACATACGATCGGCTTGCAAATTGATCATTTGAATTACTTTTGTAAAATAAAAATCTCAATCTTGATAGTACACAGTTTAAAAGTGAAGGAAAAACATGAAACAAACAGTCAGTAGGAAGCAAAGTGTCTTGGTTCATTCGGCCTCAAAGATGTCATTGGCATGGATGATCAACTCCTCAATGAGCTTGCCTTGGTAGCTCATATCTGATGCGTTCAAATCACCCTTAGGGAACAACGTCGGGCCCCATATGATACCCAAGTTTCTCTGACTCATTAAGTTGATGTCCTGCTTAGAGGCGATCTTGGCCAAGTGGAAGATGAGAGAACGTAATGTCCAATAGGATCCATCAGGCAAGTCGTACACCACTTGGTGAATACGCTTAAGTCTCATATCTGGCTCTGGGATCTTGATGTGCTCGAGCAACAGCGGAGCAGCTGTATTAGTGACCAACGCCTCTGGTAAAGAGGAGAAGTAATTTTTCAACAACGATGCCACTGCATAGATATCGCTATCCGTGATCGATGTTGGATTCGGCAATATCAACTTGATGTTACTTGGGTCCTTGTCAATCATCTCGCGAAGAGATGTCACAGTGGCACTGTTTCCCGACGTACGGTAGATACCTTCAAGCTCAATACCATACTTATCCACCACATAAATACACTGGCGAACAATGGATGGAACCATCTCACCTTCGAAGTCAATGAGTTCTGAGATTGGAGTACCAAATGTCTTGAATCCGTTCTGCACACCCGGTGGCAATGGAACGTTATCGTTGTTTATCACTGACTGCGGTCTTGGACCAGTGAGGATCGAACTCTGGTCCATAAAAGGCGTTGAGCTCACGGACTTGCTATCCGTAAGGGCCGACGGTACGGCGCCCGAATATGGCTTGATTGTGCTGTTGGAAGTCGTCGATGAGTGGAATGGTGAAGGCAAGTTGTTGCTTGCGCCTGAAACATTACGGAACTGTGATGGCGTAGCCGTGGTCGATGTCTTTGGCTTCAGTGAGGCCACTGACCCTGGTGGAGCCATCGAAGGGTGCTGTCTGTAATCCACGGGCGTTAAGTGCCTATTCGATGTGTTGGTTCCAATGTTCTTGATGATGAACTGCGATAAATCCTTTTCGTTGTCAATAGAAGATGCAATCTCCTTCATCGACTGCATGTTGGAGCCCTTGAGCGGTGCCACTGTGAGCGCCGTCTGTAGGATAGTGTCCTCCGTGTGCGTTGAGTACTTCTGGAGTTGTACACTCATCGCAATATCCATCTCCACAATCAAGTCCTTGAGCTGCTTGGACGTGTTTGGTCTGAAAGTGCTCACGTACACGTTTCTCAATCCTGTCGAGGTCGAAACTCTCTGTCTGTAATCCGAGTCCGCAGCCTCGATCTTTCTATGGAGGATCTCTTCTTGCTCACTCGCGGTCTTGGACCCCTTGAGCGTGAACTTCTTCTGTGATGGATCTGTAGTTCTCACTCTCTCCAAGTCCACGCATAGCTGGTCGTATTTCGACTTGGCCTTCTCCGCTGCAGAGATTGCATCCACCACCTCTTTCTCCTTGCGCTTAAAGTTCTCTTTGATGTTTTTTCTCTGTCTGGTAAAAATCGAGGCCATGGAGCTGAGCTCATCGTGCATTGTGAACAACTGCTTGGAATAGGCAGCAGAGTTTGACCCCACACGCTCATCCACTCTAAGCAACTTCTCAAACCCTTGGACAAACGAGTCCTGCTTTAGCGTTGAGGCTCCAGACTTCAAAACTTCTTGTGTCGCACGAGTGACCTTCTTTAAGTGCTCCTCGTGGTCCTGCTCTAAGATAGCACGCTTACGCACGTACTTCGTAAGCTCCTCGCAGGTGGTGATACTCTTCTTTAGCCGCCCAAGAAGCACATCAATAGCAGAGTCCGAGTTGAGCGCACGCAACACCCTGTCGTCCTCCAACAGCGCCGGAGACGAAGCTGGTACGACTCTGTTCACCTGCGACACCACTGGCGCTGGACCGCCCGTTAGATCATGAGAATTGGCACTGTTGTCAATAGCCGCCGCCGTGTCATCGGAATTGGTGGTGGTATTACCGCCGTTGTTGCCGGCCGCTGCCAATGGCGACAATACCACCGGCTGCGACAACTGCGAGTTCACCGTAGACGATGAATTCACGCGTACTGAGTTATCCACCATCTTCCTGGTATTTAAAAATAGCAATTGATATGATATTACGAAACGGGATCAACAGCACATCGGAAAGGTCAAAAGAGCTGTGTTCTTGTTTTTGTTTTGAGTGACACCGCGGTATGTGGCCCATACCGCGCTACACTGCCCTGTCTCAGGCACTGACTGCCTATTTAGGCAGTCGCCTGTTTAATTCGCGCGTATATATTGATTAGCCTAGCTCGTTTAACTGGAAATACATCATCCCAATTAAAGGCTACACTACATACAATATTTAAATTGAAAATTTTCCTTGATTATAAGTCAGCTAGCCCTTATTTTTATCATCCTCCAAGTTGAGCTGGTTGCCGTTATACGTCGCACGCTCTTCATTCGAAGGATCGTTCAAAGTTCTTATGTTGGAGCTCATTCTCGATAATGGAGCAGGTAATGGGTTACCACTTTGAGACACCGAATCGGGCGTACGTGCACCCTGTGGAGTACGTGACCTTTGTGGAAGCGGCGAATCATCGATGTTTAAGTTCAAGTTCAATGCCGATGGATGAGACATTCCAATGGATAGATCAGCTGGACCCGGGGAGTGCATTGGAGAGTAGAAAGAAGCCTGTGGAGATTCACATGGCGTACCATCTCTAAACGGCTCAAATGCAGACGAATGGCCTGTAGATCCACTGATAAAGTGACGCCCCTGTGCCGGGTTATGGTTATGGTTATGCCCCTGATGATGAGTATTCAGCTGTTCATCATCAACACCACCGGCAAAGTACGACGAAAGACCACCCCACACCCGAGATATCAACCCTTGAGATGAAGCTGAAGAATACGCTTCTGTGTATGAACTGAAAGGTTTTAGTATGAGTGCTGATCTTGGCGTCAATTCCAACTCCTTCAAAGGCTTCTCCTCATCTCCAGCTTCATACGTCATACGTGGGATCATACGATGGAAACTGAATGGCGCACTGCCATCTGTTCTGTTCTCATCGAGCCACTTCCTCACATCCGTGAGTGTCTCCGAAGCCTTGAACTCCTGCTGCACCGAATGACCGTCCAATAGCCTTAGCGATAGCGCACATATGTCACTCTGGTCTTTCTTCTTGATGTTGTCTCTCAGTTCTTTGACTGTCTCTTCCACTTCGTCATCCATGTTCGTTAGTTCATGTTTGGAGGACATTCTTCTGTGTCTTTCACGGGACTTGCGCTCTTCTTCATCAGCCTTGAGCAATCGAATGATCCTCTCACGTTCCTCTTTCTGTACCTGCTTCAAATGCAGTTGCTCTTCTCTGTATCTCTTAGCAGTGAGCTCTGCTGTCTGTTCCCTCAGTGTCTTGGCCTGCTTTGGCTTTGACGATGCCGGTGATGCCGGTGAGTTCTGTACTTGCGGTTGCGGTTGCTGATCACCAACAGCGGATAGAGGCGCTACAGGCACCAATACTTTCCTGATTCTCTCCTCAAACTCCTGTTGTGAAACCTCACCGTGAATCACATCGAGCACAGCCTGCACTTTGACAATGAACACACTCGGTGCCTGTGCATTCGGAAACACATGCTCAAACATTCCACACTCCTCCGAGCCCTTGACAAGCTTTAGTCCCACTGCTTTGTCTTTGATTAGGTTGATGGTCTCATCTGTCATCAAGTTGTCGATCCACTGCGAATTTAAGTCTTCCTGAGCAATGTAAACAACCAAGGCTCGTTGCTGGCTCACGGAGGTGCCAACTGCCGTTTGAACCGAGGTAAGGAACACACTATCGATGTCTGTCATATTCCCCCCTTTTTGATTATTCTTTTCTTCAACAAGCAATCAATAAGCAGAGAAAGAATGCCTTTGTGAGTTCCAGAAGGAAAAAAAAAAAAATATACGTATATCCCACAACTCTATATTGGAAAATTATAAATGACCAACCGGCTTGTGGCGTTTTTAGTGGTAAATGGCAAATCTCTGGCGCATTCTTTCTTACCCTTTGCAGTTTGGATTGCCTCCCCTCCCCGCGCTTTGCTATTTACCGCCAGAAAATGTCTCGATGCCTCGATGCTATCCTATTCACTATGGTCAACGTACACGGCTTCCCTACTGAGCACCGTTGCTCTCTTGAAGAAACGTCTCCACTCCAATGGGTCACCTTTTGTTCTGAAGAACTCCACTTTCTTCAAACGGAGGTTCTCCACACGCGAGATTTTGATGCACCCACGCAAGTGCATCTTACGGCGATCTCTTAGTTCAACCGAGATCTGGAACATTCTCTTGGGTCCAAGCTGATCCTCTAATGGGATATCTTCTTCATCGAATGAAGATTTGGTCTCCACTCCGATTCTGTGCAGTGAACTCAACAGGATATGCGCCACGTCTTCCAATGGTAGCACAGAGAAGAAACGGGTTAGTCTTTCAGCATTTATTTGGAATGCCTCAGTAGCCATCTTTGCCAGCTTACCACGTTTGTCTTTAAAGAACTGCAAGAGTGCTGGATCCTTGGAAACAATACGGATAATGCTTTCCCTCTCTGATATATCCGAGTCCGATAAGCGTTCGGTATAAGCCTGTTGTGTTGCTGGCATTTGACGCATCACCAACTCTGCTTCATCTTCATCATCCAACATGGCTGCAATATCAGCCAAGGGCTGTGATATGGCCAAAATGTTTCTTTCATCAAGAGAGTCATACATCTCTGCCTGGGAACTGGCATGGAAGTGCTCATCTGTTAGCCCAATGTGTAAGTTCTCAAACAACTTAGTAGTTAAAAGCATAGGGTCTATACATGTTCCGTCGGGAGCAGCCAGTGGGTTTTTCCTAGCGACCCATATGTGCTTCAAAGCTCTCTCCAGCGTGGCCCTCTCGTTAACCTGTGGTCTCATCAACAGTCTCAAGAGGGAAAGAACAGGTGGTGAGAACCGACTCCATGCTCCACTCAACACTTTACCATCGCTCTGAGCAAACTTTCGGAAGTCTGGATCTGCCAATGTGGGTTCTTCCCAAGGTGTTTCTCCAGCTAATAGCACATACAGTACTGTTCCTAATGACCATATATCTGCACTCTGTGGATCATAACCATTGGAATCCACAACTTCAGGTGCCATGTACGGCGGTGAACCACATGGTGTATAACAAAGTCTCTTTGTTCCATCCTTACGTTTGAAAACAGCAGCCAACCCAAAATCTGTAAGCTTCAAATTACCGTTCTTGTCCAATAGGATATTCTCTGGTTTGATATCCCTATGTGCCACACCTTGTTTATGGCAATGTTGTATTGCGGAAAGCATCTGCTTGAAATAGAACTGTGAGACTTCCTCATCAACACCAACGTCCGGTTCAATCTTATCAAACAGATCTCCTCCAGTGGCGAGTTCCATCGCGATGTATAACCAATTAGAATCCGATCCATATTGTAATACCTTGATGACATTTGTATGACCCGAACAAGCTCTATGGAGTAACACTTCCCTCCCAACATCGTCATCCGAGAGCCCATGCCGCAAACAGATCTGCCGATGGATAAATTTCACTGCAAACACCATGTGTTTGACCTGTGCAACCTTAACACTGTGTATGGTTTAGTTAGCATCAACAAAAGATAGTTGTAAACATCATCTCCTCCAACTTACATGGCAAAGGAGCCCTGTCCAATAGTGTTGCCCAGTTGGACATCTTTGATGCTGGGCAGCGGCGACAGCTGTGAGAGCCGCATCTGGCTGAACGACATCCTGTCTCTTCTATATACTCTGTACGGATTATGGAGGGATTAGTGCAAAAACAATTTCAAACACTTTGTTTACGTTTTCCCGATTTGTCGCGCGCTATCAACCAATACTCCGCAGTCCCATCCTGCACTTCCCGATACGGAACTCAGAGAGACACCCGTGTTAAGCCCCCTGGATGTGGCATATCGGGGATTGAGAAGGTGAAGGGGTGGGTTGGGGTGATCTACCAAATATTAAATCATCATCTTCTGGAAGGTTTTTGGACCATGTAAGGTTCCCAAAACACATATATATATATATACACACACAATTTGAGGAATCACAGCAATGAGCGATTCCAAAAGACACAGCTTTACCGGATCCGTGAGGTGGAGCTTCGTCAAGCTCGGACGCAAAAGCAAGGCCTCTTCCCGCCCCGAGACCCGAGATCAAGCGGTGATAGCACGTCTTCCTCGAGCACCCGGGGGCGTTGAGGAAGAGGAAGAGGACACAATGGAGAACGAAGGGACGATAAAGATGCTCTCGAGGCACAGCGTGGTGCCCTTGGACTTCGACTTGAGTCTTGTGAGAGTAGAGAGTGAAGTACCGGGAAACTACGAGCCATCGATGGATTCTTACCGATCGCACAACCCGAACTTACAACCGTTATCACCCTCGGCAAAGCATGAAACGAGGCACTTGGAGAAGAAATACGACCCGACAGAACCTCCGATTGTTCAATTGCCATTGTCACCTTTTACTCTGCCTTTGAATAACGAAAGTTCACAGCCCAGTGGTCTAAGGTCCAAGTTCAAGAGGTTCAGTTATCAGCACAGACTGCGGTCCCAAAGTAAGCAGCAATTAACGTCAGAGGCACAGAACTTTTGGAAATATCACATACTGGAGTTGGGAAATGACCTTTACTTGACGACGAATCCGGATTCTAAGCATCTATACTGTCGGCACTCTTTGGGGGTTCATGTTCAAGTTCTGTTCCCAAGGTTCATCAATTCCGATGAGCGAGATATCACAGGGAGGAACGGGTTCACTTTATATTTCAAAGGACAGGAAGCACAACCTTTCATGATGGTTACTAAGTCGCTGGATGGGAGGTCATTTGTTGCTGAGGGGCTCAAGAGAATCTGGATGGATAACGATGGAAGCATTGTCGATTACACCGAGGGGAAGCACTTCAAGGTGACAGCGACACAGACAAAGATACAAGAACTGAAACACTTTGAGCATTCGACTATTGAGCCAATAAATTATCACATTTCTGCCTCCACAGAGTCTCAGGATTCTTGGAACATTGGAACAATCCCACAGTTCTGGCCTGGTACTTCCAAATTGAAGAATAAGCGATACGTTTACTTCTATACACCACACTCCGGTAAGATCATCTCATGTTTCAGACCACACGAGCTGCGTCCGAAGAAGAAAATCATCAAGAAGATCAACTCAAAGATGACGCGAGCACCGTCATTTACAGCAAGGGATAATGATCTGTATCAGGAGGAGAAAGACAACACGTACTACACCCCAGGTGATGGTGTCTTTCAGAAAGATCCACCAGACGATGCACCAAATAGTGATAAGCTCGGGTGGATAACTATCTTTGAGGACACGTCCTTAAAGACACCGGGGAACTGGGAACTAGCATTGGGATACACCTTAGCGATAGGACTTTCCAGGACGTTAGAGGAGAGATACTCAGTACATAGCGAGATCAATTAGCAATAGCCTCTTTCCCTTCATGTTCTGTAACAGCAGATGGTACAAGCTTGAGCTCTCCAAGCTTAGCTGCGATGTTTTCTGTATCGTCCCTCTGTGTGTTCTCTGCATTCTCTGTAATCCCATCAGTCTTTTGTCGATCCTGCGCCAGCATCTCTTCAAACTCTGCCTCCACGTCCTCATCGTCAACTCTTGTGTCCAGTCTGGAGAACTCCTCAGCTATACGATCAGCCGTATACTTCTGCTCCTCTACTTCGTCCATCACTCTTTCGATATGTTCAATACCACCAAACTGGGAATTCAGCGATTGTAACAGCGAAGACCCCTTTCCCAATGCACTAATGAGTTGGAGATTCGTAGACGACTCGTCAATCTTGTACAGCACGGACTCCAGTTGATTCAGAGATTGTAGCTGCTTGTTCAACGATTGTTCAGCCACCTTCTTAGACCGTAGGAGATTCAGCGATAGCTCCTTATTGCTCCTGCTCTTCAGCGAGTTCTTCAATTTGGTGTCTGTAGAGTCGATCTTTGCCTGAAGTTCCGTCGTCTTGAGCTCCAATTGAGATAGTGTACTCTTTATCTGCGAGATACCAATATCCTCTTCTGTAACCTCTTCTGTGCCAAACTTAATGACGTCCCCTTTGATCATGATCTTGTGCACGTCTCTGTGGAGGAACTGTAATAGAATCTCAAAGTCCATGTCTGTCAAGTGTACTTCCACACCATCCAATACAATCCCCAGTGCTTCCAGTGTACTTTTAAATTCCTCCTTTGTAAAGACAAGCTTTGACTTGCCCTGCTGTGGCCCCACACTCATCTTTCTTGTCAACTCAGCTTCATACCGCTCCAGTGTCTTCTTCGAAATGAACTTCTCCGCCTTAAGTCCATTTTTAGTGCCCGACTTGTAACTGAGATCCCACACAAATCTGCTCATAGCCCAACTGATTACCGGTTTGACCCACCGTTTAGCATAGATGCTGTCGAGGCTATCCTGGAACTGCCGTAGTGGGATGAGCTCCCCGCAGCGCACCTGCTCGTCCAAAACGAGGTCCAAGGCGAGCGGCTTGCCATACTCCGCCAGTGTGAGCTGTTCCTGCAGTCCCACAGTGTCCAGAACAAAGACGTTCTTCAATAAAGACTTGGAGAAGAACTCATCCATCAAAGACTTCCATGCGATAAGATTGGCCTCATATCCGTCCGGGTTTACCTCCTTCAGTTTGCGGAAGTCCGAGTACAGAGAGTACAAACGCGTCTTGGTGAAAAGCTTGTGCTGTGATACTGCGTCTCTGAGAGAAGTCATCTCCAAATTTGCGATATTTCAAGTCGGCGGCTAATCGCTTTATTTTGTTAGTTCTATCTATGGTCTTTTGTTTACGCTTTTAAGAATTTTGTTGATGCGTTTGCGAAATACTTTAAAACATCGCCCCCAAGCGCCACCAACTATAAAAGAAAAATCTCATCCGGTTGATAACGAAGTGGTCGGCTAAAATGGAACAGTTCAGCAGAGTGGAGAAACAACTCCGAGAGGTCATCGAAGGAGTGTCAGCAAACATTGACGATGAGCTTGTGGACAACTTAACGGATCGTGCGGTCGTCGATCGAGCCATTGTGTCTGAGAACCTTCCAGTGGTGCTACCACTGATCAAGACGGTAATTGCACTATTGATGAATGATAAGCTACAAGTGGATTTCAGGTCCGTTGTGCAGTTGCTTGATGCTCTCTTGGCGCAGATCGACTACGACGTCATCACAGAACACTTTGACTTGGGATACATCATCACAGCGCTCGAATCACCGAATTGCAACATTCAAGTCATTGCGCTAAAGCTCATTTCCAAGGCATACCCTGTGGACATCCTTGCTAATACCGAAGTGGTAACGCGTGTTGTTTCTCTACTAGCGAATGAAGACACCCCTGTGAAAGTTGTCAGTGAAGTTGAAGTAACTCTAGGCATTCTATTCAGTGGTGAACTTATAAGAAGACGTATGCTTGACAGTGCTGTGATTGGCGATCTCAAGAAGATGAAGAACTCTAAAGACACGGTGGTGGTCAGCCGCCTGTTGGAACTGATCCCCATGTTGTTACCATACATGTCAGAAGGTCAATTCCCTTCAGAACTCTACAGATTTGACATTGGATTGGAGGAGGACATTGTATTCACATTGAGCCTTATCAAGTTATACACCGACATTGTGGATATTGCACAGACACATCTTAACAAAGAATGGCTTTTGGATGACATTGCACCAGCGGTCGAGTCCATTGCATACTTGTACAGTCAAAGATTCGAACAACCCGATATTGAATACATCGTTGCTGGATCGATTGAAGAACTATTCAAGAAACTATCATATGCTTCACCAGATACTTTTTCACAAATAGATGACAAGTATGTGAAACTACAAAAGAATGACATTTTTTTGTTAGCTACTCTGAACCCAGGCTACCTAGCACCAAAGCACCCACTCATACTCAAGTCCATCCCATTGACCATTGACACAATTCCGATCTTCAACAACTTGATTTCTGATACCAGCGCATTTAACACTATGAAACCACAGCTAATATCGTCTCAGATCCTACGCTTGCCCTACTTGGAAATCATGGCTGTGACATGCAGTCTTACCAAACATGAACACTCTGCATTATACTTGCTCAATGACTTACCGCAAGTGATGAACAAACTACTGAAAGGTGACCATGTTGTTGAGCAAACCACATGGGAACTGAGAAGGAAAACTCTGAAGCAATTACTAAGTCTACCACATGAGCAGCTGAACGTATGGCACGCTGCTGTGCAATTGGAGTATGAAAAGATTGTCAATGGCAGACCTATCAACCCTGAAGTTGGTGTTCTTAATAACTCTATGTGAATTGAAACAAGTTAAACTAATTCACTTCTCATCATCGTAAGCTTTCAAAGGATTTTTCGGGCTCTTTAGCTGGCTGGAACAATTGATTAACCAGAAGGCAATCTCACAACCCATGGCGGCATAGATGAAGTTCCAAAGCTTTCCACCGAACTTGGCGGTAATTCCGTACTGTGGCTCCTTGATGAAAGCATTCGCAATGTCCTGGAAAGTATCTTTAGAGGTAGCAGCGGCAACACAGAGACAAATCCAAGAGATTAACCCCCAGAGAGCAGCAAAGGCATACACGAACGTGGCAATACCGAGAATTATCGGACCAGCCATACTACCGCTGAAGAAGAAGAACAGGCCGATCATCATACCAAAGTACATCAGCACCACGCAGACAGCACCGATGAGGGCAAAGATGAACCCAACTCTCAGCCCCTTGGACAAGTTTGTGCTCTTGCTGTCGATCTTGTCCTGCGAAGGCATCGAAACTGGGAGTATCACATCTTCAGAAGTCATACTCATGTTTCGGAGCACATTCTTGTTGATGTCATCTAGCAGCGCCTGTGCGATGTTTAGCTTGTATCCGCTGCCGTGGTTAACACATCTCTTCTGTATCAGAGTGTTACTTATTTGGCTCTTGTAGCCCGAGCAGTACCCGAATAGTCCAAACCGGTAGTATGGGGCAAGTCCTGTATCACTGATGACGACACCCTCCTGTGCATTGAACATCGTCTGTGGATTAACATAAAGCATTTCGATCTCTACGGTGTAGAACATGTCCGCTGTCTTTGACGGTGTGCCCAGGTATGCCATTGTGGAGAGCACACCGCCTGCGACGGAGAGGCCGATCATCGGCAGGAAGATGACGGAGATGCAGATGAAGGAGAACGCCTTGGATTTCATTTTATTTGCTTGGGCTGTCGGAGATGAAATGTCGACTAGCGTGAATGTACATTGTGGGGGAAAGAAAGCGGACCACGCCCATATTTATATCTGTGTAAAAGTGTGCCAAATAATTTGGCCAAGAGTATATGCAAGGCTGAGCTGCAACCATCTGAACACCACTATAGATGTGGGGCGCCGGGGGCGCGCCGCAATTCGATGCATTCAACTTAAGTGTGTCTTATGGTGAGTCATTGTCATGGTTTGTCAGTTCATTGGACCTTCTCTACAATCAAGAGGTCATCCAGCAGATTCTCAGCCATTTCCCCATATCTGAGAATTAAGATTTGGTGAGGACATGCGCCTGCACGCAGGTTCCTGTGTCCAGGGCCCTGGACCCTGGGCCGTTCAACAGATATGTACAAATATCGGTCATTTGTGCTGAAAGACTATAAGATCTAAAACAAGTTTATATATAACGTAGCAGAAATAGGAAATAAATCAAAGCAGGTGATTAAGCACCAAAGAATGCAAGCAAAGCGTACTGTCTTTGGGACTCTTCGTATGTTGGCGGCACCTCCTCGTTGCTCTTCTCAGGGTCCAGTCCCTGCATCTGCGCCTGAGCCCGTTCTTCCTTGCACTTCTTTTTGTCGTAAGAGTAGTTGTCGTTTGATGTCTCTGAGATCTCCTGGTCGTCTCTACTTTGCACTGGGGGTAGCTGTGCCCTCTTTTTCCGGCTCCAGATGTGGTGCACCAAGTAAGCAGTCAATAGGATGCAAAAGAGTAACTCGCACGCCATACCGACGTACATCAGCGTAAAAAAGTTGGTTCCCACAGTGGTGGTAATACCGTACTGCTCACTAGCGTCGTTGAACACCTTGGAGATGTTCATATACGTTGGATGTGCACCAGCGGCACCGGCAACGATAGCAACGAATGATCCAAATGCCCAAAACACACATGGTAAGAACAGCGCTAATGCCGTCATTGGAAAACAGATACCGTCACCAGCAGTGTACAGTTCATGAATGATACCCATTATTAAGAATACACCACACAGAGCAACCCATAGCGCGAGTCCCATGCCGGCCATTGTACCACCATACATATCCAATGATTTCCTTCTCATTTTCCCCTTAGAAGGCAAGTCATCTGGGAGAACAACGTTATCTTCGGCATTGCTGTTTCTCATCGTCATATTTCTGTTCACCTCGGATGTCAATAAGTTCCATGGGTTCAGACGATACGCTGGGTCATTCTTGGTACAGTGATCCGTAACGAACTTACCATTAGCAATCTCACCACCACAGTAACCAAACATTCCAATACGGTAAACTGGAGACAGCCCGGAGTTTTCAAACGTGTAGTTCTCCAGCACTTTCTCACGCATGGAGTAGCCTGTATAAGGTGGGAACACCAGGGACAAGTTCACTTGGGAAACGTCCATCTGTAAGGTGTACAGACTCGTAGACATCGACGGAGTGGAAAAGCACGCGTAACAAGACACAACTGCACCGGCGAATGCTAAACCAACCATTAGCCCAGTGCCTAAGAAAGCCAGAGTGAGCTTCTTGCCCTTTCTCTCGGTTCTGTTTCTCATTGCTGTTTATGATTGTGTACCACAGAGTATAAGTCGGGTCCCTCTATACTTCAAAAGATACCACAACCTTCTTATAGTCGAATTACAGAGAGCCACGTTCTCTTCTGATGACATCACCTCAAAGTACGGGAAGCCAAATTATATAGAGAAAGAATGACTTTGAACCCGTGGAAAACTTCGCCCACTATAGTGCATACAGTGCCGAGGTCACCCCTGAGTGCACAGAAAATAATAAAATTGCCGTGTTGATCTTGGGCAAAGAATACTACTGGCCTCATGGGCCGAGTGACGAGTCCCCGCGGCCCCAAGATTTCGGCTTATGATATTTATTATTACCGAACACCGGCTAAAGCCGCCTATTCCCGCCCGAGGCACGTGCGTTACGTCATAATGTCAGGGGTATCTGAGACACTGTTCGTTATTTTTCTTGTCTAGCTGGTTCGAACCACATATATAGAAATCTTGATCCTCATGAAATTAATTGGTGATCTCTCTTTTGCCTTTTCAAAAGATGAGACTCTCTGTAGTACTAGCTGAAATTTTCAGAAAATCAGAATTTCCAGAAATGAAAGTAAACTAAAGCTCTAGAAGCACAGTCACGTAAAACCAGACTCAATAAGCAATTTGAAGAAAGTTTTAAGGATATATGTCTTAAATTTATTGAGGGAGCCAAATTAAATTTATTCCATCCCAACTCCAGACATACAAAACCCGAACACCGATCGCTTAAGGAGTGCCCCCCTAACTGGCACAGGATCCTGGGTCCTCAGTGAGCGCGCTGACCTCGCTGTATATATATAATTGCACTCACAGATCTCCTGCTTAGAGAAACACAAGTACTCCAGAGTGTAGTTTTAAGTAACTTGTGACCTCTTCGAATGCCCCAATCATTAGCTGGCCTCATTTTTTTTTTAGTCAAAGATATTCAAAAGACCAAATGTGAGTGATGAGTGACACTGCTCATACTTCGGATTTGTAAAGAAGCCATTATAGTATAGTGGTTAGTACAGTTCGTTGTGGCCGAGCAAACCCAGGTTCGATTCCAGGTAATGGCATTTCTTTCTTTTTTTATCACACTCGCGCTACTCAGTGACACAGATCAGGATATAAGTGGAATTATGAAAGTCAAGTCTCTTAGATCACGCAATACTTCTAAGTGTTTATTTTTGACCAAGAAGCTTCTCAGTGTCAAAATATTGTGTGTGCTAACTTTCAACGCGTTATGCTATGGCCATTGGCCGTATATATGGCTTCCAGTTGCCGGCGCATACGTAGCACACGTTTCAACATCACGATGATCCACCTTAGTCTTTTGGATCCAATAGCTCACCTGCTCCAACCATCTGTTCTGTCCCGCTATCTCCCTGGTGCTTCAACTGAGAATGAGGAAAGGGCTATGCTCGAAGTTGCTATTAGACAGGACACTACAGCAGCAGCAGCAGCAGCAGCTAGTGCCTCAAATGGAGCTGCTTCTGATGCTTCTAGTGCCTCCAATTTTCCAACTGGCCCAATTCAGCTCTTCTTCTCTAGCCCATCACTCCACTATTCTGGACCATTTTCAGCTTCTACCCTCAATCCTTTGGAGGCTCACTTCTTTGAGCTCGGTACTATAAAGAAGGAGCGAGCACTCAAGACTACTACTACTACTACTACTACTACTACTACTACAGCCCCATGCACACGCACATACATATACGCATATGCCATACACCACTCCAAGCCATTAATATCTCTTGAACAAATGAGATAAATGGCATCTATAAGTCCGTGATATCACAGATTGATTAGCTCAGTCCTATGCTATCGGTTTTCATTTGGATTAATATTCTAGCCGTAGGTTAAAGCACAAGGCTAACCAGAGCAAGAGCACAGTGGTGGAAACCACACAAAAGCACACAAAAAAACAACTTCGCCACTCTCTCACAAGAGCATAAACAATCGCTGCATGTGATTTTGAATATGTCACTTACTCTCCAGACTCGGCGCGAATCGCTTAACGGGGGATCGCGATGAGCTAAACGACTAAGATCGAATCGGATCTCACTCTCGTTCTAATTTTTTTTTAGTAGAACTTAAAGAAACGTTCGTCCAGAGCACCTACCACTACCACCAAAGCGGGCTTACTTATCCAGCAGCGCGGTACGGATGACTATCTCAGTGTTGTATGCGGCGGATACGCTGCTTCAGCTCATCTTTGTGGTGGCGATGATGGTGATCTTGGTGGCCAAGTGGCATCCTGGGTTGACTGGATTCTTGAAGTATGGCAAGACGTTACCGCCAGAGAACGAGAGCGAACATGAGAATAACGCCAATGCTTTACTTCATTTTATCTTGGGCTTGCGTGTGCCGAAGTTCTGGTTCTACCATTTTTACGTACTTCTTCTCGTGTTATCGTCAATTGGATACTTCATCACAGATAGAGACATCAAGCTTGAAGCCATTGATCCTTTTATTAAGTTCATTGACGACTCATCGTATGGGACGGTGCCATTGGAGATCTCGCGGTTGACATATTTCCTCTTGATGGGCCATGGAACACGAAGATTTTTAGAAACAATGCTTGTGATGAAGTACAGCCGCACGTCAAAGATGAATGTATCACACTATCTGGCAGGTGTTTACTTTTACGCTGCAATGTGTCTTCAGTTGTTCCTCAATACGGACTTCGATACGTTGGTGGATAAAACACAACCGACCAAGTTTCAAATTTGCATGTTTTTGGCACTTGTGTTGTTTCTTCTATCTTCAACAGACCAATCGCTTAACCATTATCACATGTCCCGATTGGTGAAGTATAACATCCCAACTTTTGGGTTGTTTAAGTACGTCTGCTGTGCGCACTACTTTGATGAAGTTGTTATTTACTTTTCGGTGTTTTTATTGACCAAGAACCGTACCTCTTTCTTGGGTCTCTTGTTTGTTATCGTTAACTTGGGAGTGTCGGCCACAGAGACACATGCCTTTTATAGGGCAAAGGCTGAGGCAAATGATGATACCGAGGCCAAGAGCAAAGTACCACCATGGTGCATCATCCCGTACGTATGGTGACCTTGAATTCCTCTTTCATTCCCTAATGACCCTAATTAATGCTCGTTGTTTTCCCGCTGTTTTTTTTTAATAATGATAAAATTTTTTCTTGCACATTTATTATCATTATATCATGGATCGTACTTTTTGAATGCCAATGAAGTGTTGATACCACCAAACCCGAAACTGTTTGATAATGCTAAGTTTATCGGTTTCCTCAATGGCTTGTTAGCGACAAATTGTAGGCCTGTATCTTCTACTCCCAAATTATCCAAGTTTAATGTCGGTGGCACCACATCGTTCTGTACTGATAGGATAGTAAAGATGGCCTCAATAGCACCAGCTGCGCCCAACAAATGTCCAGTTGAACCTTTTGTAGAGGAAACATGCAAATGATCGTTATAACCTTGAAACACAGTCTTCATCGCTTCACATTCAATCTTATCACCAAGAGAAGTCGATGTCGCATGAGCATTGATATAATCAACATCAGATTTACTTTGACCCCTCAGTGCGAGTTCCATTGACCTTATGGCACCATTACCATCAGGAGCAGGAGCAGTGATGTGATGTCCATCACCAGAAAGACCATACCCAACAATCTCTGCATAGATAGTGGCTCCTCTATGCTTAGCGTGTTCCAACTCTTCCAGTACGATGATTCCAGAGCCCTCAGAAAGAACAAACCCATCACGATCCTTGTCAAATGGCCTTGAGGCCCTTGTTGGAGAATCGTTAAATTTTTGTGATAGAGATCTGGCCCTTGCGAACCCTGCTAATGATAAAGGGTGGACCGATGCCTCTGTGGCACCTGCAAGCATCACATTTGCATATTCGTCCTTAATAAATCTGTAGGCGTCTCCAATAGCGTGGTTTCCTGTGGCACAGGCAGTGCTTACTGTATGATTTGGACCTCTAAGATTGTACTTGATAGAAATAAGTCCCGATGGCATATTAGGTAACATCTTTGGTATAAACAATGGTTGTACTTTACGATATCCTCCCCTATCAAACAGCACTGACTGGTCATAAGTCTCAGTGAATCCGCCGATCCCGGAGCCAATACATAGCCCAGTCATCTCTTGGTCTTTTGATGTTGTTGGTTCCCATTGTGCATCTTTCATTGCTTCTATAGCAGCCACCATCGCATATTGTGAAAACAAGGCCATTCTACGAGCTTCTCCATCCTCAATGTGTTCGCTAACGTTCCATTTCCCATCTTTTATACTTCCCCGGGGTACAACGCCTGCTATTTTGGAAGGAATCGCATCGTATCTTTCATCTTGGAGTGTACTTGTGGAGATGATCCCACTTTTGGACGCTAATAGAGAGGCCCATGATTTTTGTGCGCCAACGGCCAATGGAGATACAAGGCCAATTCCGGTAATCACCACTCTTCTCTGGGCCATTATGTGTGTGTATGTGTGTGTTTGCTTTTATTAATTAACGATCTTTAAGCGATTGAGAGAGAGAGAAAACAGAAAATGTGGAGAAGAAACTTCTGATCTCCATACAAATTTCCACATCGCATTGTGCTTCTAAAAAACGAAAATTGTGTAGGGGAAGGGGAGGAGAGACTTTATTTTCAATCTCGCTTAGCTCAATGGATATAATAAAGATAAATGGAATTGCAGTATGCTTCTTTATGACTTTCCTGTACTTAATTAATTGAAGCAAAAAAAAATAAACGAAAGTGCCCCACGTGGGGCTCGAACCCACAACCGTACGATTAAGAGTCGTAAGCGCTACCGATTGCGCCAGCGAGGCTACTTCGTTGAAGCGGAGAATACAGGAGATCTCCGAAATATGCTACTATGGTTAGAGCACTTATCAGTCTGGTAAGCGCACTCTCGGTTCGCGCACTCTTTGTTTTGCATAAGTTACAGTTTTTGGTGCCATTCTATAATCGCAATAGAGGAAAAACAGATCACCTTTTTTTACCAAACACATGATGGTATTTCAGGTGCATATCTAAAAGTAGGGGTCTTATATTCATCTAATTTTTTTCTTCTTTCTTTCTTTGCTGTTGGTATAAAGACGGAATCTGAGAGATCACACGGGCGGCTATTGTTCTGGCAGGGCGGATCAGTTCAAAATCTATAGCTATAGCTCTGTCAATTTTGTGGTGCATATAACACATATAACAGCCAAATTCCTTTGAGGACACAGATTTAACCGCCATCATACGATGAAGTTTGCGGAGTTCCTCAGGGACAACATGGTGCCCGAGTGGCGAGACAAGTACTTGGACTACAAGGGCGGCAAGAAGAAAATCAAGAAGATCACACAGACGCCGACGTTGGCACGTGTGCTCACAGAGACTGTGATTCCATTGCCTGGAAGCGTACGACAGCTTAAGCAAAGACGGCGGCTTGCTTCAGAAGAAAGGTTTGAACTTCCACCGGCGGCTATCACACCGGATTTGGTGCCAGACAATATACCACAGAGGCAAGCAGCACAGAACGACAGAACACCGCTTTTGGAAGGTCATGAGAGGATCCAAGAGCAGAATGTGCCACAACCACGGTCTGCTGGGTCGAGCCCGGGAAACGAGTTGAGGAAGAGTGTATCACTTCCTGCCACTTATGGCGGTGGATCTGCCGTTCTCAACGAAGGGTACCCGCTGGATAATATGTTTGACACGATGAACAAGGAGTTCATCGAATGGTTGGACAAGGAGTTGAAGAAGATTGAGAGCTTCTACCGGGAGAAAGAAGATCATTGCGTCGAGCGGTACTTGCTCTTGCAGGACCAGATGTTCCACTTGACCGAGGACAGGCTTCGGCTCAAGGCGAAGAACGACGGTGTGCACAGCAAGGAGCTCTTGAAGTCTGGGATCGCAAAGACCACTAGTGGGCTCAACAAGTTGGGGAAATATGAGTTCCCATCGTTGCCTAGGGGACTCTTCATGAAGCACAGCGAAAGCAGTAGTGGTGGTGCGAGTAGCAGCAACAACAGAAGAGACTATGAACATCACAAGCACGACGTTCCATACTACGTGGCGAGACGCCAATTAAAAGCCGCAGTACAGGAGCACTACAGAGAGCTCGAACTTTTGAAGTCATACAGAATGTTGAATCGCACAGGGTTTAGGAAGTTGGTAAAGAAGTTTGACAAGCGTACAGACTCAACGTTATCATCGACGTATGTGGATAAGGTGAATGACTCGCATTTCGCATCGAGCGACGTCTTGGACAACCTCTTGCCGAAAGTGGAGGACTTGTACAGTGCCAACTTTGAAGAGGGTAACCGTAAGGTCGCTGTTGAGAAGCTTCGCTCCAATTTGACAGAGGAGCATTTCTATCTTCCGTTGTTTGCCTCGGGGATCTTGTTTGGTCTTTCAGGTCCGCTATTTGCATATGCCCTATATTTAGGCCTCCATAAGACACTCACAGGTGAAATCCCAGAAGGTAGATACCTTTTACAGATATGGGCTGGGTTCTTTATGGTTATCTTGATCTCAACTCTATTTGCATTCAACACACTCATTTGGTCGACATATAAGGTCAACTACAGATTTATCTTTGAGTTCAATCCAAAAACATGTTTGGACTACAGACAATACCCGCTCATCCCGTCAATCATGTTGTTTCTATTCTCTATCTTCTGCTGGTTTAGTTTTAACGACTTTTGGCCTGATCAGATTCCAGCAAGATTCTGGCCTTGGTTCTTCTTTGGGTTTGGTCTTCTTGTGATCCTCCTTCCCTTCCACGTGTTGTACTATGATTCGAGAGTATGGCTCATATCCACTCTCTGGAGACTTTGTCTTTCTGGCTTTTACCCCGTGGAATTTAGAGATTTCTTCCTTGGTGATATCTTCTGCAGTCTCACGTACTCCATGGGTAACATCTCCTTCTTCTTCTGTATGTATGGGACCCATTGGGGTGGTGCTCTCTTAGGTGAAGACCCGGTGTGTGGCTCCTCTAGATCTCGCTTGATGGGATTCTTTTCCACCTTGCCTCCTATCTGGAGATTCTTGCAATGTGTCAGACGTTACGCGGACTCTGGTGATTGGTTCCCACACTTGGCCAATATGGTGAAGTACGGTGTCACTATCGTTTATTACATGACCCTCAGTATGTACCGTATTGAGAGTACATTGTCAAATAGGGCCATCTTTATTTTGTTTGCCATAATCAACTCTACCTACAGTGCTCTGTGGGATATCTTTATGGATTGGTCATTGATGCAGAACAAGCGGCTCTTGAGAGATGACTTGGTTTACCCAACATGGACTTATTACTTTGCAATGGTGGCAGATGTTGCCCTACGATTCCAGTGGATATTCTATGCTCTGTTTAGTGAACAGATTCAGCAATCTGCTGTGACTAGTTTCTGCGTTGGTATTGCAGAGATCTTGAGAAGAGTCATATGGCTGGCTATCAGAATGGAAAATGAACATGTCACGAATATTCATCTGTTTAGGGCCTCCAGAGAGGCTCCGTTGCCATACGAATCACTTATTCGCCCATCAAGAGAATCTAGAAGATCTGAAGCTGTGGAGGAAGAAGAAGAAGAAGAAGAAGAAGAGGAGGAGATCCCAGAGATTGACCAAGGTATCGATGATCTCGAGAGTGGGAGGTACTCCAGTACATACCAGCAATCCCCATCCTTCGTCAGAAAGAGAAGAAACACAATCGTCAATGGTGATATCTTCAGATTGGTCTCCAGAGCCATCGTTAATGCCCATGCTAAGGATTTCCAGCGCCGGAAGAAAACCCCTGGGGAGGAAGTTGATGAGAACAGTTCGGATGAGGATAACAGTGATGATGAAGCTGGTCACACATAAACTACACATTTATTTATAATAATAGTAATAAAGTCTCATTAACATTAGTCATTAGCAATGCGGGATCACTCTCAGTAACCTTGGACCTTGGCGTAGTTTGGTGGATAGAGCCTCTTGTACACAACCTTGGACACCCAAATAGGGACAATGGACAGTGATAGTATAACGGCCATCTGCCAATAGAAAGTAGTCGTTCTCATGAAATCAAGGTCAAAGTAATCAGCAAGGAATGGGATGGAGGCAATGTATCCACCCAACGTCACCAACTCGGAGAAAATCATCACTTTGCTCCAAGTGTGTACTTCCACAGCTACCATGGCCAATTCGTTCAACACCATACCTGTGAAGCACAAAGAGACGAGCTTGGTGAAGTCTTCAGGTTGGACACTGGTGAACAATTGAGAGAAAACCTCGATGACGCCACCTTGGTATAATGATACTGCGACCCAGACAAAAAACGTGGCATAGCTCAAAGACTTACCAGATGTCAACTCGTGGTAGAGCTCTGGGAACACAAAGCATACTTCTTTCTCAACGTCATAGTCAAACACAAGGGCGAAAACAGGCATCATGGTGTAACACGTGGCGTAGCCAACCATAAGGAATCCAGTGACCAATGCTATTGGCTCATACTGTGAAGTGATGGAAAAAATGGCCTGGGCCACTGAGATCAATAAACCTCTGTGGATAACAAATTGGCCCAATTTCGCAGACCTCTTATAACTGTTTCTTCCGTGCCAGAGCAAAAGTGTGGTCAAGTGGCAGAACTGCGTGATGGAGAAGTCTGCAGCCAACGAGGCCTGTTTACCTTCCTTACCAACAATACCAACACCAACGTCAGCACACTGGATCATACTGACGTCGTTACCACCGTCACCAATACAACAGACTCTCTTCTTAGTCGCTTCTCTGATCAGAACAGCAACGTCGGCTTTCTGCTGTGGTGTACAACGACAGGCAATGACACAAGGGAGATGAACCACAATATCGAAGAACTCCTTTCTGTAGTGTCTCAAATAGAGACCCAAGGACTCGCCATCGATCAAAAGGCAAGAGTTGGTGTTAGTCTTGAGGTACTCCAAAGCGTTCATAGCACCTTCAATCCTATTAATCTTGGTGATCGTGTGAACGTACTGGCCTCTCGAAATCAAACGAGCACTAACAGAAACACAGCGAGCAGTCTCCACTTTGTCACCTGTAAGCATCCAAATCTTGATACCGGCGTTTCTCAAGAGTTCAATCGAAGTCTTGACATCCTTCTGAAGTTTATCTTCGACACCAGTGAGACCCAACAGTTCCAAGTCGTTTTCCAAGTATTGGCCTATGACTCTCTGCATTTCAACATCTCTGTTCACCATCGATGCCGAAGCCTCTTCGTACTTCTCCTTGAACGCCTCATAAAGCTTCTCGGTGATCTTCTTTCTGGCAATGACCAACGTTCTCAAACCTTCTCTGGCCATATTACTGGTCTCCTCATCCAGCCAGTCGTTGGACTGCACAAGTCTGCTCATCACTGTATCCGCACCCTTGATGAGGAACCAATACTCATCCTTAACGGTATCACGGACTACAATACCCATTCTCTTGGTATCGGAGTTGAATGGGAACATCTGGAGGATATCATAATTGAAATTTGTCCGAGTGACCTCATGAAGCAAAACCATACTGTGACGGTCTCTCTTAAACAAAGACAAACCAACTTGCTCAGTAAACTTGACAATGGCGATTTCATCTGGAGAAGCTGCCTGGTATGTGATCTCACCGTCTTCGAAAGTTGGTGTAACGTTATGACAAATGGCAAGAGTGGTAACCAAATCACGCACTCTGTTGCCCATATCTCTCTTGGAGACGGCTTTTGCAGATGATGAGATGTCACCAACATAGCCCTGAACGATGTCCATTGTGTCACCAGCATAAGAGACGGTACCCAAATGTAACTTCTTCAACTCCATATCGTTTTGTGTCAAAGTACCAGTTTTATCGGACAAGAGATATTCGATTCTTCCCAAGTCTTCTGGGATTGTACTGGTTCTCACAATGGTATCTTCGATCGACTTGTCATTCTCAATTTGATGAGCATAGACAGTCTTAGCTAAGTCCAAGTTGACTCTAAGAGACACCGGGATAATGGTGGAGAACAAGATCAAAAATCTCATAACGTCCAAGTACCAATCGTCACTGAGTCCATTGACAGCGACGAGACCAAACGACAGGACAAATACACAAGCACACAAGATCTTGGAGATACGGTTGATCTCAAGCTCCAACAGACCTACCTTCACACCAGACATTGTAGTGTTGAGGGCTTGTCTTGTGTCGCTTCCTGTATAGATGATACAACCGATGGCAGTACCGGACGCAAGCACTGTGTTAGCCCACATTGTGCTGTCGATTGTCAAACCAGTCTGTTGTCCATCGTGATTGAGTCTACCCAAGAAGGAGTGGATCGATTTTTCAGGTGCCGAAGCGGTGATCATGATGTTCTTGAGCTCATCAACTGCCAAGTTTTGAGTCAATGGGGATGCAATTCTCAGTTTCCAATCGGTTTCACCATCCAACTGGTCTGTCTTTATGAAAGACTCACCGGAAGCTTCACTTGATTGGAGCAAGACCATATCAGCTGGGATCCTTCTATCTTTATGCACTTTAACAAGATCACCAACGTTGAGGTCTTTACTTGGGACCAACTTAGTACGGCCAAGCACTTCATAGAGTTCACTGTTGGACTCAGCGTCACGGCGTCGTCTCTGGATGTCATCCAATGCCTCTTTACTCATCGTAACCAGAAGCACAAAGGCCAATGGGACGATATACGATGAGAGGTACCCGATTCTCAATGCCGGGATCGCCTGAGACAAGGCCACAAGGAGGAAGTACAAGTTGAAAAAGAACTTGAACTGCTCGTACAGAATCAACGGGATGAATGTGATTGGGTTGTACTTTGCATTGGAAATGGCATTTGAGGGGATTCCATTGTTTGGTATACCCGGGTAGATCGATCTCTCAATGTGCTTATCTGTCAACTGGACAACACCTGTGGAACTATTACGTCTCGATAACACCACTGAGGTGCTACGCACTGAGTGCCAAAGCCTTTGGAAAACATTGCTTCTGGTTGGTATCTTTCTACCAGAGTCCAGACCATTACCGCTGTTGTTGCCGTTGCCACCACTGCCACTGCCTCCAATCAGAGGCGTGTTGTCAGTGTTGAGCAGCTGATCAAAAGAGTCCCTATGGTGGTGACTGCCAGTGTCCATGTTCTGCATCGGAATGCTATTGAGGTCCGGTCGCTGTGTCAGACTGACGGTGCTGTTGTTCCCTGAGGATGTGTATCTGAATGGGTTCTCTTCAATGTCTGCCAACGCTGCCTCTAGCGAGTCGTCAAACTGCCGGTCAAAGGAGGACACACTGCTCTGTCGATGTTGCGGCACTATGCTCACGCTGTGTGGAGGCATCTAGGATGTTTCCCGCCAATCTGTTCGCTCAAGCCTAGCTGTTCAATAACCTCTCTTGCCAGTCGAAGCGCCCACGTTTTCTTTTCCCTCTAGGCGGCTCTTTGTTGAAATGTTATAGACAGATCTCTCTCTTTTTAGAATACGGCGGTAACAGCTAACCTTTCTAATAGGGCGCTTTTACTGGTAAAAAGTTCACCAATGAGTAGTCTGACCGTTGCAAAAAAACACAATGACACAAAACACCTCTTTATAAGCGTGCCACCGATTGTTTACGTTGTTTAAATCAATTACTCAAAGTTGTTCCCTTAGCCGCCAGGCTCAGCCGAATTCCTAAAGCGAAGGGACCAATATGGCTAGCGTGTGGCCCCGTCACCAAAATACATTGTTATGGGACACACATGTATAAGTGTTAAAGTACTATATGGGGCCATGTGGGGATATATATATATATATATACTATATAACGTATCGCTTTCAAGGAAGTTATTAAAAGATCCATTCGATTTGGTAGCGTCCTGTTCACACCCGAATTCAATTATGTATGATTCGCAGTTCAAACCGTTCAAAGCAGGAACCCTCCCCTCCCACTGCCTGAAGTCATCTCTACAACATCCATCCGCAGATCTACAATCTAGAGCCCGAGGCCAGGTATATAAATCATTATATGTGCTTTTTTGTATTAAAGTAAACAAATGCTTTAAACTTAGTTCTTCTTGGAAGTCTTCTTCTCAGCCTTCTTCTCCTTCTCAGCCTGCTCCTTGAGGACTCTCTTAACAATCTTCTGCTCCTCAATCAAGAAAGCTCTGGTGATTCTCTCCTTGACACAGTTGGCACATCTGGAACCACCGTAAGCTCTGGAGACGGTCTTGTGAGTCTTGGAGACCTGAGCGTACTCTCTTGGTCTCAAAGAGGAAACACCTGGAAGGGCGATACCACAGTCACCACACTTTGGTCTGGTACCAATCTTCTTGACGTGCTGGGCACGCAAGACACCACCTGGAGTCTTAACAACTTTGATCTTGTTAGATCTGGTGTTGTCTGTGGGATAGTTAGTATTTCGTTCGGAGGTTCATTTGAACACACTTGGGGCGTATATATGGAAAAACAAGTCTGAATAACCTTGGATCTTTTGGAAGAAAATGACTTATGAAACTGATGTGTAGAACCTTATATGGATGTGTTGTATATCTTCCTTTTTAAAGCCTTTAAGGAGAGTATTCCATCCCGTGATGAGTTGCTAAACTGTTGGTCCGCACTTTACTCCCCTTGACAGTGTGTAGTTTTCCCATAGAGCTCCTTAATCATAGTATCTTGTGTGTATCTTCCATTCTGTATCCATCTTGTATATATATGTGTGTGTGTCTTGTGTTACAATAGGCTCTCCATTTCATTCTCCATCTTGTATCTTTCATGAATTTGTATCATTCCTTTCTCCAAAGCTCTCCATTTGTCTTTCACATATACGCTAAGCCCAAGCTTGTCTATTCTGTCCTGTACGTACATGGGTTTCTTCTTCTGTAGGTAACTCTCTGAGCCATCTTTGAATGCGTATCCTCTCTCTTCAAGTAACCTTTACTAACCGTTGTTGTTGACTGGCGTTGATGTTAATTTTCACTGTCCCTGAGAGACGCCTAGCGTACAGCGAAGCGCGGTACCCACAGACGGAAGAAAAAAAAAGAGTGGTGTGGTGTGTGGATGTTTTTCACAATGAACTAAAATATGTGCGCGACTGCCCTACTACTCATCACGTGGTATGAAGCCTAGATTTTGACATGAAGAGCGAAGTTGCCCTAGTATGTCCACATAAAGGAATTCCGTTGATTACAGTTCCCCAGTGTGCCAGAACTCCAATGTGGGCTTCAGATCTTAGATCTTCAATGATCATACAGAATAGAAAGCACGAGAATTGTTTCCCCTCATATTTTGCCTTGTAGCTGATACCTTGTGAATATCCAATTGGTATATACTATTGTTTATCATCTAAACTCTCCGATCAGTTTACTTGGTTAACTCTTTTACTTTTATGTATATTTTGTATGTAACCGGTACACCGAACTTAGTTCTCAACAGCAATTGCCTCCATCTCGACCTATTTTATAGTTAGTAGTTGTTCGTAGTAAAGAAGAAGGGACTAAAACACTCACATCAGCACCCAATGGCAACTCTTTAACTGCAACACAAGATCTAGCTGGCTTGTGCTCGGAGAAGTACTTGGCGTAAACCTGGTTGAACTCAGCGAATCTTCCCATATCGGTCAAGAAGATGTTGATCTTGACGACTTTGTTCAAGCCGGAGTTGGCCTCTTCCAAGATAGCCTTGACGTTCTGGATGACTCTGTCGGCTCTGTCTGGGAATTCGCCTTCAACCTTGACACCTTCTGGGGTCAATGCGATCTGACCTGAGACGTAGATGAAGCCTGGTTTTGTGTGTTAGTATTTTTTTATGCTTCTTTAAGTCTGTTTGTCATTGAGAATTCATATCATCAATTGATGGTAGGAAGTCAATTGATTAACTCAATGAATAGCTCGGCTCATTTTATAAGAAGCAAAATTTCAACATACCGTTGACCTTGATGGCCTGGGAGTAAGAAGCGGCAGCTGGTGGAGCGTTCTTAGTGAAAACCTAGATGCGTTAGTAGCATGATCTCATAGTCGTGATTGAAAATCGATGGATCCACATGATGATATACCTACTGGAGTAAGAGAAGACATGTTTCTGACGGCAAACTGGGAAAGACGAGCAGAAGAGCGAAGAGAAGTCTGAAGTAAGAAAGACATTCTTATACCAGATACGAAGGAGTTAGGTGGAGGGGGGGAAATTGCCGGGCTATTTATAAGAATCTGAGCGAATTGAAATGGTCCACAATCCCAATCGTACAAGCGCGACTTTGTCAGGTCGCAGTATCGGAAAAAAGTTGGCACCTCGGGAAGAGTCGGACGGAGATCGATAGCGGACCGAGTCACCACGGGCTACTCAGGGGGGTAGAATTGGTAGTGAATATTTAACTAGAATTTCCCTATTAGGAATTCTAGATCTGAAGTTGAATGTAGATCATAAATCTGATTTAACAGTATATATACAAGCGGTTCTTATGATAAGTGATATGTGCAAATGGATATACATATATATATATATCACCTCGTTGGCTCTTCCGGTCCTGTTATAGTCTCACCGGATAACGGTTGGATCTGTTCAAACTTCTTCCTCAGCTCTTGCTGATACTCGTGTTCTTGTTTGTTTGCAAGGAGTTTCTTCTTCAGAGCTTTCTCTTGCATTCGCTGTGCATCTTTGATCGGTCCCTGATGGAGTGCCTATTGTAGTATTAGTATCATAAACATCCCATTGTCTTTTTGTATTTGTACCCAAAAAAAAAGAGACTTACAGCTTGCTCTTCCGCCTGTACTTTGTGTACCCAAATTACAGTCACCGTGGTGGTGATCAATGACAGTCCCAGTGTGATCTTTGAAGCCCTGGACATTGTAAATTCTGGATTCTGCTTTAATTCTTATGATCTATGTGTGAAGACCCCTCCCAATAAGCACAATATCACTTGCAGGTTATATAGAAGCGCGTTACCCATTTTCGACTCCAGACTAGAATCGCGAAACTGCGAAAAGCTCCCCGGTCCGGCCACTTCTAGGAAGATGAAACCCCACGAGGGGCGGCCCTACCTTCTAGCGGTGATTTAACTGTGGCCATCCTCCACAGTTGGCTATGATTTATCTTTAATGATGATTGAAAGATACAAAAGTATATAAAATAGGACCATTAGGGACAAAATTTTACAAATTAAGAAGTTCTGTTGTGTAATCAGCGTTCTTTCTATAACTCCTGTAATTAATCCTCCCCCCATGAGGAAGACTTCAAAGTACAGCCCGCGAACAGTGTGCGTGCGCGTACACTGACTGACCCGACAATTGGTAATTTGATGAATTTATATACGCCAACTATTTGTGTGTTTAATTGTTTTACTTGTTCATTATTGGCCCGAGATTTTTCCAACCCCCCCCTGTTTAGAGACGTCTTATTCGGAGCTTGTGGAGATGCAGGTGGGTAAATCCCCAATGTGGGGTCTTAACAGTTCCCAACTAGACGGAGCGTACAAGACCATACACATATATACACATAAGCATTACAGAGTATTAACCAGAAACAGACCAACGAGCAGCTACTGATGCAACAGGAGCTCGACTCGAGCCAGCCTATAGTGATCCCCGGACAGGAGGTGCCGCAGGGTTCCGCCGGTGTTGCCACACATATGGCCGCTGGTTCGTTCGTACCAGAGTCTTATCAGACTGCACAGTCATTACAACAAGCACCATCATCACCGTCATCTCAGTACCCCTTTTCGTCCTCGGTGAACTCTGTGACGTCGCAATCGCACTTTGTCAACACGCAGTTTGTCAACAGTAGCATGAGGAGTGGCCAGTATGCGGTGTCACCCGGTGGGTCTTTTAGTTCTCCTAGGGCAGAGCCTCCTTCATATCAGCATCATCACAGACCATCGTTCACGGAGAGCATAGCTGGGCAGAGATTGTTCCAGGGCAGTGCGGGCGTCTCACAACCGAGTGCCAGACCCAGTCTACTCACGAGCAAGCTGGCATCACAGAACTCTGTTCATCAACTGCCGATTCCACAACAACAACAACAACAACAACAACAGGGAGATGTATATGGTTCGAGCTTTAGAGCCTCGAGCTTGAGAAACAACTCTTTCCAGTATGAGTCGAGGCCTGCGATTGCCATACAACAGTTTCAACAGCATCCACAACAACAACAGCAACAGCCTACGACTTCACAGCATTTCAACGCCTCTGGGAGTGTGAACTCTTATACGCCACACCACAACACCCCGAGCGTCGTTTCAAACTCGTACACTTCGGCAGTGGGGTCTGTGCCGACAATGGTTTCTCAATCGCAGCAATCTGTGTCTTCGTTCGGGGGGTTTAACCAATTACAACAGAGAACACAACCAACGAGTTCTGTTGTAACAGAACATGCGTTTTCAAAACCTTTGGAGAGTTCGTTTGTACAGAGAGGGTTTGCTGCACAAGAACAACAACAACAACAACAGCAGACACAACAACAACAACAACATCTCGAGATTGAGCAGCACCAGCCACCACCACAGAGTACAGAGGAGCCACAGAGGTATGAGAACATTCTGTCACAGACCGAAGAAGATGGGAAGCCCGTGGACCATCTGGATATCGTTAACCATTCTGTGGATGACCTATTGATGATGCTTTCGGCTTTACTACAAAAGATCATTGAGGCAAATGACAGTTTACATCCTCATCATTATCACAATGCTTCACAATTGCATCAAACGAATAAGTTCACTGGTAATGTACTGGCTTTCCATGGAAGAAACGTTCCTGCTATCTCGATACATGCGTATCTTACACGAATTTTGAAATACTGTCCTGTGACCAATGAAGTATTTTTGACATTGTTGGTATATTTTGATCGTATTGCCAAACGTGCCAATGCAGGGTCAGTCGATGAAGAGAGTAAGCAGTTTCCGATTGCTCCACAACAGGACGATAACCAGTTGTTTGTGATGGATAGTTATAACATCCATCGGTTGATTATCGCTGGTATCACCGTTGCCTCAAAGTTCTTTAGTGATATCTTTTATAAGAACTCACGATATGCCAAAGTTGGTGGTTTACCGCTCGAAGAACTCAACCACTTGGAACTTCAATTCTTATTGCTAACGGATTTTAAACTGATGATTCAAATTGAAGAACTACAACGATACGCAGATTTACTTCTCAAGTTCTGGAAGAGAGAACAAACGAGGGACCCAGAGGACCCGGGGAACGCAGGGGACCCGCAGCAGATGTTCCAGGAGGACTCCACGATGAAGCACTGATGTTTGTGTGTGTTTTTTTTTCTTTTTTCAATCCCTATATATATATATAGATGTTTAAACCCAGGCAGGCCCTAATAAGTAATGAATGAATAAAATAATCTGTATACACACACACATCTATATCCAGGTAGGGTAACACCCGCGAACACGTTTGCTCGCTGCAGATTTTATAGGCGTGCGCACGTGATGATGATGATGATTATGATATCGCGGAGTGCGCGGACCGGCCGAGAATGACGGACGACGGACGTCGAGATGATCGCTGACTCAAAATCTTTACATTTTATGATAAATCGTACTGTCTGTTGATTTGTGGCATAAAAATACAAAAGAGATGGATTTGGTGAACCACTTGGAAGACAGACTGCTGTTTGCAGTACCAAAGAGTAAGGCACTCCCCCCTTTTTTTTTCTCTTCTTTTCTTGAGATTGGATTATGGCTCATCGGACAACGCCGGTACCGGGTACCGGGGGGCCGATCTCTATATCACCAATATCTACTTATGATTTAGAATACTAACTATAGTTAATAGAGGGCAGACTCTATGAGAAGGCCGTACAGCTCCTTAAGGGCTCTGATGTTGAGTTCCACCGCCACAACAGACTGGACATTGCGCTGTCCACTAACTTGCCAGTCGCTCTGATCTTTTTGCCAGCTGCTGATATTCCAACATTTGTTGGTGAAGGCCGTTGTGACTTGGGTATCACCGGTGTTGATCAAGTCAGAGAGTCTGAAGTGGACGTTGAGCTTCCCTTGGACTTGAGGTTTGGCAAGTGTAAATTACAAGTGCAAGTGCCTAAGAATGGTGAATACAAGGAGACAAAGCAACTGATTGGTAAGACGATTGTGTCTTCCTTTACTACTCTGACGAGAAAGTACTTTGAAGAATTGGAAGGCGTTGCACCAGGACAGCCATTGCAGACCAAGATTAAGCATGTTGGTGGTTCCGTGGAAGCCTCATGTGCACTCGGTGTTGCCGATGCCATTGTCGATTTGGTTGAGTCCGGTGAGACGATGAGAGCCGCAGGGTTGATCGACATTGACACTGTGCTGTCCACTTCTGCCTACTTGATCCAGTCCAAGACACCAGCACACCCAGAGCTCGTGAAGAAGCTCATCTCTAGAATCGAAGGTGTGATGGCTGCACAGAAGTTTGTGCTGTGTACTTATAACGCTCCAAGGGATGCCCTATCTCAGCTATTGGCATTGACTCCCGGTCGCCGTGCCCCAACTGTGTCGCCTATTGATGATGATGGATGGGTCTCTGTGTCGTCAATGATCCAGAGAGATGCTAAAGGTGAGATCATGGACAAGTTGAAAGAACTTGGGGCATCGGATATCATGGTAACTGAGATTTCAAACTGCCGTGTCTAAATGATGGGACGGTACTGCAGGCCGCAGGCAGTGCAGCTTGCTCATAATTATAGATGTTATTGATATAAAGAGGAGTCAAGTAGATCACTTCTGGATAATGACTGTGTAAAAGATGAAACCCGCATCTCCGTCATCGAGGCTTAATGTTAGACCACTGGACAGTATATCCTGCATACTCGACATAGGCAGAAGATACCTTAGAGATTTTTAAGCTACTACCATAGACCGGTCTCAGGTCCAAGCTCCAGAGCAGCTAGTCAAAAGTTGTGTCACCCAGCCAACGCTAGTGCGAACTTGAGTATAGGAGTAGAGTAGAGTTTCAACGGCGCCGTTGGGTCGTGCCCTTGCAGACGCACGCCAGCTTAGTATATGCACTTTTTTTTTAATATGAAAAACGGGAATGGTTTCCCGCTTTTAAGCCATATATACAGGTAAAAGCATTAAAGTAAACAATGACTCTTTTTTTTTTGCCATTTCCTCCATCTATTTGGTATTTATAAAAAGGGAGACGTGTGGGAGCTGTTACACTGCTTGTTAAGTGCTTAGAGGCCACAGAGATGAATTTACCATTGGACACATCACGAACTTGTATTAATGAACAAATGACAGGGTATTTTGACACTGCTAGCGGTAGCTGCAATGACATTATAGACAACAACAACAACGACAACAACAAGAAGAAAGATGACGTGAATGAGAGAGATATCGAGCTGAACCCTTTACAGAGCGTTGACTCGAACAATACTCTCAACGAAGTGCAAAAGGATGATATGTTTGGAGAAGATGCAGGGATGTACTTCCCAGAAGGTGGACTCAAGGCATATTTGGTGGTATTTGGATCTTTCATGGGGTTGATTTCCGGGTTTGGACTATTGAATACTCAGGGAGTCATACAGACTTATGTTTCGGAGAATCAGTTGAGTGATGTTCCAGAATCCACTGTTGCTTGGATCTTTTCCATATTCTTGTTCTTATCGTTTCTTACTTCGATCTTCTCTGGTACATATTTTGACAGAAATGGTGTTAAGGCACCAGTGGTTCTCGGTGGTATCATGTCATTTGTTGGGATTTTTTGTCTTGGGAATTGTACAAAAGTATGGCATTTCATCTTATCCTTTTCGATATTAACAGGATTGGGTAGTGGTATCACCACTTCTCCATTGATTGGTGTCGTGGCACACTATTTCAACAAGAAGAGAGGGCTCATGAGTAGCTTTGCATCCACGGGAGGATCCGTCGGTGGTATCATCTTCCCCATAATGAACAGGAAATTGTTTGCTACAGTTGGTTACACATGGACAATGAGAATCTTTAGCTTTGTCATCCTTGGATGTTACTCCGTGTCTGTGCTATTAGTCGAGGAGAGACTACCACATAAGAAGTCTCCTGGTTTTACCATTAAACAAAGGGTGATGTCATACTTTACGGCATTTGATATAAGGGGACTTAAGTCTGGTGATTTCCTTTTTGTATGCATTGGCACAGCATTTGCTGAAGCAGCAGTGTTGATTATGGCAACTTATCAGGCTTCATTTGCTAGAGCCCATGGGTTTTCACTTGCCACTTCGTATCAATTGATCTCTATTTCTCATATTGGTGGAATGATTGGACGTTGGATCACAGGGTATCTCTCTGATAAGATCGGACGGTTTAACATTATGTACATCACGTTGTCTACGGCATGTGTTATTGCCTTGGCTACGTTGATACCATTTGGTGGTCAATTACCTGCTCTCTATGTATTTACCGTTGGATGGGGGTTCTTTACTGGTTCGGTTTTCTCTTTACTACCAGTGTGTTGTGCACAGATCTCCAAGACAGAGGACTTTGGAAGACGCTATGGTACAATGTATTTTATCACTGCGTTTGGTGTGTTAGTGTGTATCCCCATCTCTGGTGCTATCATTGGTGATGGTTCTACTATTGGGTATAGAAACATGGTTATCCATGCTGCAATGACGATCCTGGCCAGTGGTATTTTCTACTTTGTTGCTAGAGCACTGCGTGTGGGTCTCCGGTTTGACGTGAAGTTTTGAGCATTAACTTATTAGCATATTAATATATTAATTATTAGAGAGCAATAATACATAATAGTCCGTCCCCTTTGTGTTTGTTGGTCCCACCCCATGATCCTAGTCTCCCATTTAGTCCAACACCCCTAGTCCCGCGATTTTGCATATAATTTCAACATCACGAATATTTACGAAGCCTCGTTCGTTTATTCACTTTCTATTCAAAAAAAAAAACACACATACATCACAAAGACAAGCGGGGGTTAAGCAATGATATCACGCGAGCTCTTGTATGAAACTCTCACAATTGCACGGTCTGCTGGACGTGTGGTGTGTGGCTCCTCGGAGTTACTGCAAAGGCAGGTATGTGACTACTATAAGACCTCCGGGTTGATGAAACCATTGAGGGTCTACGATGAGATGTATGAGGAACTTCAATTGAAAGCACACCAATTGAGACAAGAACAACAACAACAGCAAGTCTCTACGACCACGACTGTGACCACAAAGAGTAAAAATCAAAGAAAGAAGACACCGGGCAAAAGAGAGTACTCCACCTCGACAAAGCGACCTGCCGTACGTATCGAAAGGGAAGAAGACGAAGAAGACAGATATGCAGAAATTCCATCTTCAAAGTTACAAAGACTTTTCCATTATGGCCATCTGGCGACTTCTATGGGGATGAACGTAGCTGCTGACGGGATTAAAGCCATGGCGTCCGGCCAAAAACCCAACTTGAGATCAGCAGCGTTGTCATCTCGTAACGTTTCATTGTTGGGTGATAAATTACGTAAGATGAGAGGTGCCGCTTTGAAAGTTGGTCAGATGCTTTCTATCCAAGATGAATCTTTCCTGCCACGTGAGTTGTCCGATATCCTCAAATCAGTGCAGAACCAGGGATATTTCATGCCACCTCGTCAATTCCACAAAATCATGAGACAGAACCTCGGTGAAGACTGGGAGCAGAAGTTCCAGCAATTTGATAAGGTGCCGATTGCCTCGGCATCGATTTCACAAGTGCATAGGGCTGTGACCAAAGATGGTCATACAGTGGCAGTGAAAGTGCAGTACCCGGGCGTCAAGGATTCCATCGACTCGGACATGGACACGCTTTTGGCGATAATGAGTGCCTCGATGCTTTTGCCCCGGGGAATGTTTGCAGAGAGCTCCATAGCCAATGCACGCGTTGAGCTCAAGTGGGAGTGTGATTTTCTAAGAGAGGCAGAGAGTATCAGGAGATTTGGCACGTTACTTAAGGATGATCCTGTGTTTGTGGTGCCCAAAGTGTACGATGATCTCACCACCGAGAACATCATCACAATGGATTGGTTAGAAGGTACAGAGATTGTGCGTGGGGAATGGGACCAGGAAACGAAGAATTGGCTTGCCACAAGCATCATGAGACTATGTTTGCAAGAGATTGCACAGCTCAAATTTATGCAAACGGACCCGAACTGGGCCAATTTCCTTTATAACGACAAGACGGGGAAGATTGAGCTCATTGACTTTGGTGCTTCGAGAGAATATAACGATGAGTTTATCCATAACTACGTTGCGTGTCTTCGTGCTGGTGTTCGCAAGGACACGAAAGAAGTTGCACAGTACTCACAGAAGCTTGGATACCTCACTGGGTTGGAATCCCAGGAGATGGTGGACGCTCACGTTGAATCGATTCTTACACTGGCAGAACCGTTCACCAGTGAGCTCTATGACTTCAGCAAGCAAGATGTCACTACAAGAGTCAAGGCCAAGATGGGGCTTATGCTGAGAGAGAGACTCACTCCTCCACCAGAGGAGACTTATAGCTTACACAGAAAGTTCAGTGGTGTCTTCCTCTTGTGTACGAGACTCCAGGCTAAGGTCCCATGTGCAGGACTCATGGAAAAGTACTTCACCTTGTAAATAGCATTCCGACTTTCAGTACATATAAGAGTCATTATATTCATTAGTCAATCAAGGGTGGTACTTAGCCGTGTGCGACTTGAGCTGTTTCAAAGTGGTGAAGCTGCGAAGACAGCTTTCACACTTGAACTCCTTCTCGTGAATTTTCATATGCTTAGTCAAATTGGAACTTTCACTGAACCGTTTACCACAACCAGGATATTTACATACCAGTGGCTTTTCACCAGTGTGTGTTCTTAAATGCACGGACAATGAACTCGATGTGGCAAACTTCTTACCACACGTGGTACACTCATACGGCTTCTCACCCGAATGCGTTCTCATGTGTTGAGTTAACATCGTGTCAACGGCAAACCGACGGCCACAAATCTCACATTGCAATGGTTTATAATGCGTATGAATATGAAGATGTCTCAGGGCCTTTTGACGTTGTTTGAACTGCTGGCCGTTACGATCACATCCTTCCCAGCCACAATAGTAAACACTCTGTCCGGAACCAATGTGTTGTTCAATAATATGTTGTGTGAGTGCCTCGGCATTGTGGAATTCACAACCACAAGACTTTGAACCAATGACCCATTTACACACCGTCTCCTCATCTTCATTGGCAAAATAGGAATGATCAGGCTCCGAGAGAGATCTATCAGACGACGGCGTCAGCATGTTTTTCTTCATCACAGGGTCGTTAGTGTATCCACTGTGCTGAGTGTTGATATGGCTCAGCAAGGCAGACATACCATCACCCATGTAATCACAGTTCTTCCATTCACATTCGAATCCACCACCAGTAGGACTATTATTGTCCTTAATATCAACTTGAAGGTTAAACTCCGGAACCAGATGTGTTTCCACAATGTGCGATTGCAAGAGTAAAGTGTTATCAAACTGCGAGGTACAAGAATCCCATTCACATTTGGCTTGCTGATTACTGAAGTTCCACTCAAAGTTTATCAATGAATCCTGTGCACTACTCATATGTTCACTCTTGATCTTCTTATCATGATGATGGTCATGGAGCTGGATATGATGATGATGATGATTCTCCGGGTGAGGGTGTTGTTGATGATGGTGCAGATGGTGATGTACAGAAGGTTTAGTCTCTTCGTCTTCTCTGCAACGTTTGATACCCTGTATATCTGCAGATGAAGACCCAAAGATATTACTGAAATCTTGATTGATGGATGCATGGACATGAGCATGAACGTGGACTGGATTAGCTGTTTTCATATCACTCTCTGTAGTAGACGAAGTAGCTGTTGCTACTGCTGCTCTTCTCTGAATGCTCTCTTTAATATCAGGGAAATCGTCAAGATTCTCACAATACTTGCAGTACAACTCATCAATGTCGCATGTATCGAGGTCACACTTCACATTGATGCAATCATCAAAGTTGCAGTGCTCAAACGTCTTATCATCGTTTGTAGCGTTATTCACCGCCGCTGATACAGATGTACCGGGCATCGTCGACATCTCAGGAAACAACGGTGCCGATGGATTCCCCTCCGTATGCGAGTTGTCACAACATATCTCCAAGAGCTTTGGCTTACAATTCTCATCTTCTTCACACGTCAGCTTTGGGTCTTCAACAATAACTGGCTTGAACGGTTGATCATGACAGTTGAGGAACTCAAAGTGTTGACAGTCCGTGAATTCTGTGGAGTGCGCATCATTCATGTGTCTGTGTTGAGACACTGATCTCCTTAGTGGCTTCTGCTCTTGTGTTGGTGTCCCGTTGAGTCTGCCATCAAACCCCATAGAGTCAAACAAAGCCTGCTCGCTATTTGTATGAATATGGCCATGGATGTACGTAAAGTGGTCAAAGTTATGCACATGTCCATGGATGAGTCCATTACTGCTTGTGTTTCTCAGCATCATCGTAGCCGCTGCCGTCGTCGCCACCGCCGTATTGTTCTGCTCAAGTGATACCAAACTCGTGCCAGATATCGATGTGGAAGATGAAGCCGCCGAAGACATTGTGGAGTTCATAAGCTCGGGACCACTGCTCTGGCTCAGCGTGTACTTCGAGAGGTCCGACTCGATCTGCTCAATGATCTCTTCTCGAAGCGACTGCTCGCTGTCGTTGGGTAGTTGCAGTGCAGGCATTTAACCGGTCCAGAATCTCACCTCTTTTATATATATATGTATATATGGTTGGCGTCAACAGATATCGGGCGGCTATAATATTCAAACAACTTCCCTCTTTTAATGTAAAGTGAACAAACGTCAACTCTCCAAATAGTACCCAAAACAATGGAGGCCTATATGCTTTATTTTTTTTCTTTCCCTCTGCCTAACCGCCGAGATACCTGAGTCAAACCTCTCTTAGAATTTGTAAAATTCCACGCAAATCACAGCGCCCCAATTAAAATTTGTCGAGAGATGCCCTTTCCCCTACTACCCATCACAAGATGCACCTTGGTGGTGATGAAGCTATCAGGACAGACATTAAAATTCGCGATTGTAAAATAAAATTGCACATGCACGCTCCTTTTTTTTTAAACTTTTTGCGGCTTTTCGATTACGTCATGTATATTTTTTTTTCTTGTGGTGTCAGGATGTGCATTGACACCTTCTCTGATGCATAGTGTATAATAAAATATTATGTGTATGTATCATAAATCTAAGCGAATCCACCAGTCAGCTCAATCATAGTGGGGGAAGATCCTTTGATGTTTCAGAGGATGCCAAATCACCCAATTTGATTGTGCTGCTGCTTCCTCTGACTCCTGCGGGGGTTTCGTTCTCTATATTCTCAAAGTCAAAGTCATCATCTGAGTGTAATGTTGTTTGTAATAATGGACTTGAATTTAGAGCTAGATCTCTCTCAATATCGCTCACTGGTTCATATTTCACTGGATCCTTCGGCTTATGCATGAGGACATAGAAGGCCGCTGAAAGAATGATTGTGATACCTAACCAACTCCAGACACTAGGTAAATGGTGCCAAATGGTGATTTCCCACATCAACGAGTAAACCATCTGTGAATAGAGCATCATTGATGCACGTGAAGCCTTTTCTCTTTGGATACCTTCCGTCAGTAAGAACTGCATAAAGAACCCACTGATACCTAATGTGCAAAACAAAAACCATTGTTTTACAGTATGTGGCACTCTAAATGAAAGGCCAGGTAAAATGATAATACCCCAAAACGACACCAAGCACGTAGTACAAGCGAAATACTGTACCATAACAAGCGAATGTACACGCTTACCTATAAAGCGGATCAGAATATACACCATACTGGCGCCTGTGACACCAAATAGTGCCATGATTGTAGCACTGAGTCTTTCTGTTGGGTCTGAACTTTCCACTGAATCATCTCTCGTTGAGGTTGGTGTACCAAACAGGAAAGCTGGTCTTGCAATGAGAACGACACCTAAAAGAGATACAAGTGCACCACCTGCTTCAACAAAAGACCAACGTTCTCTCAATAGTACCCATGCCAAAAATCCTGTCATTGAAGGTACGAGGAAAGTAATCACTGTGGCGTCACTGACACTGAGATACCTAAGGGAATAATACATGGCAAACACTCCAATGAATCCCATAAACCCACGTGCCACTAATAACCACCGCAACTCTTTTGGTCCCAACATGTTTTCTTCACCTTTGTAGTACTTCAAAAAACAATAGCATCCGACAAATGTAACACTCATACGAACAAAGAGAATCTGTAAAGGGTGAATGGGTTCTTCGAACTCCTCATCCGTCACCAGCAGTTTTGTACTCATGATCATCACCGAGTTGAAGAACTGAGATACAACAATGAAGATGAGTCCAATGTTTGGCTCAATATAATCGTAGTAAAGAGTCCATACTCTATCTTTGATCCCTCCTCCTCCTCCGCCACCGTACCTTTGTGGGGACAGTGAATCTCGAGAGAAGTCGCTTGTGGTACTTTCGTTTGATCGTATACTCATCCTCTATGAATTCTTTTGTAAAGAGACAACAATCAGTTATTGATACTCGCACTTAAACTAATGCCAAAAGTTTATCAAGTTCAAATCCAACTCTAAAAAGCTGCCCAAGTGATGGGCTCTGTATAATTATGAGTTTTTTTTTTTTTTTTTTATATTTTCCGACTCGGTTAGGTTACGTAACCGCGTTTTTCCTCGCGTAATGTGTCAAGAGCCAACATCTATGTTAGAATCAAAACTACGGCCCCAATCGTTATACGTACTTGTATATATAGGGATCTATACATTCTCTTCTATGCATGTACATATAATACAACAGATATATATATATATATATATATATGTGTGTTGTGTGTGTTGTGGGCGGTCAATCACGTTCTGATCTCGTCGAACCAGTTGTTCTGCAGCGCCTCTAAGGCGCTGATTCTCTTGGTTGGATTAAAGAGCAAGAACTGTTCGAGAAACGTGAGGATGTGCACGTCCTGTGGGTTGGAAAGCTGCTTGAAGATGCGTGCCAGCGGGATCTTCTTGATGATGGGGAACTTGTGGTCGATGTAGTTGTTATTCATCGACATGATATCTTCTGTCGTTGGTGTTCCCAGGATCTTTATGATTTCTACCAACTGATCAATGCCGGATTCTCCCGGGAACAGCGGTTGGCCGATCAGCAGCTCGGCAAAGACACACCCTGTCGACCAGATATCAATCTTTGTCGTGTAGTTCGTTGCACCAAAGATCAACTCCGGGGCTCTGTAGTAACGAGAACAGATGTACGACACGTTCTGCTCCGCTGGCGAGAGGATCTTGGCCGAGCCAAAGTCACAGATCTTCGCCACGCCCAGCTGATGATCCACCAGGATGTTCTGTGGCTTGATGTCTCTATGGCATATCGATAACGAGTGGAGGTACTCCAGAGCGTTGAGAATGTGGAAAAGATACGTTCTCACCTCAGCTAGCGGCATGTTGAGCTTCTTCACTGTGTAGAATTGGTTGCGCTTGTACAGCGTCGTCGGCAAGAACTCCATGATCAGGTTCAGGTACAAGTTGTTGTTGGAATTCGATGATGGGTCGTTCTCATACGAGTAGAACAGTAGTTTCGTTACATACGCATTGTCCAGCGTCTTCATGATCTGCAGCTCACGGTTCTTGAACCGCTTGTCCTGTAACACCTTCTTGATGGCGATGGTGCGTTCCACTGGGGATACCAACTGGCATCTGGTGACGGTACCAAAAGACCCGTGACCAACGTTCTGTTGACTGTCGTATGTGATCTCCATTTTCCTGTCCGAAGGGTCATTAACCACGGCCGTCACCGAGCCCAGTCTGCGAGGCGCCTCTGCGTTCATCTTTTTTTGATTTCTGTTTCGATGTTTCTTGACGTGTGAATGTTGATATTGTTTGTGTGTGTGTGTGTGTGTATGTGTGTTTTTTTTTACCCCTTGCTGTGTGTGTGTGGGGGTGAAGAAAAACGAAAGCGTCAAGTCAGTGATCTCAGCAACAGGCAGAGTTTTTTTTTTTAATCTGCTATTGACACTATGAGATGTTCGGAATGGCTTAAGGAGAGGATGTAATGTGAAATCTGATGTTAAATCAACAACAGTGGGGAGGCGCTTTTGATGGAAAGAACAAACAAAAAAAAAATGGGTCAAAACAATACACGTGTGTGGATGTAATCTCAGCAAAAAGCCAATGATCTCTCTGGTAGGTAGGGATGCTTCTCTTGAGCAAACAAATAAGAAAATCTCTGTGATCTTCAATGGGCAAAGAAACTAAAAAATTTATATATCGTGTTGTTGTTTATACGTTGGTTTGCTCGTGGAATTTATTTGCAATGGAAGGTGGTCGATTTCAATTGTCATTCGCGAATTCGGAAATTAAAAGGAGACTGCAGAATCCCGCACTTTAAGTATGAGCGTTAGTCCCGCTTAGTCTTTTTTGCAGTCATCTCTGAGTCCCCTCCTCACTGGGTGGCTGCAAGATGGCGGGGAAAGGGTCTCATCAGAGATACCTTTTATTTGCACATTTTTGCCCAGTTTATTTGCCCATATTTTTCAATCCAATGGCCACATTCTATGTTTTTTTTTAATGGTTACCATTCTCAATTGATTAAAATATACATACATACACTTAAGTACTAAACCATATGCTGCAACTTATACTGCAATTGAGCCTTGAGCCCTTTGTCAGTGACCACTTCCAAAGACTCAATCAAGTCCAATCGGACGCGCGGAAGTAAATGGGTCTAGTCCATTCGAGGGGGGAGGAGACTAAAATCGATATCAACAGAATACATATAAAGCATAGCTTATACACAGACACCAGCTGTTTAGAGCTTAGCCTTGATCTTGTTGACAAAGGCAACACCCTTGGCAATGTTCTTCTCCAACGTGCTAACAGCAATGTCAAAGAGCTTAATCTCGCTGGAATCAAGCTGATCGAGGATTTGGTACTCAATGGCCTGGGCACCTTGTGGGCCCAATCTCACTGGTAACGACAAGTATTCCACCTTGTTACCGGTCTTCTGGCGCACCTGCTTGGATCCTGGAATAGAAGCATCTAGGAAAACAAAGGAGTCCTCAACAACGTTACGCTCACCTTTGATGGCTCTCAAGAGAGCCTCTGCAAACTTGTATCCAGAATAGGCCATACTGAGAGTGGCAGAACCAGCACCGTTCTTAGCCTTGACCACTTCGTCACCACCGAATTGCACTCTGTTGACCAAGGCATCCTTCTGCTTTTGTGAGAGCTTGGCAAAGATGTCCTTACCCTTTGAAGTGGAGAACACAGGAACAATGGTCTCACCAGAGTGGCCACCAATAACCTCGACTCTGATGTTCTCAATGCCGGAGAGAGAAGCATCGTACTCTTTCAAGAAGGTGTTGGCTCTGACAATGTCGAGGGTGGTGACACCAAAGAGTCTCTTTGGGTCAAACACGCCAAAGCTCTTGAAAGTCTCAGCAACGATAGGCACAGTGGAGTTCACTGGGTTGGAGATGACCAGGACAAAGGCCTTTGGAGCATGCTGGGCAATAGAAGTAGCCAACGACTTGATAATACCAGCGTTGATGTTGAACAAGTCATCTCTGGTCATACCTGGCTTTCTTGGAACACCAGCTGGGATGATGACAACGTCGGTACCCTTCAATGCCTTAGCAATGGCAGTCTGGTCCTCCTTGGAAGAAGGCTCGAAGCCGGAAACTTTAACCTTGGAGTTGATGTGCGACAAGTCGGTTGCAACACCATGGGCCAATCTGATATCGAAGAGAGAAAGCTCATCAACATATGGGGAAAGCTTGAGAAGCAAAGAAAGTGGCTGGCCAATACCACCTGCAGCACCGAGAACTGTGACTTTGGTCATCTTGTGTGTTTTTCTTTTTGGAGTGTTATATATGGTGGACGGGAGGGTAAACGTACAAAGAAAAGAGGTGGTAATGGAGAGAACAAAGAAAAGACAGAGAGAGAGCAAAGTTGGAGATTTATATATCGTCATCGGGCAAATTTCGCGGGATGAGTCTTGAGACTCCCGGATCAACGCGGGTGGATAAAAATTGAATACTGAAGCGGCTGGATGCTGGGGGGGAAAAATCTGGAAGCGCAGCACACGCTTTGATCGTAACCCCGGGGGGCAGGGGAGGTTTCTATATTGTGTAAACACCCTTGGATCAATTTTTGGAATTGTTCTTATGCTTTGGAGATCATTGGATTGGTAACTGCAACGATACAAATGTTTTCTTTAACAAGCTACAAAAAAATGAAGACAGACCCGAACTCGCACTGTTTTTCGAGTCGACGGGTGGTCCCGGAGGGGGGTGGAAAATCGAAGTCCCGAGTCTCTCGCGATGAGGAATTGACTCCCCATAGATGAATCATCGAAATCCCCGGGTTCTTTCCAGTTTTTAAGGCTCATATTATATCGGCTCGGTGTGTGGAAGTCCCCCCGTATATGATAGATGTACATATTGGCCGAGCTCGGATCTGGATTCTGGATTCTGGATTCTGCAATTTTGTTGCATTTATGTACCTTATTGTGTGTTTCTACTATAATCAATGTCATCATCATCATCATCACTCATCATCATCAGATTTAGCTTCAACTAATACTGCAAGTACATACACTTTAGGTCATTTGAAGAAATGGGGCAAGAAGGATATCGATCAATCTAACGCTTCAACAACCATTGCGGAGCCATTTCAGGATCGACGCTTATCGTCTTCTTATCAAATGCCTCGATGAGCAACTCAACAAGAATTCTTCCACCCCTGGACCCTGTAAATCTTCTATACTCTTCAGAAACACTCGCCAAGTTCCATCCTTGTAGCTTCCTTAGGCATCCAATTACAGTACCAGTTCTATGTCTCCCCATACCACAACATACGAGCACCGGATAGTTGTTCTTGTTGACAATCAGATTCAGTGCCTGAACGATGCTGTTCTCCGTCAGACCGTCCCATGGGTTGTTGTCTCCGCCATCCGGGTTGATGCCGGCAAAGTACAAGTTGATCTTCTCACCTTCAACAAACTCCATGAACTCATCAATTGGGTCTTCTGACGCCAACCACACAATCGTCTTCAGCTTTAATTCTTTCAAGAACTCAAAGTTGATTTTCGACGGCTGGCCACTGCGGTAGAGCTGTCTCTCTACAGGACAGAAGTTCAACGGCGGTACAATCCTCATCTTTGGAGCATGACGTATCGTCAACATCGACGTTGCCTCAGCTGTAATCTTCGTGTAGTGCTCCTGGTCGAGCTCCGCCACAGCGTAGTCCATGCACTCGTTGAGCTCCTCCTCCAGCTGTGTGTCCTGGTTGTGTTGTGCCATCTCCTTTTGTTCTGTTTTGTGAAACTTTTCTCAATGTTCAATGCAAAAACTGCAGCTCCGCTCTATCTATAAGTTAGGCCTCTCGTTTCAAACAAACCAAAATTAAAATTAAAGATTAAAAAAAATAAAATAAATAAAAAAAAAAACCCCCAGCATTGCGCGGCTATCGGCAACTATTATAAAGTGACAGGTCCCGCTCTGATCTCAGTTTCTCTGATTTTCTTTTTGATATCAACTTGTACGTGGTTTTTTACCTTCTCTAAATGACAGAAAATAGGCGGCGGGAAGTCCATCTGTTTGTTCTTGTGCACGGGTAAGTGTCAGTGTCAGTGTCAGTGTCAGTGTCAGTGTCAGTGTCAGTGTCAGTGTCAGTGTCAGTGTCAGCTCAGCTCCACTCAGCTCAACAGTATCGGTGCCAAATTGGCCCTTTTTGATACTCTTAAATTTCCATTTTACTAATCAAAACTGATGATTTACAGACTTTGGGGAGGCGCTAACCATCTCAAATCCATTGAGGACCTCGTTCATTTGAACGTCGTCAACTCCAAAGAGAGAATATGCACTCTAAGACCACGTTCATCATCATTGTTCAAGACATATGATGGTATTGAGATCATTGCTCATCGGATGCTTTTGGAGATCTTGGAAGAGATTAGTAGGCTTGTCAAGTCGGAGAATAGCCGTGTCACTAAGATAAGCTTTGTTGGGTACTCGCTGGGTGGGCTCGTTTCACGATACATCATTGGTCAGCTTGAGAAGATTGGGTTGTTTGATCAAATTGAACCCATGTTCTTTGCTACTTTTGCCACTCCTCATTTGGGAGTACACTTCTTTAAGAAGAAGTTCAAGTTCATGAATTTCTTACTTTCACATCTTTTGGGACACGTTGGTGCAGAACTTGGTATTAACGATAAGGGAAAGATGCTTGTGACACTTACAGAGGGAGAATACTTTGATGGACTCGTACGATTCAAAGAGAGGTTCTTATTTGCAAATATCCGCCATGATCGTACAGTCAGCTTTTATACTGCGTATATCACGGATAAGAACCCATTCGATGAGCATTGGGATCACTTAGACTTGAGTTTTGAGTATGATCAAGATTTTGTATCTACTTATGCAATAAGAGGCGTTGCTGTTTCCCCAAAGATTGTGAATTTCCAGGACTCTTCATTACAGGGTAACACGTACAAGAAGAAGCCCGTTTCATTGGTCAAAAAGCTGAGGTATGCCTCTATAGTACTGGTACTTTCTCTCATTCTACCCATTTGGATCCCTGTGGTTGTTACAGCTAGCACCATTGGGTCTCTTGTAAGTGCTCTTATGGTGAAGACTTTCAAACGACATACACCAGAACAGCTCAAAGGTCTCGTATCGTTGGATTCGGATGCGGATTCATCGGATTATAAGACTACTGAAGAAGGAGATGATACATTTAGACAGGTATTGGATGAAGCTACAAGTGAGGCATTGGAAAATGCCATCAATATGACACAGTATGATACAGAGACACAATCCACTTCTCCAAGAAGGCAGAACAAATTCACCAAGCTATTTTCAATAACAGAATCGAAAATCACTAATATGGTACTTGAGACAACCAAGATATTTAAGTCTGCTTCAGAATACCAAGATTCCCAAATCTACAATGAATCCACTGCACTTCCATTAGACCCAGACAGAAGATTAGTGATGGAGAGGCTCAATTCATTGTCTTGGTCCAAGTTCGCCGTCTACGTCAATGTGCTCAATGCACATGATGGCATTGTGGCCAGGAAGGGACTCCATAAAAGTTCCATCAAAGGTGTATCCGTTGTGGCCTTCTGGACAGAACTTGTGAATGCCTACATATCACAGTCTTGAATCGATAGCAATACATGTGCTCTTTTTTTGCTAATGGATATGATCTGTGGTACTTTTGTATATGTTTGTAGTGTCTTTTTTTTTTCTAAAGAGTCGATATTCAATATAGATTTATTATTGTTTAAAATAGCTTGAGATCTAAGGGTCATTGTTAGCGTACGTCCCAATTACGAGGAGAACTAAGGGGCCCTGCTGCGATTTTGCTAGTTAGTTAGCTTTCAGAACGCAAAAACACATGCGCAATATGTTGTCATAGTAACTACTCATAAAGAACGAAATCAAAACAAAAGAGTATACATATTGCATACAGATGCATTAACTGTAATGAACAGGAAGAACTAAACCAAGATTATAGTAGAGTCTCAAGACTGAGAGGTAAAGGAACAAATGGTGTATAGAAATGGCTTCTTACATCGTTAATCAGAAAGCTTTACTTAAACATAGTCATATATGACCTGCTGAATACTTGCATATGAATCGCTGATCTCGTTTTTGTGTGAGTTTGCTTTTTGTGGCATAAAGCTCTCACATACACATACACAAATATATATATATATAGTAAACTGCACATAGTTTGCAAAAATCTTGGGATACCGTTGAAGGAACTGCTTGGAGACTTGTGTACACCAAAGACTTCCAAAGACTACCATTGAAGAAGAAGACGACGACGACGATATGAATTCTACAACGACTGAGTCAAGGTAAGTACATTCATGGATTTGCATCATCATCCTCGAAGCTGTCCAGG